>MU396767.1:0-181471 GCA_022578855.1 Nemania serpens
ATTAAACTATTAATAAGTTATTTTTTAAAGCTTTATATAGTTATATATTAGAATTTTATTAATTTATTAAAAATAATTTTACTTTAAAAGAAGTATTAGCTATATAAAATTAGATTAATAAACTATAAGCTATTAAAAACAAAATAATAAAACAATAGCATATTATAACTAAAATATATTAAAAATATTATAATAATAGGTATAAACTAATAACTTTTAAAATAAAATAAATAATAGCTTTATTTACTAAAAATTTTTAATTTAAATATTATAAGCTATTACTAAAATATATAAAACCTTTTTATATATTTAGCTAAATAAAATCTTAGGCTTATTATTTTACTTTTTTTATATAATATTTTTAATTTTATAATGTTTTTTTAGTTTAACGCTTAAAACTTTAAAATACTAACGCTATAAACTTTTTACTTATGCTAGCTTTTAATAATAAAAATATAAAGTAAAAAGTTAAAAATATAGTAAATAAATATATATATAAATATAATTTATATTATAAAGTTAAATAAAAAAGCTAGCTTATAAAATATAACTAATAAGTACTAGCTATTAATATTATAGCTTTAATTATAATTAAAAAGTTTAAAAAATAATAATAATGTAAAAGCAAAAGTAGAAATTAAGCTAGCAATTAAAGGTTTTATATAGCTAGAAATAAAAGCAAAAAGTACTAAGAAAACATTTTTACTGCTAGCTTTAGTTATTAGCATTATTTAAAATATTATAAAAATTTGGAAAACTTATTTTATTTAATTTATAAAAGCTATAAATTAGCTATATTTTTAGCTAGTAATACTTAACTAAAAGTATTTTAAGGTTTAATTAATTAGAAAATAAAAAATAACAAAAACGCTAACTTATAATTATTTATATAGTAAAAGTTAAACTTATAATTTTAGATTTAAAAAAGTTAATTTATGTTTTATTATTTAGGCTATATATATAAAACTTTTTTAGTTTATTTTTTAAAAAAACTTTAAAGCATTCTTTTTTATATATAATTTAAACGCTATATTAAAAATATTGTAATTTATTTTATTATTTTTATTATTAATAACTTTAATTATAAACAAAGTTATAGCTAATAATTATATTCACAGTATGCGAAAAAAGAGTATAAGGCTTTTTTTGCTTTATAAAATAAATTAAACTTAATATAGCTAATAATTAAGCAAAAAAATTAGTATTAAGATACTATAAATATAAAAAAGTTTTATATATATATAAGCGGTATAATTTAAAGGTTTAAATAAGTTAAAAATAAGTTAAAAGTAAAAATAAAATAAATTATTTATAATATTAGCTAAAAAAAAATGCTATAGCTTGCTAAGCTAAAGTTTTATGCTAAAAAATTAAGCGTTAATATTTAAATATAGCTTTTTAAGTTAGCTAATTAAAATTAATTTATAAAAAAAATAGCAGCAAAAATATTTATTTTTACTATAAAAACTTTGCTAATAAGCCTAAAAGTAATATAATATAAAAATAAGGTATAACAAAAAGCTTTTAATAAGTGTTATTATATATTAGTAAGTTTTTTTTAAATTAATTTTATAGTTTTTTAAATATAAAGTTTATTTATATTTAAAACGATAAAAAAGGTTAAATTGCTTAAGTTTTTATAATAAAAAAGGAAAAAAAAAATAAAAAAATCTAGTAACTTTTATAAATAAGTTATATTAAACTATATTATTATAAATAGCTTATTATTTAGTAATAAAATATAAATAAAACTTAAGAAATAATATATATAAGCTTACAAATATTATAACTGCTTTAGCAGTTTTTATAAAAAAAAAACCTTAAGCTTTTTATAGTATAACTAATTATTAAAAGCTAGCTTTTTTATAATTAAAAGTTAGTATAAATTCTGCTAAAGCAGAAACAGTATATAAAAAAACTTTTAATAATTATAGCTTTATTATATTACTTAAACTTGCGATTTTTTATTTTCTGCGTTTGCTTTTAAGCACAAGAAAGTATGCTAAAAAAAGGTAGCAAAAATAATATAAATAATAATTAAAAGAAAAAAAAAAGAGAGGATAATGCAGCAGAAATAGCAGCTTAAAAAATAGAAGTTAAAAACTTTAAAAAAAAAATTTATAAAAGCTTAAAAAAAAAAAAAAAAAAAAAACTTATAAGGTAGAGCAGCTAGTTATAATTATTTACAAGCTTATAGTATAACTAATTTTATAACAATATAAGTTAAAATTGCAGCTTTAAAAATATAATTTAAATATTTAAATACTTTATAATTAAAATAATATAACTTATATATAATAACTACTACTATAACTATTAACTCTATTAATATAATTTTATAAGCTATTTATACTAATTAATTTATTAGGCTAAAGATATTTTAAATTAAAAAAAAAATAATTATTATACTTTAATATACTAAAAAGTTTAGCTATATATATATAATATATCTTATATTTATATAAGTATTAAAAGAAATTTTTTCTTTTTTAAGCTTTAGTTTTATATACTATTTACTATAAGATTAATCCTAAGTTAACTATTATATTTAACCTAAATACCTTTTTACTTTATAACAAAAAGTATAAAAAATATATAATAGTTAAGCTAGCAAATATAGCATAAAGTTTGCTTTAAAAAAAAATAAGCTTATATATTTTTTTAGCAATAAAATAGTGCTTTAATAGCTAGTTAATCTTTTTAAAGCAGTAGTTTAACCAAAAAAAATATCAAATTTTTAAAAATATAGTTTAACTATAAGCTAAAATAAAAAAAGCACTTAAAAAAGCTAAAAAAAAAACTTATAGTTTAATTCTATATAATAACTAAGCTATAAAACTTAGCATAAAGCAGCAGTATAATAAAAATAAAGCAGCTTTATATTGCTATTATAAAAAGTATATTATTATATAAATTAGCGGCTTAATACTTTAAATTTTAAAGCAATTAATTAAAAAAATTTATAAAATATTTAGTAGTAATTTAAAACAAATACTTTAAAAAAGTAGCTAAAGCTTATAAAGTAATACTTATTAAATAATTAGAAATTAAATTAAGAATTTTTTTACTAAATTTATACTTAAGTAGCAAAGTAGTAATATTTTAAAAAAAATTAAAAAACTTATTAAGCTAAAATATAATAGCTAAAATAATAGAAATAGTAAGCAACCTAGTATATAAGACAAAAAAGCGACAAAAAAAAAGCTAAAACTAAAAAAAGCTATAAGTAATAACTAATAGTTTAAATAAAAAAAAGTACTAAAAAGTTAACTAATAAAAAGTATAATTATAAGGTAAAAAGCTAAGCGTTATTTTTTAAAAAAAATAGAAAACAAAGTAGCAGAAAATAAAATTAAAAAAAAGCTACTACTTAATACTAGCTAAAAAAAAAACCAAGCAAAATAAAAGCTTTAGCTAAATACTAAAAGCTACTAAAATATAAAGTAATTATACTAATATAAATCTAAACTAAAAAAATAAGCTTTAAAGCTTTTTTTTATAAAAAAAAAGTCTTTAAATATTTAATACTTTTATATAAGTATATAAAAGCAAAAGAAATACTATAATATATAATTTTAAAGTATAACCTTTTAACTATAAAGCAAAAAACATTATAATATAATTTAAAAAGTATATTATTATATAATAATAAGAACTTTTATATAGCAATAAAAGTGCTAAAACTAGCAAAAGCTATAATAAAGTAAATAATAAGTATTAAAAAACTAAATATATATAAAAAAGCAAAAGCTATAAAAGGTTAAAAAAAAAAAGTTAAAAAGTAAAAAAGCTATAAAAAAACTATAGTAAAACTATTAAAAGTTTTTAGCAACTAAGTTATTAACCTATTAAAATTTTTAAACTTTAGCTAAATTAAAAAAAAAAAAAAGCTTTATAAAAAAAAGCTCTTTTTTAAACCTTTTACTTTTAATAAGCTATTTAGTAAAAAATAGCCTTTTTATAGTAAAACACTGTTAAAGTAGCTATATATTAGCTATATAAGTGTTTTATCTAGCTTTAGCATAGTTTTTGCTTATAGTTACACATATAGATTTTACTACGCTATTTAGTTAGTATAAGCGGGTTATTTAATAATAATAATAATTTAGCCTACTATTACGCACGACCCGCCTATAATTATCATAATGTAAAACACATTTGTTCAGGACGTTTAATCAACTTAGATAATTATTATTAAAATGGAATCCCAGTAATGGCATCAGACATCCCTCGACCAAAAATGCCTATGCCTAACAGGATCACGCCCCCTAACGCCACGTCAGCCTCAGGCACCCATTTCGCTGTTCCGTTGCCCCTCCTGACCATGAAATCAACGCTGTCGATACACCATTTTTCTAAGCGAATCAACAGCCTAGTCGCAAGTGTGCTGCAAACTGAATACTTTTAGACACCGATTCTGACAGCGTTCTTGTAAGCGGCTGAGTTTCTCTCGGTCAGCATATAGGCCTGGTATGGAAACAGCGACACGCGCTTGGAGAGTGTTTACCTTGCATCATACGCTTGACCTCTTCGTTCTTGCCTTTCTGGTGTTGCGCACCCTCTCTCTTGGGATCATACGAGTATGTTGAAGACGAATCTCGGTTACCACCATTGGTGGACGTGTTTGAAGACGAGGAAGAGAAGGTAGTAGTAGATTGAGCAGGCATCTTGATTGTTGAATCAACACGGGGTTGTCTATTTGTGTGGTTGAGAAGGATATGGTTTTTCGTTTCGTATTGTGCTTGAAATATAGAGTAGTATGAGTGATTGATGTTGCTTTGCTGTCTTGATGCTATTGAATACTGGACAAGAATGATAAAGCTCCTTGTGCTCCCATCATCTATTATATAGTCACGCTGCTTACATTCGAGGCCAGAATTGCAAAAAAGTCTGGGCTGATACCCTATGATGCTCCGACCGCCCTACGCGTCATCTGCGATTACCTTACATCGTTGGTGCTTGTGATCGACCCTGATTCATCAAGCTTTGCGTCGACAGTTACGTGACAAAGGAGTATGGTGGGTTTAGTGTCGTTAGCTAACACGTACACCTACCTAACCACATATAGATATTAACCGAACTCCGACCCTCGCCTCAACGCCAATTACAGCTTCGGATTCTTCGGAGTTCAAGCCCAAAATCTCCACTCCCAACCCCTGCCACTTAGAGCTCTGAATAAAGAGCGGAGATCTAGATAGGCGACATAAATGGCGTCGACTCATAACGGCCTTTGCCGAAGTAAGTTTCTTCTAAAATGGAAGAATGCCGTCGTGTATCCCTATTCCATACTCTCTTAGATACTTTTTGACTCACCGAGCTACCCCGGTCGTGCCTTAGGCAGGAAGAAACGCGACTCCTTTGTCGCCTTGGCATACCATACTGCACTTCGAGGTGTCGATGATGAATCCTCAGGCCGGCGGGCAGATAGTTGATTTGCGGAGCGGTCCTTCGCAACGTATTCTCAATGGGAAGTATAGGCGCAATGGGAAATTGCAATCCTGTGAACCCTGCAGGTATGACGGTGGCTTCTGCTTGCCTGATAAAACCTCATCGTCATTGACACTGACGTGTACAGGAAGAGCAAGCTTAGGTGTGACCATGTACTTCCAGTATGCAGTCGATGTGTAAAGAGAAAATGCACGGAGAAATGCGTGTATCATCCGAATCCGCTGACTAGAGTAAGTGACTTCGAAAACAGTTAGAAATAACGAATCATATTCGTCATGCAGGGTGAGAATACACTCATGTTCTTGTTTATGAAGAGCGGCATCCATCTCTCTCTACAGTACCCAGAATATCGGGTGAGAACGGTTTAAGTCCATGAATAACAATCATCTAGCAGCGTCAGGCGGTTCTAGAGAAAGAGCCCCCAACTCCTGCGACCACCATCAGCGAAGAGGCTTCTCCAATACTTCAGCCTACCATCGAGTCATCTGAGTCTGCTTCGCCTCACAGGCCTAACTCTCCTGGGTATCATACTCTGGACGTGCCTCAGCTGAGCTACGCGGAGGTGCCACTGTCAGCGCCAGCAAAATTGAATCGAGCCGCATCGGCACCTCCTCTCTATCCGCATGAGTGCGAAGGTGAATTGGGACGGGTGAATCCAGGCTTTTTCGGAGCCACTAATTTCATGAGTATCTTTACGGAAAATCTCAGCAACCTCGGCGTCGTGTCCACGGAGTTGGAAGGGCCAAAGCTTCCACGACTTGCCATCTCCAATGACCAGATCGTTCGGGGCACCCAGATACTCTATTTTTTGAAGGACGCGAGTCTGGTCCATGATTTCGTCAATCGCTGCTACGATATTGGCGATGGCGTCAGCTATTTCTGTATCGAACCCGTCATGAAGCAATGGCTGATGAAGCTATGGGCGAATCACGCAGATACGCTCAAGAAGGGGAGTCCCGAGAAACTGCGTCGTTTGTCGGAGCTATTGTGGCGCAATACGCTGACTTCGATTGCTGTGAGGGAGGATATGGATTACAAGGAATGGGCGTTGCAGGCGACCGGGATGAATATCCGATGGGAAGTCATCGGCCTCATCGCTGCTCTCATAGGGCAGTGTGCAACAATGCTGAGTCGGTCAGATCTCTTGCTCACGCAGCATAACGTATCGAAGCCTGTTCTCGCGCGGAAGATGAGCGAGGTTGTCTCCACATGTCTCAGTTTCTGCCGTGACTGCGAAGCGTTGGACGATCTGTTCGTCTGGCTCCTTGGAGAGAGTTCGATCTTGACGGCTTCGATCAAGGGCGACGGGAGTTATGCTGCGTACAGCGAAACCGGGGAGTTCATCAATGCGGTAGTAGCTATGGGTCTGCATGTAAATGTCAAGCAAGGCAAGCCGCGCATACCATTCTTCCTCGAACAGATACGGACGCGAACTGTGGTCGGCGCGTACTCGTCTGAAATTAGCATCGCCTCCTATCTTGGCCGCCCACCCAGACTGTCGTCCCGCTACTGCAATCTTGTCGCCCCAATGGACATACCGGATATCCAACTCATTGCTGGCGAAGACGAGATCCCGCGTATCATTGCATCGTTCGATGAGAACGGGTTTAATACAACTGGCAAGGTTTCCCGTGCAACATGGATCAAAACATGGCTAGGATTTGGGACTAAACGTGAGGAAGTTCTCGATCTGGCTCTCGGTCGATACAGCCGAGAGGAAGTTCTGCGCCGTGCCGCTGAGATTGAAAAAGAGTCTAACGAGGACTGGGAAAGCGTACCGCTATTCATCCGGAATATCACAGACGACCCGGGTGACTACAGTGAGGTTGGGCCAAAAAGGAGGCGACCTCTGGAGTCATTGTTAAAGTTCAGTCTCAAACAAGGATTCCGAGCGAACGAACTGCTACTCCAGCGAGTCTTGATCCGCAGAACCGGAGCGAGCTGGGATAGGCTCGTCGAAGTAGCGAGCTCGGTCTTCCAGGATATTCTGCAACTCGTTAAGCGCCGCGACTTGGCATCGATACTACAGAGCGATATATCTGCCATTCTGGCCATCCAGGGTCTGCGGAGCGCCGCCGTCATAGCGGTGGAGTTGTTGAAACAAGAACAGCTGCCCAACCACCCGAAGAACCCGCTCTTGCCGAGAAGCCGGACGATTCAGGACCTGTCCGTCTTTGCAGCGCGATTGGGAGACGTCGATCCCTCTGATGGGTCGTTCACCGTGTGTGATCAGGGACGCAAGGTCATCACGCGCATTCTCGACAAAATTCTGAGCCCTCCAAGCTTATCAGAAAGGCCCATCGCATCTCATATACAACATGAACAGCACCACCAAGCACCGGCAAACGTGGGCATGGAAATGAACATGTTCCAGAGCGAGACGGCTCCCCATCAAGAGTGGCCTATGCCTGATCCTCTTGACTTCCAAATGGGAGACGCGAACTGGAGCATCGAAGTGCCATTTCTCGGCCACGATAGCGACTTCGTGCAGTGGCTTGAGAGCGTAGACTGGGAGAGGTCGATATGACACAATGGGCAACGTATATCATCATGGGAGAGACGGATAAGACTTCATCTCGTCGAAAAGGGGCTGCAATATCACCAAGACCATTTTTTTCCTTACGTAATATGTTGGTTTCACTGGTTGGTGGGTTATTGGTACAACTTGGGTTACAACGAAGCCGATATGAACTGTAATGAGGTCCTAATCGTAATGAATATAGACGCTGATACTTCTACTATTCTCATGCGGGTGTTGGGAGGACTATGACGATGCAATGGTCTAGCAGGGGAAACCTGTCATCATCAGCGGCAGAACCACAACTTCCAATGATTACTATTTCGGTTCTCAGGGCTCAAAGGCTGCATAGCCTAGGATCATGGTAATAAGGATCCGGGGTGTCTTGCCGCGCCTACTGTAGGTGAGGTGATAATTATTACATCACATCCCATCACACGTCAACATTACGAACTTTGTTCTGTGCCGACCTGCCTGCCTTATATCGGCTCGGCGCTTCGAGCTCTTCGTACCTGAAGCTTTAATAACTGTGTTTCCCTTTTTATCTTGTCCCGCGACGACAACACGGCATCCGCCCATACAACCCTTGGATCAACTGGATCATACATTTGCATATTCAAAATGGTCCACCAACACGGCGACGGGGTTGAAATCCCCGTAGAGAGCAAGAGGTATCAGTAAGAAGACAGAAATCCAAATACCATATTAATCAAGCACGCGACTATCACACTAACCTACTTGAAAGCATCGGCTCCTGGCTCCCAAGTGACCACCGCGTGCAGCACGACTGGTTGGCCAAGCATGTCGCCCACGTAGACAAGCATCCATCGCAGCAGCTGATCCCCGTGCTGCAAGAGTTCAAGGAGCTAATCGAGACGAACTCGCGCATCTACATGTACTTTGACAAGATGTGGGACGAGGTGCCCCTGAGGACGCCGTACTACAACGACCCGACCGGCCAGAAGCAGATCCGCGACTACCGACACATGCTCGCCGTGCTCAATCGCATCTTCACCCATGCGCCGCAGTGGAACGATAGTGCGTTCGGCGTCGGCATGGTCGGCGTGCCTATTGTTTCCATCTTCGACTATGTCATGGCGACGCCGAGGTAGGGACTCTCTCTTTCGTTCTCCCGCTATGCTGAGAGGCAGAATCAACGGCCCCGAGGAGTGAACAGCAAAATCTATACAAGCCGATAATAAAGCCGCATGTGTGTATATCGTGTATATGCGGATACTAACCAACTCATCAGCGGCCACGCAGCCTTCTTAGACCCGCAAGTCAACAAAATGTTGAAGAAAGTTCTGAACGAATGGGGTCGCTTCCTAAAGGCAAGGGATTCCCAAACCAATGCGATCGCACTATCTAACATTCACAAGTCGCCCGAGTCCGCCGAGGTCCTCACGACAGACAGGACGGGCTGGTTCTCGCAGCACAGCCAGTCGGATCTCATGGAGGTCGCCAATGTGCCGCTGAAGACGAGCCACAGCTTCGAAGCTATGTACGTTTGCGACCCGAACGCGAAGCATCACGGCTATACATCGTGGGACGGTACGTCTTATTGATTCGCCCTTTTCCTTTTACTTTCCTCCACATATTCAGCCCCCTTTAATCACCCCCCTTTTCACCCACCAAGATCTTCATCATCACTCTCCCCTAACAAATCATGCAAAGATTTCTTCACCCGTCAACTCCGTCCCGGGGTCCGCCCAACCGCCAGCCCCTCCGACCCATCGATCGTCGCCAACGCCTGCGAGTCGACGCCCTACGCGCTCGCCCGCCGCGCCTCTCTCCGCGCCAAGTTCTGGATCAAGGCGCAGCCTTACTCGATCCTCGACATGCTCGCCCACGACCCTCTCTCCGCCCAGTTCGATAACGCGACCGTGTACCAGGCCTTCCTCTCCGCCCTCTCCTACCACCGCTGGCACGCCCCCGTCAGCGGCCGCATCGTGAGGGCCTATGTGCGCGAGGGCACCTACTTCAGCGAGCCCCTGTTCCCGTCCCCCTCGGACCCGCGTCTCTACGAGATCGACGCGGCCGGCTTCCGTGCGTCGCAGGGCTACCTCGCCGCCCTCGCCACCCGCGCCGTCATGTTCATCCAGGCCGACAACCCGGCTATCGGCCTCATGGCCTTCGTCGCCGTCGGCATGGACGAGGTGAGCACGTGCGAGATCACGGTGCAGCAGGGCCAGCACGTCGAGAAAGGCGAGCAGCTGGGCATGTTCCACTTCGGGGGCTCGTCGCACTGCCTGCTTTTCCGCGAGACCGTTCACATCGACGATTTCCCTCCTATCGGTCCCGATCATAACGTCCCGGTACGAGGTCAGCTTGCTGTCGTGAGGCCCTAAGTCTTGTGGGATGAGTAGTGTGTTCATGACAGTTGCTAAGAAAAGAAGGGGGGGAGCGAGGGGGGTCGTTAATATACAACACTGCTTGGGAGCTCCTACGGCGCTATCAGGTCGAATCGCGTTGCTACGCGATCGAGTATGTTCTGCTCCCGTGGAAGTAATACCGTCAAGTGGTTCTTCGCTGGATGCAAATAAAAGTTTCTTTTTTATTCATGCTACTCCTATGTTTGCTAGGCGGCCCAATCCTGTTCATGATCCCTTGCTCTCTTATTACTGAACAAAGCCTTCTGTTGAATATATTCTCCAATACACTCATTGGTATTCTGTCTACAGGTTCTGGAAATCAGACATGCTAGCCACAACTCTTCTCGGTGGTATCCCCATCATAGACCCCGGGTCAAAGGCAATGCATTTCCCCGTCACCGGTGGCTGCAAGTCGCCACCAAACTCGCGACATTAGATTATGATATGGCGAGGGCTGCCTCATATACCCAAGACCTTCGTTTAGCACGGCTAGACGAGAATTTCTAGGCGCAAAGAGCTCTTCGCGACAATGCGAGGCCGGTGGGCCCTGAGCCTGAGGTTCTATATCTGAGTCGATGCATTTGTGCCTCTGGCCGCAATTGTTGCGTTGAAGTCCCACCCGCAAGATGACGCTCAATCTCGGCAAAATCCCTTCTGGATGACGAGCCGGCCTATCAAGCTTTCGAGGGGGTTTGCAAGCCCGGCAAACGGCTTGACCCCTCTGGCAGGCCTGCCGCAGTGACAATCCCAAAATTATAGCTTCTATAGCGCGATGAATCATGACGGTATGTGCACTGCTTGGAATATCGGTCCGGACCTGAATCCGGCACGGCGATCAAAAATGAACGATTATACCAAGTTACATCGAGGCGATTCCTATGGTCCTTGTGCCCCTTCGTTGTCGACGTGAGCTTGCATGGATGCTGTGCTGGGCCCCGGCGAGGATGCTGGATTGTTGAATAGACCTGAACCCGCGGTGCTGGGGCCGGCAGCACTGGGACCCGCCACCACGGTTGCCTGGCTATCTGGTATCACCTCGTTCAGACTCGCTGGTACGTGAAATGACGCGGCTGTCGTGTTGGGCATAGCGCCGGCATGACTGGGACCATTGGTTTGGGTTGGGGGTAGGAGCCCGCCGTTATGATGGGCAGGTGGTGGCGGTACAGGATTATGGGCTAGATTGGTCAGATCGGCGTTGAAATCGATAAGGTCACTACCATCACCCATGTCATCATCCTCAAGACCGTCACCGTCCTCGAAACCATCCGCATCTGGGACGGGGCCTGGGTCAACATGATTTGTCACTACGCCGCCACCGGGTCGACGTCGCTGCGATCGTCCCTCGCGGTACTCAGCAAACTCTTCTCTGGTGTTGAGATGATGGCGCAGGCCGGCCACGCCCGTCCCAGAAAAGACACAGAATACCGCTCGCTGGTGCTCGGTGAAGTCTGTACACTCTGAGTTAAAAAATGCAGGAAACCAACGGGCTCAAGGGACCGTACCTGGCGGGGCCTCGCGGCAGAACCTATCTAAATCATCGCGAAGGAACGCGGGCACACCAGTCAGGCTCAGGTGGGTTAATTTGGGGCAGCAATTCAGAAGCTTAATGATGCTCTATCGCGAGGATTAGTTTAGTCACGTCTTGACAGGTTCGCACTAGACGGGATCTTACCGGCAGCGTTAGATTGGTGCAGTAACTTAAATGAACACGCTCCAGACTAGGGGCTCGCATGTCGTGGCCTGAGCGGCCCCCCGCGCCCCGATACTGCGAGCGGTGGTCATTAGCTGATGCTAATGCATTCATGCTCTTGTCGGTGATGCTGGCGCATTTCACGAGTCCAATTCTCTTGAGCTTAGGTAGGCTAGCCAGAAGCGTGACGGACTCATCCGTCAGGTTCACACAGCAGCCCAGATCAATGTATCGAATGCGGTTGCAGCTGCGCACTAGACGCTTCACGGCATCATCCGTGATGTGACGGCAGTGGCCAAGATGTACGTAATGCAAATTCTTCTCCAACTTGGCGATGGCATGGACGGCTACATCGGTAATGTTGCTACACTTGGCAAGGACGAGGTTTCGCAACCGCGGGGCGATATCGATGATTTTCTCGACAGCCCGGTCCGTCAGGCGTGAGCAGGACGTGAGATCGAGGATCCGCAGGTTTTCGTAGGTTCTGTAAGGCGGCAGAGCGAGGAAAGCACCGTCGTCGATAAGCTCGCAGCACGCTAGTCGTAGTTCGCGTAGGGACTGTTCCTTGGCTAGAAGGGCCGTGATAGGCTCGTTGCCTACGCCAGTGCACTGATGTAGGTCAATCTCGAGGATGTTGGGGCAGTGATTCGCAAATGCGAGTACGGCAGCATCGTTCACTTGATTGCAGTCGTTCAGTTTGAGCTATAGTAGTGGCGCAAAGATGGTTAGCGTCACCTTCGCAGGCCGGTAGTACGACAAGAGACGTGGGAGGGGAGAGAAGATGGAATGCCAGAACATACCCGCTTGATGAACCGGCAACTCTCGGCCAGCTGAGCCAGGCTCTCGTTCGACACCTGCCTGCAACCGGACACGTTCAGACCCTGGAGCTTGGGGCAGGTCTCGGCGAGGGCGATGATGGAGGCTTCGGTGATACTGCTGTCGCCGGATATGTCCAAGGCTAACAGGTGCTTGCTGCTCCGAACGAGGGGCGTCAAGCCCACATCCGTCAGGCCGTGGCAGTTGGTCAAGGTCAGGCGCTCGACGCGGGTACACACGGCCAGGGGTGTGACGCTGCCGTCGTTCACGCGGTCGGCGAGCGCGGCGAGATTCAGCCGTTTGATGAAGTCGGTGTAGGTGAAGAAGGGACGCTCGAGAGCGAGGGTGGCGCAGATGGAGGCGTGCTTTTCCCAGGTAGTGCAGGAGGGCCGGTGCCATAGGATTTCGACGACGTTGCGTGCCCATCTCTTGCAGGTCAGCATGCAGTTGAGGAGCTCCTTGGGGTCGCTGATGCGCGAGAAGATGCTGATGAGGATCTCGCTGGGGAGGGCAGCGACGGTCGGGAGACAGTCGGGGTCCGTGACCTGCATGTCCTGGAGGTTGGGAACGACGCCGAGGGAAGACTGAGAGTCGTTGTTGACGAGGAAGAAATCCGACTCTTCGTTGTCGGCGGGCGCTGGCGAGTTGGTAGACGAGGAGGATCTCGAGTCTCTCGGGTCCTCGGCAGGGATGGGAAGGGAAAGCTGAGCGGCCGAGGCGGCGGCGGTGGAAGCCGCAGCGGTAGCACCGGCCGAGTTGCGAGCTGCGATGACATCGAGCGCAGGAGCCGGTGGGCGCGCCATCCTGAACCAGGGGAGAAGGCGCTTCGCTTGGTCTTGGGAGGAGTAGAGGAGAGGGAGATGTTGGGTTGAGACCTGGAGCGACAGCTAAAGTATCTATATCGGGTTAGATGCGGGATGGAGTGTCAGGCATGGGCCTTGGCCCTGTTGATCTTGTTGGCCTCGTTAGCCTTGTTGGTCTTGTTGGC
Source organism: Nemania serpens (assembly GCA_022578855.1). Taxonomy (NCBI): domain Eukaryota; kingdom Fungi; phylum Ascomycota; class Sordariomycetes; order Xylariales; family Xylariaceae; genus Nemania; species Nemania serpens. Next base: position 13,833 of record MU396767.1, read on the forward strand.
GTTGGGTATTGCTTTTGTCCTGTTCGACGTTTTTGGTTGTCCACCTCAAAGGAGGCCGAGAGAAGTTGTAGGGCGATGAGACCAGGCTTGGGCCGGTGGGTAATACGGACCAAGGTGCGATGCAAGCAGGGCAGGCAGGGCAGGCAAAGGACAGGCTATGTAGCAAGCAGCGGCTATGCTGTTGTCGGATCTTGGATATCTGAAATTGTCTGGACTACCTACAAGCGAGGCGAGCGGGGGTTGGAGGTCCTGGTTGGAGGTTCTGGTCGAAGGTTCAGGATGGCGGATAGCGGATGGCGGATGACGGATGACAAGATCAACTGATGATAGATGAACTGATGGCAGATGAACCCGATGACAGTTGAGGCGTGGTGGCGATGTCTTTCGTAGTTGGCAACTTTGAGCTGGGGGGCTTTGGATCTCTCGACGTCTTGGTGTATAAAGTAAGAATACAGGCTGTGACCTACATCAAAGACGCCAAGAATAAGTAGGTAAGGACAAAAAGGAAAAGAGACGAGAGGTCCAGCCTTAGGTATCCAGTCGGTTCCGAAAATAGTGTCTGTCTGGGCTACTGTGTACAGGTACGCTGGATGTGTATGAGGCGCTGGTGAGAGTTGGCACAGGTAATTATTGCGAAGGTGAATGAGATGAGTGGATGGATGGATACTGGATTAGGCACTGGATACTTACTCAGATCAGGTACTTGGGTCGCAGAGAGAAATATTACGAATCATACATGTACCACTGTAGGTTAGGGAGGGACTTCAATAGGTGGGCGAAGGAGAAGGCACTGCGATGATGATGTATTTCCATTGTAGGCCTTACTACGAAGTACATATGTACATTACATGTAAGAGGCATAGTGTAAGTGCCTCTAACCTACCACCTAAAGTAGGTACCTACATGCCTACCTCTAGGTATGTTATATTCTATGGCTTGATGAGTGTCTGTAACTTTGGGCGGATACTGTGGTGGTACACATATAAGCACGCCCTTGCTGACTTCCCACTACATGCCCACATATGCTATATACTATGACACTGCGAACGTCTCCTCTAAAGGTTTGATCATTGAGTGGTGGGCAGGTGCATTATGTGTACCTCATCTCATATTTAAGATAGGCAGGTAAGGTACAATGGATGGAAATTAATTCACTTTTATTCCTTCAGATTGAATCAGTAATCAGTTTTGACATTACCTAACTCCCTTCCTCCTCATGAAGACCCATGTAAGTATCTATGGTGCTGGTCATTGATTGTTGTTGCCTATTGTTATGCGAACCCAGCAAACTGTCGACAAAGGCAAAGATGGGAATCATGCCTGCTTAGTACTTGTTCATTGTCTTTTTGTTACCAAACCATAGAATCACATGATCGCTTTGCATCTGGATGCCTCCTCATCTTCAGCTCTGCACATGTGACAGACTGGTCACAAGGACAAATTGCAAGCAGCTGTCGCCTTGGATGTAGGTTGTACTTGTAGGGTACCCATCCTACTACCCCTCTCAACATGCATCTGAAACAGAAACCCAGTTACCTAAGGTAACACGCGAGAGGAGACAGTATTCTCCACCTTAACCTGCTTGTAGGTCCTTATAGGTACTCTGGGTAGGTGTACCCGACATTACCTTACCTTAAAGTAGGTAGGTACTACAAAGTACCTAAGCTACCTACCTTACGGTAGCATAGGGCTTAGGCGCCCAACTCTAGCACAGTGCTAAGGCGGCGTGAGGTGTACAGTACTTGGGTGAAAGATACCTTTTTTTGTTCCCTATATTCCCAGACCCTGGCTACCCCCCCTGGTAAAGTCATTGCACGTGTAGATAGTGCGGGGCAATAAGCTTTCTATTGGGTATTACACTATGAAGGTCGTGGCCGAAATAAAGGATCGGGGTTAGAAGGGCTCCACAGTGCAGCTTAGATAACTAGACTTTTTTTAGATTATCTATCTACGTACTTATACATACAAATTTATATAGAAAGTTATATAATTAAACAATATTATTAAATAGGTTAAATTTTTACTTTTTTTTTAATTTAATAGAGTTATTTACTTATAGCATTTGTTAATTTATAATCTTTATTTTTAACCTTTATTTTTAACTTTTTAAAAACTACGTTTTTAACTATTTTGACTTACTAGTAACTTAAAGTTATACTAAATTATATGCTATATTAAAGCTATACTATAATTATATAAAAACTTAATAATTTAACTAATAAAACCTAACTAATAAATATTTAGCTTAAATTTACTATAATAAAGTATTTAAATACTTATGCTTTATTATAAGTAGTACTTACTTATAAGTTATTTGCTTATATAGTATTTTTTTTAGCTAACTAAGTATTTCTTTAGTAGTTTTACCTTTATTTAAGCTAATAAATACTTTTTTTGTTTCTTTTAAATTATATTTTATATATATTATAGATTTACTATAACTTAGCCTTAATTTATAGTTTATTATAATAGATAATTTAAGAACTTATTGTAAGTATATGCTTATTTAAAAGCACTAGTTACTATATAATATAGTAACTAAAACAAAGGTTTTTAATAAAAAAGCTTTAAGTATTTCTTTTATAATTGTTTGTACAAATATAGAAGAATTAGGCAACTACGCTATAGTAGAAGGTATAAGCTATATAAAACTAGCAACTTAATTAACAATATTAACGCTTTTAATGCAGTAGAATACTTAATTAAGCAGGCGGTAAAAAAGTGTACGCTTTATCTTCTGTTATAAAAAAGGTATTTTTTGGCTAATTTAGCTTTAATTATAATAATAAATTTATTTAAAGGCTTTAAAGGCTTTTTCTTTTTTTTTTTAACACTTGTTAAGCTATTAACAGCCTAATTTAAGCGTTTTTAAAGCTATAGCAACCTAATAAAACCTATTAATAACTGTTTAAATCTAATAACTTTTTATTATTAGTTTTTTTTTAATTTATAGTTTCTATTTCTGCTTTTTTTTTTTTTTTTTTTGCTTTTACTTTATTTTTAATGCTTTTATTACAAAAGGTTATATAGTGCTAAAAAGGCTTTAAATTATGCTTTTAAAGCTATGCTTTTGCTTTTTGTACCTATTTAGCCTTAAAAGTATTGCTAGGCTTTTTGCCTTTTAAAAAATTAGGTAACTAAATGCTTTTTTTGTAGCAATTATTACTAATAAAGTAGATTACTTACTAAATATAGCTACATATTTTATTAATAAAATAATAACGCTTTTTTTTAAGATATTTTAATTAAGCTTTAGTTTATGCAGCTTTTACTATAGCTTAATTTTTAGCTTTATTAATAGCTAAAGTATATACTTTTATTATAAATTAAGCCTATTTAATAGTAAAAAGGTTTAATAAGTTAGCTAGCTATAATATCGTTAAAATACTAGCTTTTTTTTAAACTTTTTGGTACTACTGCTTTATATAAGATTTTGCGTTATTTTTTTATGCAATAAAAACATAGTTAGGGTATTTTTTTTGCAATTTTTGCAGAAAAGGTATAAACTTTGGCTTTATAATCTTTTTTTAATAGTATATCTAGTTAATACCGCTTTTTTTTTTGCGATTTTAAGCTTGTTTGCCTATTTTTTTGCTAAAACGCTATTTTAGCTTTAGGTTAGGCTTATTTTTTAAGCTAAGGCACTATAAATTGGTTTTTAATTCCTAATTAGCTTAAGCGGCTGCTTTAGCACTTTTGTTATATACGTTAATTATTTCTTAGTACTTCTTTTTTATAGCGGCTAACTTTTTAGGTTAAATATAATAAGATTTTATTTTGTTTTAATAGAAATAGCTTTAAAATATAAAGTTTTTAAAGCTTTTTTATTGCTTTTATATAATAGTTTTTTTAAAAGTTTTATACTTTTGTTTTTATATTTTATAAGTGCTTTTTGCTACATTTATAATAATAGACGTTTTATTGCTTTAAATAATTAGCTTTTATTAGTTTAATTACTAGTTTTTAATAGCTAAATACTACTTTAACTGCTTTATTTTGCTTTTTTTATTAAAGCTAGCTTTAGTAGTTAATTTAACTTTTTTAAAGTTTTTAAAAATAATTACTTTAAGTATTATTTTTTAAAAAATTAGTTAATTGCTAGTGTTTTTTTTATTAAATTTATCGGCTAATAATTAGGTAAAGAATTTACGTAATACTAAATTTGCCGTTAAAATTTTAACAATTTTTTCTTTTTATGCTTTCGATAATATAAGCTTTTAATTTTTGCTAGCTTTATTATTAATATATTGGTGCAATATTAAGCTTTTACTAGGCTTATAGCTTTGCTTTTTAGCCTTAATAAGTAAGTAACTAAAGCTTTTATATAAATAGCCTGTTTTTTTAATTATATTGCTTTAAAAATAGCTTTTAAAATAAAAAACTAGCGTATAAATATGCTAACTAATATTAAATACTTTACTTATTGTAAATTTGTTAATAAGGTTATAAAAATTTTAAATTTTTTTAATTTTTAGGGTATTTAGGTAAACAGCGGGGTACTAACAGATTAGGAAGGTTTAGGCTATAAGCCGTGTGTGGATTACGATATTGGCACTATGTTCTATTACTAACCCCGATCCTTTAATTTGGCCCCAACCTTTGTACATCATAGCACCTATATTTGTACAAGCAACATTGAAGGTATACATGTAGGTACATGTTAGGTCCATGCACGGTACTAGTCTATAGGTACTTTTCCATCTTTGATTCAGCTCATTCAAGTTGCCAACCCTAATCCCAGGCTTAACTATCCGCTCTTTCTTTTTATATTAAAGACTTAATACTTAGGTAATTACTTAACTGTCAGTTGGGGGATATTCCCTCACAACTTCAATACTGAGTTGGCCACCTGTGCAAGTAACGGCCCTGCCCACTGGTACTTAATTTAGGTTGTGGAAGTTACATGGTAACACGCAGGGTTACATCATACCTGACTTGGCCCAATCAAATTCAGTTGACGTGGGATGGGATGCTGATGTTGCAGATGGATAGGTACCTACCCAAAGTACTTTGTACATGTAGGTAGGAATCAGGGACCTGATGGCCACTTGTAGAATGCCCTTGAACAGTCACGTCGCTATACCTAAACTTAGTAGGCATTCCTTCGTGCTACCTACCCCTCCTACAACACCATTCACAAGCTCTAAAACATCCTAACAACACTTGGAAGTCATGGTGAGCCGAGACGAGGTCGAGCCAAGCCACCTGGCATGCGTATAAGATCTGTTGTCTTAACTGACTCGGTACCTTCCGCTATACTTTGCTGCCAACCTCGCCTTGCTATCATAGGATGATTGGGTATTGAAGACCAGTAAGACCAGTGCTCTCTCTGAGGTAACAAGCTGCCACGGAAACATGACAATATCCTTGTTTCTCCAACACGACCAACCAATCGAACCTGATGCGCTCTTCCTTCCGACGGAGGTTAGAGGTGCCTACCGCGACCAAGTAGAGAGCAGTTTGCTATAGATGCCAGTCCTGTACTCCGTGAACATACCTGGCAGGGCTGTATCGTCACACCAGAGAATCCCACGTGAGTATCGTAGAAGCTGCGTTTCTTTCGAAATTCTCGATGGACTCATGTTTTCCCTCGTCTTCTATGTCTGATGTCATCTGCGTGCGTATAGAATCGCGAGCTGCCAGGAAGCAACCTTCTGGCTGGCGTTCTCGAGAACCCCTCCTAGGATATAAGAGCTGGACTACATGCAGGGTATAAGTAAGAGCTGGACATCGTATGCCAGGCAGGCAACTGCAAGTCGTCGATCATTGGCGTTGCGGCTTATTCGACTGGTGCATCACCTGCTACCCTAAGCTCGGAATACCTTGTCGTTGCAGGCAATATCACGATACGGTCTCTGGGGCGTGTAGCTCTCGGAGACCGGGTCTGCTTATGCCCTGCTGTGTCTGACAACTTTAGCGGTCAAAAGCGTTCGCCAAACCCCCCAAGCCACATTAATGGCAGGAGTGCCAAGGCTACCTTAGAGCAAGCAGCCTATGTCATCGACAGCGCAACCATCGTGTTCTCCATTCCTGGTTTGAGTGCTGACAGCGTTTTCGTGGCACCCACCTTCTCTCAAGCCCAATATTCAGACCTACCTGTCACCAGGAACATGCCACCCTGGAAGCCTCCTTCTGTTTTACGGTAGGCTAGTAGGTCAGCGTACCGGCGAAATATCGACTACCAAGGTAAGCGTAGTGGCAAAGTACTGCAAGCACGACTGGATTGGCCAAGTGCACGCCGACGAGCTGAATAGCTTCGGGTGAGCACAAGGCACCTGAGCACCTCAATACTACCTTGATACTGCAAGATACACGCAGCTTACCGACCTAGCGGAGTGCCGCCAAGAGCGGTTGTCTAACAATTTGAAGTCTCGGCTTCATCCTACTCTTTCCACAGGCGTAAGAGAGCAGCACTATGGGACCGCCCGTCGCTACCGCGGTCTGACATCAATAGGAAAGAGGAGTAAATATGTCGCTCAATGACTCTGGTGTGAGCAGCTCTCCACTCTTCGCTAGGATTAAGACAAAGAGGGCCGACCTATTAATGAAACCATTTGCCAACAGACTTCAAAAGAGTTCGATGCCTCGTACAACTTCTCTCTTATAGACCAAAGGTTGGTATCAGTTGGCTTGTTTACGCTCCAAACTTCAGAGCTTCGTCGGTATCTGTATTCTTGAAAACCAACCCGTCCATAACTATCATCATTTCTGCGTGTCTCTCGTTTCTGCCGTTTCTGCGATGAGATAACGCTCACACCATGGCCGGGACAATCATTATCACTGGTGCCAACGGTTCCGTGGCTATCCATGCAGTGCAGCATCTCCTGAGGGGGGCACCAGACAGCACACTAGTCTTGACGGTCCGCGACACCTCAGACTCTGACTCGAACACGAAACGGTTACGCGCGGTATTGAAGGAATTTCCCGACTCAAGAGTCTCGATCCGGAAACTTGATCTTGCCAGCTTAAAAGCTGTAAACGGGCTCGCAGACGCAATCGCTACCGAGGTTGTCCAGGGGACACTCCCTCCTCTCGCGGCCATTATCTGCAATGCATTTCACTGGAATATGATTGCGGACCCGGAGCTTACTGAAGACGGGCTCGAGAAGACCATGCAAGTGAATCACGCTTCGCATGCCGCCCTGGTCCTTCGGCTACTAGGCAGCTTCGGACCCCGAGGAGGCCGCCTTGTGCTTTTCACGAGCGACTGCCACTCCCCCGGACGTAATAGCCTAGAGAAATACCCGCCAGGCCTACCGGACGACTTAGACGAATTGGCAAAGGCGGACCCCGAGACGGACAAGCAGGGCCGTGGATTCCAGAAGTATGCGAACTCTAAATTGGCCATCCTGATGTGGACGTATGCCCTGAATCGGTACCTCGAGAAGGCAAGCATTGTTTAATCCACATCTACTTGGAGTGGAAGGTATGAATCTCTAACAGATGCTCCAGGATAAGTCTCTGAGTAGAATTTCGGCCGTGGTCATCGAGCCGGGAAGCATAGCTGACTCGCGGGCGCTGCGCACTAACACGCCCGCGATGCTCTCGTACATGCAGATGTTCATCCTGCAGCCGCTGCGACCCCTGCTTCACTTGATGCTCCCTGATATGCGGAGATCAGCTGACGCAGGCGTTGATGTCGCTGATCTTGCGCTGGACAAGAAGCACACGGGAGAACGCGGCTATTTGAGACTCGTGGCCCCTGGGCCAAGTTCAACAGAGAGCTTGGACGAGGCAAAGCAGGAGAAGTTGTGGACGAAGACGCTTGAGTGGGCTAAGCTCACGAAAGAGAAGACGGCACTCGAGGGGGCATTTTGAGTTGGGTAGTTGCACTTACCAGGTAATGCTTGCAGCTAGCCGGAAGGATTGGCAATTATGGTTGATGCATCATGCATAGATCTCTCTTTGAGGCACCTGGCCCCTTTTATATATACACTATTAACGATCTCAACACTTCAATATATCATTACACGTTTCGTCGGATATCTTGCCTTTGATCAAGATGCATACCGTAGTAGCGCCCTATTCTCAGCACGCTCCCGAACGGCAAACCGTTTATGGAATATCGACCTCTCCATCTTTTGGCATGCGAGGTCCCAGTCCGTCGTCCACTGCCTAAAGAAGGGCTGATAGCCAAGTAGCCCTCCGATCCAGCGCCCAACGACGATACCCAGGCCTCGTGCAATCGTGCGACTGAAGGGTATCCAAGTTGGCAGTGACAGGTACGAGCCACCAGCATCAAACATCTATTCAACACAATGTTAGTCACTGTCATCAGTCTAGCACACGCAATGACAGATAGGGAACATACACTCATAACCTGCAGCAGATCGATTTTCTCCCCCTCTACAACAATGAGGTCCTGGTACGCATACCAGTTCTCGAAGAAGACGGTGTCAAGGCGGAACATCTCATCTGTATCCTGTCCCGAGAGCAAGAATACCGTCTTCTCGCCATCCCAGCCGTCATCATAGCCCTTAATCCCTTCTTCGACGTCTGTCACGGGCGAGAACAGACGATGATTACTCCAGGGCCGGAGACTAAACTCGCCATCCTTAGGACTTAGGACATATTCTACGCCTTCGACCTCTACGGCCAGCCGACCCTCTAATACTTCGATGTACTCTTCTTGGTAGGGGTGGAAGTGTAGAGGTGGTTTCTGCGCTGCGACCGCTACAACGCGCGGATGGTGGAGATGAAATGTTACCTCGTAGGCGAATACACGGCTGCTGTCGTACGGATGATCGATCACACGAGTGACGATGCCACCCTCAAAGCTATATTTAATCATCAGTCTGTAGTTACGAAGTCGCGGGTTATGATGATGTGTCTGTGGGCGAACGGCAGCTTGCTTAGATATTGTGGCGGACCCAGTAGCCGGCTTAAGAAAATAGGAGAGGGCTTTGTCCTATAGGACGGTGGCTGGGAAGAGTCAAGCCATATACGGCAGAACAACAAGAAGACTGAAGACAGAAGGGGATGAGTGTAGACCTTTACTTACGCAGTGATAACCTTCCCTAAATAGGGATCAAGACGCTTTAGGCAAGACATGTTTAACGATCTTGAACAACCAAAGAGATGGTGTCAAACTTGATATATGAAATAACATGCCTTATAAATAAAAACATACTGGTAGGGCTACCTTTAGATCTTATCCTTGGGTTCAGGGCGCACCGCCAGCCCAAGGATCGGCTTCATGCTGTGGAGGCCTACGCCATACTCCTTACCTCACCTCACCTCGTATGACACACGGTAACCAAATCATCCCTATTTATTGTCCGCTGACCATCCCTGCCCTTGACGCTCCTCAGAAGCGCGTTGGCGCCACGGTCTGCGCCATCTGTCACCCTAGAGAAAGCCTGCTCCCTTGTGTTAGAAACCAACCCTGCACCTCACAACCCTCGCCAAGCCCTAACACTAGGCATACTCAACTCTCGTCTAACAAAGACTAGACAAGACAGATCGGTCTCCTGTAGCGCAAGAGAGTAGGACAGGTGACTATCAGTAGCACAAGACGACCTTGATTCCTCATCGGAACATTAGCATCGGTTGGGCTTACTCTTAGAGTGACTGAGTGAGTGGAGTGCTTCGCTCTAAACTCGTTTGGTGTGTGGGAGGAGGCTACGGTAACGTTATGCCGCAGCGAACTCCAGCCGTCATCGATTCTCGTGAGTCCGTCGTCTAGACTTCCCAAAATCGATCGCGAGGACATGAGCTTTTCTAGACGAAGGCTTATTCGAATCGCTAGAAGAGTCCTGCCACATCCCCCTCGCAAAGCCATGCTATTGGGGGAGGCCTCGCTCAGCGAGCCTGTGGCATCCGGCTTACAATTCTCTCGGAGAAATCAGAGAGTCATGGTAACGAGAAATCGTCCTACATCTTGCCTAATGCCAAGGAGTTAAAGTCCTAAATACGGATGATTTACTGGAGCTAAAGGATGGAAAGACACTCTTTTTGACGTCGGTTTGAGCTATACTAGGAACTTTGTGTAGGTTGCTCCGGCCGAGAAGTTGGAAGCTGACGGCAAGGCTGGTTTATCGCAAAAGCAAGAAAATTATATATATAAAAAACGTGGAACTGCGGTACTTACTCCAATTTTCGACGCCACACACCCACCCATAGGGAGGCAGGATCTAGGTTAGGTATCTACACTACCTTGTGATATAGGTAGTGTGTCTAACACGTCTAAATTGAGGATCGGCCGAACGTTTCTCTCAAGCGAGGCCGCCAGGACCCTGGTCTAGTCTCGATGTCACGCAGAAATCTCAACAAGCAGCGCATTACTCACAGATCCTCTGGACCCTAGGGCTTTGACACGTTTTTCCCTCAAGAAACCAGATCTTGGAACGCCGCGTAATTGGCTCGCGAGGTTAAAAACCACAAGCGCAACCGTCTCTGTGGATTGGCAGGATTGGCCGCAGCTAGCTCCCACTCTACACCCATACTAGTGCACACCCCTCCAGTTCCATCCCTTGGCCATCGACGCCTAGTGTATTATTGGGTTTATTTTCCCGAGCGATCTACGCTGCGTCCCAGGATGTATATACGCTTGCTTTTCTCTAGCGTATGGACAAGGGATGGGAGGGGGTGGCCACGTGAATATTTGCTAGCGAACCCCCCCGAGACTTCGGACCGGGAGGAACTCATATCACACACATACGGGCACCTAATCAGACAGATTGCAGGCTCGGTGAGAGAGATAGAGACAGAGAGAGACCTGCATAATATTACAATATCGACGGTGCGGCTGAGGTGTCTTCTCCTTCTCAAAAGACAGCATGTAGATCTAGGTATTCAAGTTTAATCTCCACAGTCTCGAGAACGAAAATAGCCTATTCGCGTCTGCCTACCTATTCATGGTGGCAGCACTCGCGTCATAAACTGTCCGGCCCCTCAGCTGCATCTGAGAGGACAAATTATGCGTCCCGAAGCAGATGGATGACCCGTCCCACACTCCCCCTCTTCTGCACCGCCCACGCGACGAGGTTGCATGGACAGGGGTCAAGGGAGCAGAGCCAGGGTCGCATCTTTAGCGGCCTGGTTCTGACCTAAACTTTACTTCATTTATGGGCAAGGTGAAGGCGTTCGGGATCCGCCTCGATAACATCATGGTGCAGAGCCGAGGTCTCTACTGTAATGATCCTCCGGAACACAAGGGCCCATCGAGACGGCTATCTGATAGAGGTACAATGTACGCGACGACTGATTCCCCATCACTACCTGACTGTCTGACTATCTGACTATCCAATCGGTCCAGCTACTGGCCATCTCTCTGGTTATTGGCCGTGTTATGGAACATTATTGGTCTACGGCCGGGGAAATATCACATCATGATCCATTTCCATCACTATCCCCACGGGTTCCCCCCCCCTCCATGACTACCCCCTGTGTCTCTCAGGCGGCAACTTGAAGCCACCAGGGACCAGCCTCTGGAAGACCCGGCGGGGGTCGTACCGTCGCTGTACCGCGCGAAGCTTCGCAACGTTCCTGTGCCCGTAGTGCCCGATCACGTTCTGCGTGACGGCCGCGTCGTTCATGAAGATGTAGTCGACGTATTGGCCGCTGCTCTTGGCGGCGTCCTCGACTCTCGCGATCAGGCTCGCCGCCGCCTCGTTCGCGACGGCGTCGTCCTCTGCATCCCACCAGCCGATGTCGATGGCCATCCAGGTCTGGTTCGCGTTCTCTAACCCGAGTGCGTTACCCCCACGGGCATGTCCGGCCGCGATGGCGCTCGTCGAGATGGGCTGCCAGCCAACGGCAATGCTGCCCGCCGTGAGATTCCTGATGGTGTCCAGCTCGGGTGCTGTGGTGACGATCGTCTCCACAGTCTCGAAAAGCGTGGCGTCCGTCTTGAAGCTAGTCGCGTACCAGTTGAGCCGTGGCAGGGAGGGGGGTATCTGGCCCGCGAGGAAGTCGGTCATGGGCCGAATGTGCACGGTATCGGCAATGGCGGGGATGTCGTAGAAGGGTGCGAAGGCTGCGGGCGATTCCACCGGCTTATTGTACACCAGGTTGAGTAGCACGCCAAGAGTCGCGTTGATAGGGAAGGCCTGCATCATGAGGTTTGCATAGACATCTTTTACCGCAACGGACTGATACTGCAGCAGGGCGTCGAATAGAGCGGGAAGCGCATCCAGCGTGTACACTCGGTAGCCACCCCAGACATTCCCAGTCGGGTAAGTTGTCAGGGTGAACCTTGTCACAATGCCTGCCAGGAATCGTGTTAGCGTCTCCTCGGCGCCCACACGGTCGACGGCGCAGGCGCCCCTTACCAAAGTTGTTCGCGCCACCCTTCAGCGCCCACCATAGGTCGGCGTGGGAATGTCTATTGGCGTTCACGATGGCGCCATCGGCTAAGACAATCTGCCGAGTTCGCATGAGTTTAGGCCGAACTGCCTTAGAGTGCTTATCGGGGGCTTTACCTCGAAATTCTCGACGTTATCACAGACTAGACCATAGATGTCTGATAGATAGGAGAGACCACCTGCGACACAGTCAGCGACTACTCCCTCATACGATCTCGCTCCAGAGCCCGGGAATAGGAGGACACCCACTGCCGAGAGTAAGACCGCCAACGCCCACCTGAAGAATCCTGCCACCAACCACCGTCACATCGTATTGGTCGAGGTGGTTGTATACGTCACTCCATCTCGAACCCGTGCCGACGACGGCAACACGGCGATGGGCATGATATTCGACGCTATCGAATCCGGACATATCGAACAGAACACCGTTGTTGATATTCGCACCCATTGGTGCGGGCGAATGCCCTCCCGAGCGGATCGCGAAGCGAATCCATCTGTGAGAGAGGTATCTGACTGCTTGCGAAACTTGCTGGGCCGTCGTTGGCTGGACGACGCAGGCCGGCGATGCCCAAGCCGTCTGTACCCTGCTAACGCTTAGCTATCACGATATCCCCCGAGCACGGTATCGTTCAGAGACGCACCAGTTCTCCTGTGACGCGGCTTGATATCCTTCCTCAGAGGGCAGGATAACAATCCCTGTCCCCAGGATGCTCTGCAAATGGGTACACGCAGCGGAAGGAGAAGTATTATTAAGCCAACCGTAGGAAGGCAGGGGGAGGCACAGAAGCGCTGTCAAGGCCGGCAGTGCCCTCAACGCGGGAATACGGGTCATCATGGGACAACGGTGATGCAATTTGGTATGCAAAGTATCACAGAACTTCCAACTCAGTGCGAGCTTCAATGCCGGTTCAGATATCTACACATTTCTCTCGGGGCCATCTACACTAATTATACGGAGAGAGACTGGCGCGAATGTCCAAGTTTGCGTCCTACGTGTGTGCACTATCCTACGTAGTGTAGAGACTATCCTACGTACACTCTCCTCAGAAGACGTCCCGAGACGCCTCACGAGCACAGAGCTGTGACCTATGGGAGGACTACGAGCTCCTCTTCATCAGCGAAGCTGCGTGTGATGCAAACACCATACGCAGATAGTGTGGTGTAGGTAGCATTGATGGGGATATCCAAAATAAGAAAAGTAAGCAACTGGGCAAGTTCGTGAGCGAGTTGGTCGTTAGTCCATGGCAGCGCCTTTCGCCTCTCGTCAGTCGTTGCCTGCGCCATACACTCACTCACTCACTGACTGGATGTTGTCGCCGTAGTCACGGGAGGATGATGCGCTTCGTCTCCGATTAACCTGCCCAGAGCCATGGTAACGGTACTTAGACTTCGGATAGAAATATCCCGCTTTGGGACGAAGGTAAGGCGAGCCAGGGAGGGGGGGGTGTGTGTGGAAGCTGATCATCACAGGACTCTTCCTACACTACTCGCTAGTGTAGCCCTCACACTGGGACTTAGCTTAGTCTGGTGCACGTCATGAACCCTGTTGAAGGATTGTTCCCCCAGAGAATGCGGATTTTACCACCTTCCTCAGGATCATGCTCAACCCTGGAACCTCGTTTCGGGCCCGGTTCCCGCATCGTAAGACACGCCCGTCGGCAAGTAGCTCGTGGACGGCAAATAGTGCTCTGTTTGCTTCTCTATAATACCTATCTACCCAACCACGCCACGCCACGGCGGACGGTTCGTTCGCGTGGTCGTGAACCGCCAAGGCCACCCTCGTTGTACGGTTACATCGACGGTCAGCGAAGGAGCTTCATGTGATACTTGAACCTCAGGTACCAACGCTAAAGATATCCACATTAAGAAGCGCCAGGGATCTAGATACGATATGCAGCTCCAGTGACCAACTCGATCAAGAGCCGCGGCTGGCGTTAGCCTACCAATGGTGTTTTGAGTCGGTAACTAACTAGGGTATGTCGTGTAGGTATTTCATTCAGCCCGGTGGATCGAGATGAAAGGGCAGAATATCCTATCCTAACTGTATACTGCGCAACCTACATATGCAGACGATCCGATCCCTTGTCGGGCGTGTCTAGCCTTTGGCGCTGAGCGACAGGGGCACGGCAGCTGATGTCTTTTTACGCTCATAATAATAATGATAATAATCATCATCAAGTAAGCACTTATCCACTCGCCATGCTGGTCTGGGCGATGCCTACGCACCCAATGTAGTTCGTCCACCCCTCTTCATGATTCAAAATGGCAAATGTCCAGCATAGACAGGTGGTACCTCTTGTCAAGGTTCAGTCGCCAGAGGGGCCAAAAGCAACCGCAACTCAAGCTCAGCAGGGCTGTCCCATTGAGCCCGCCACAGCCGCGAGGAAGATCCGGGAGGAAGATCCAGGGCTCCGAACGATGAAATCCCCTCCCTCGCTGCCTCCTCCTATCGGAGCGTTATGCCATTCCTTCTACTAAATCTGCCCTATCAATTTGACATGCCAGCCAGGTCCCCTCGTGTTGGCCTGATGGTACCGACTCGAGAAACCCCACCCCTCTGGAAGAGCTGCCAAGTATTAGCGAGGCAGTCGGTCGGTCGGAAACGGCCAACTACGATAAGCGGCGTCTTATTCCCTACAGGATGGAGACACACACGCAATGTTACACGATATGTCTACCCTAGCCCCATCCCAGGCGTGATAGTCATCGTCGTGACGGAGTCAGATGTTCGATGGGCGACCCGCATACAGGGCTTACGACCCATATCATCGTCATTATCACTACTCATGGAGGAACTGAGTGATAAAAGGGAGTAGTCCAAAGACGATCCTTGCTACCCGAGACCATTTATCGGAAGCAGCGGGTATGTGATGGATTATGAGATGTCTCCCTCAATATGGCACATCCGGCAACGGCCGGTCCACCGTCACCGTCGCCGAGAAGCTGAACTGTGACGGGACTAAATATGGATATACACACCTAGGTCAGTACGTAGGTAAGTGCAGGTAGGCAGACGCGGCGGAGATTCCTATTAGCCAACTTGCGGATACAGGGTAGGCAGACAGCTCCTCAGGACCGTTGGTCCTTCCATGTCACAGGGGCTTAGCATCGATGAGACGTTGGTTATGAGTCTCTGCCTGCTCCTTATTGTTGGCGCGATTAGCGACAACTCGCCGGTAATTCGCGCTGCTTGGGGTTGCTGGCCTTGGTAAGTTCATCTATATAAGCACTGGTGATGGAAGGCATACCTCTGACAGTTGTAGCATATCGTCCGTCACATCATCGCATCTTCAGCCTACATCATTGTCCCGCTTCAGCCACTTGTACATAATTACCTCTGAGTGTGTTTGTCAGCTATTATTACCATCGCCATGGGAGGGAACGGCATTCTAATCCACGACAAGCCGGTCGTCAACAAGCTCACGACTGAAGCACTGACGGTGCCGGCGTATGAAGACGCTGCCCTGGCCAAGCAATACGGCGGTAACCACGCCGGAGGCTGGGTCGGTAGGCTCCCAGCATCCTGGGTCCCGTACGTCCAACTCGCCCGTCTCAGTCCGCCAGCCGCGCTATTCCTCATCTACTTCCCTCACTTCTTCGGCATCATCCTCGCCGCCCTGATACAGCGGTCTCCAGCCTCCGACGTCTTACGAGCCGGCCTCGTCATGTTCGGCGGGAGCTTCTTCTTCTCGAACGCCGCGCACGCCTGGAATGATCTCGTCGACGCCCCCATCGACCAGGCCATCTCACGCACGAGCAAGCGGCCCATTCCCCGCGGCGCCATCACACCGCGCGCCGCCCTCGTCTTCACCCTCTCCCAGGGCGTCGGCGCGGCGCTGTTCCTGCTCCTCATGCCGAGCGGGAGTGCCATCTATGCTGTGCCGAATATCATCGGAACCGTCTACTACCCGTGGGCCAAGCGGCACACTAATCTCGTCCAGCTGGTGCTCGGCTGGTGCTTGGCCTGGGGCATCGTGATGGGATCCTGCGCCATGGGTCTTAAGCCCTTCACAGGCGGCCCCTTCGGAGACAAGTCATTCCTGCGGGAGAGCGTATGGGTGCAGCCGTCCGTCGCCTGTGTCTTCTTCGCAAGCATCCTGTGGACCATCATCTACGACACCATCTACGCCCATCAAGATCTCAAAGACGATCTGAAAGTCGGCGTGAAGAGCATCGCCGTGTTGCTCCGAGATCAGACCAAGGTCTTCTTGTGGCTAGTCCTGGGCTGCATGGTCGCTCTCCTCTCCGTGGCTGGTCTGCTTGAGCAGCTGGGATGGCAATACTATGTCATTGCTGCTGGGGGTTCTGCCGTGTCATTGGGGGCTATGATTGCGAACGTCGAGTTGAAGGATTCCGCCAGCTGTTGGTGGTGGTTCCGATACGGTTTCTGGCTTGCTGGGGGCTCTATTGCCGGCGGCCTCTTTTCCGACTATCTACTCATGGCACCTCGATCTTACGCCTAGTGCGCTTTAATGGTTATGTCGGTTCCATGTGGTCTGGGTATAAGGTTTCATAGCGGGAGTTTGGGAGAACTTCATAGCGACGTCTTTAATCGAATTCATATTGTCTAATATCGAAAGTCTAATGTTCACCAGATGTAGTTGCACCATGCCGTGTCGTGTTGGCGTCCCCCTCCTTTGCCCCAACGGACCGGGCCGTTTATACAGACGGCCAGTTCTTGCTGATGGTAACAGTTGTCCCGTTCGACGCCTCTGCGACTGCGGGGTCAGAGAAGAAGAGACAATACTTGGCCACGTCGGCGAGTGGGATCTCGGTCTTGCCCACGACGAAGCCGGGGTTCGCAGTGCCCATGGCAGCCATGCCCTCCTGATTGTAGCCCGTCGCAAATTCGTCAACAATGTTCGTCTCCATGGCGCCCATGAGGAGCGCAATGCTGTAGATCCGCTTCGGGCCGTAGAAGCCCGCCGTGTTTTTTACGAGCCCGAGAAGCCCGTGCTTGCTAGCCGTGTACGCGGCCCCCGCGTTGAGGCCACGGGTAGATGCAACCGAGCCGATGCTGATGATGGTGCCACCGGATGGCGATTGCGCCTCGAAAGCATTCACGGCGGCCTTTGTGCACAAGTACGCTCCGGTCAAGTTGACACCAATGACACGATTCCATATATCCAGGGGTAGAGTACCCACAGCGTCGAACTTGTCCATGACGCCCGCATTGCTGATCAGCATGTCGATGCGGCCGAACTTGGCAACCACACTGGCGAAGAAGGTGTTGACAGCCGTCTCATCGGTAATATCGGTTTTGGCAGTGATGAATTTATCGCCGTACTTTTCCCACGCCGCTGTCGTCTCCTTGAGACGGTCCTCGTTGATGTCGAAGATGGCCACGTTGGCACCGACCTCTAGGAAGGCGGAGGCGACCGCTTTACCAAGACCTCCGGCGGCGCCAGTGATCACTATCGTCTTTCCTGTAGCTGAAGAAGTGGCCATGGCGAGAGAGTGTTGCTCGGGGTAGTCGCTGATGTCGTCGATGTAGGAGCTCGAGAATATAGAGTCTGATTATGAGGAAGCATCGAGCAAGTATTTATGCTCTGCATTCGAGAATCCGCCGAGGATCATCTCTCCTATTGGCACCCGACACAAGCTCTGTTCACCATGTCCAATTAGATGCGAGATCCGAATACGAACGGGCGCCGTATTAGGGTTGGGGTGCAGCCCGGGGAAGCAGCCCCTTGCATAATTCTTAAGCGGTCCAGAACTACGGAATTCTTATTCGTATGACTTAGCGATGCCATTGTACTTCGTAGGTGCTTGGCAAGTCTCTTTCCTGAAGCGGCATATGTACTTGCCTACCATGTAAAATTAAATCGTCGAGTCAGCAGTTTATCGACTTAATACCTGCCACTGTCGGTGAATGACCGAACTGCACATGTGGTTAAGTAGGTACTTCGTACGTGTAGCAGCTTTGCAACTTCATTGCTACATGTACTTAAAAGGTCTTCCAAGGCACGAAAGTTCTACTTAGATCTAGGTGGTGACACCTGTTATCTAATTCTATTATCAAGGTGATGTGGAATGCCGCTGCTGTTTCCCCTGCTCTGCATTCGCGGTGACTGGGGAGTGGGAGATGAGATCTCCGAGCGTCTGTTGAATTGGGACTTGCCATTGCCCTCGATAGTTTAGCAACACACGACACATCATTTTAAGGGTAGCCATTCGCCCATAGCAGCACATGAGTCTACAATGAGCTCTGGAATGCGATATCAGGGCAATTGATCGAGACAAAATGGGTCATGAGCACAATCGTCGTTTGAGAAAGATGGTCTTCGCGGCTGTGTGCTAGTCTCATGGAACGCTGCGACTCTTACTCTTAGGCCGACATAGGCCCACCATGTAGACACCATATAGACGAGTAGGATGCAGGCAGTGTATTGCCCTCGCGGGGCCTATGC
Source organism: Nemania serpens (assembly GCA_022578855.1). Classification (NCBI taxonomy): domain Eukaryota; kingdom Fungi; phylum Ascomycota; class Sordariomycetes; order Xylariales; family Xylariaceae; genus Nemania; species Nemania serpens. The sequence goes on from MU396767.1 coordinate 32,548, forward strand.
CGGCGGTCGATGACTCTCGGTCATGCTCCGACAAAGAGATCGCTCACGCTGAGTCTGCGGCCCGTGGCCTGTGCAGCCGGACCAGTCTCGGCCAGGGCGGCAAAAGTGGCAGGGTCAGAAGCGGCGGCCCTCGCCCTCAGGTCGCGAGTGCGGAGTGCCTCGGACCACATGTCGTGAATGAGAGCGGCATTTGTTTCGCGGTCGCTCTTCTCCTCGGCGTAGGTCCAGAGGCCCAAGACAAGGGGAACGACGGACTCCCCGCTCTCCAGGCGGACTTGGTGGGTAGCATTCTCTAGCTTGAAGATGAGCAGGTCGCCGGCAAGCTCGAACTCGCTGACGTTGTCGAGATCGAGGATGAAGTTCTGCAAGCCTTTGCGGTTGAGGATGAAGAGGCACCCGGTATCCCCTGCGTCGCCGGGGGTCTTGCGCTGGGAGCAGATGAACATGGTCCCCTCGACCGTGGCCCGCTTCCACTCCGAGGGGGGCTGGAAAGTGTAGACGACAGCGTTGGCGGCGATGGAGAGGATGGTGGTGATGCTCGGGAGGTAGCGCCTCAAGACGCTGAGGTTGAGTTCGGTGTTCGTCCGGCCGGCCAGAACCGCAGCAGCGGCGGTAGCAGTGGCGGCGGCGGCGGTGGCTGTGGTGGTGGCAGGAGGAGGAGGGCGGGTGGAGGGGTCGGAAGCCATGTATTGGGGAGTATCGGACTCGTAATCGGAGGTGATGGGAAATGGCTGATGTTGTTGTTGTTGGTGTTGTTGATGTTGGTGTTGGTGGTGGTACTGGTGTTGGTGTTGGTGCTGCTGGTGTTGGTGCTGCTGCTGTTGGTGCTGCTGCTGCTGCTGTTGTTGTTGGTGTTGTCGTTGTGCTTCTAGTTGAAGCTGGTGCGATCTGGTCCTCCCATGACCGTGGTCATGCGAGTGTTGCTGTGCGTCTTGCAGAGGTGGCTGGTCGTTTGGATGTCTGCGAGGGGTTGACCGCGACATTATGATTCAGAGTGTCTCTCGCGATTGCTCCCTCTTATGTTCGCATGTCCGGTCCTCCGTCTCTTAGGCAAGATGTGATTAGTGATGCTGTACGTGTACGTGCTCCTGACACCAGAAACAAGACAGTAGCGTATGTTGCAATGAGGCCAGTGTGATTAGTTGGTTGATGGTGAAAATGATGATGGTGCCCAGTATGATCTAAGGCTGTGATGATCCTACCTAAGAGATGACCTAGCAATAGCAGACACTTAGTACATGTACCTAGGGGCCCGATACATGTACACAACACTGGCACTTGCAGTAGGTATAGTGTAGGTATCATGGAAACCCCTACCTGCATGTGGTCCACGAGTACCCACAAGTCTAAGTCCGTGTCATACAGTGTAGAATATGTCCAACATACATGTAATACTGTATCCTTTGAGACCTCGTGATAGAAGTACCTATACAAAGTACCTACCTAACCTACCTAATATACCTACATTTACCATCCTTCATGTTTGTAGGTATTACTCCCTTCAACAATGCAATGTTGATTGTATTTGTTCACGGATCAAGTTCGAATCCCACTTCTTAAATAATTCTGAGCAACTGCCCAAGCGACGATCAACGTCCCATCTACACCATGGTGTGATCTTAGACGGTGCCTGTAGTGTACAAAGTAGGGCGGCGTCGAAGACGCAGACATGGCTGTATCATCCATGGTGTCGTTCCAAATGATCAAGGATGTCGTCTGTTGTATACTTGATCCTAAAATGCGTCGCGGGCTCCTTGTCTTCTCTGCAGCCGATACAGTAATAGCCCCAATCGGCCGACTGGCCTGAGGGACCAAGGGACGGCGCGGAAATGATTGACGCATACCGTCGCGTCTCGTTCGTTTTGCGGTCTTGTTGCTGGATCCTCCGGTCGTACTGAATAGAGGCGTCGGGTGCCCTGCTCAGCACGGCCTGGCGATCAAAGAGCAGAAACCTCTCCTTTGATAACTTGGCGAACGGCGTGTAACGTCCGGGCAGACTAGAGACCGAAGGCATTCGCACCAGCTCCTGTTTCGAGAGCTCGGTGTACTTCATCGCATATGCGACAGTTACGGGCAGATAATCGACATGACTCGTAAAGCAAAAGTAGCAGACGCGTCTACACGTGATGAGGTAGAGGTAGGACCCAAATCGGTTGCAGGTCTCGCACTTCTGGCTCCTGAGCACTCTATAAAGGGCATGGCAGTCAAACGAATCCGCATTTATGCTAATGATGGCGCGAAGGACGTTAGGGCAATGCTTCAACACCATCGTGTACGGATGCAGCGAGTTAACGAGACCCATGGCCCAACGATTCACGCGTCGGAAAGTGGTTAATGTTGGTACGTCGAGTGCAAGGAGAATGCTGATGGTGATCTCTGGCGGGAGCATGTCAAGTCGGCCAGCCGAATACTGCGACTGAGTCGAGTATTGGTGGTCATTGTCGAGGGGACATCGAGTTTTGAGACGGGCATCGTCTAAGGTGAAGTCGATAATTCTTAGTGTTCTATCCGCGTAAAGCCGAAGCCTCAAGTTGTCTTCCTGGCTGGTATGGGTGTGTGTGTTGTTTTCCATTGCGACGACGAAAGCGACGAGCGAATAGCCGAGATCAATGGGACGGTTCCGTGTGTATCGTCGAAGGTACCCACTACCTCTAAGTACTACATGTAGGCAGGTATACCAGATGCATGATGTGCACACGGTAACGCATGGCTACAAGCACAGGTACCTACATGTATTCCCCGCGCCTGCTCATTGCTGCCAACAACGATAACAGATCGGTCTTGATAAGAGCATTTTGATTGCATCATCATACGGGATATGGAACCGGGAACGAGAAACATTTAACCTTCCGCTAACCTACCTAGGGTACCTACTTACTTACCTACATCCGTACCGAGAACCTCCGAGTCCAGTACCTACATCTACTCCAGTACCACGGCCTCCTACGGGTAGCTAGACGGGTACTATCTATCCAGAAGCGCAACAACATCGCAATCTGCTACACCACAAGTCTACCTAGCTGGACATATTTCAAGACATCTCCCTATACTTCCCAGTAGTATCTGATTTTATATCGTTCCGCCGACGACTACCCCGCCATCGCCACCATCGCCGTCATCGCCTTCGTCTTCGTCCACGCCATTATCGCTGCCAGCGCCAGTGCCAGTGCCAGTACATGTTCACATCCTTAAAGCCACCATCATGTTGGCTGAAGCGCATGCCATAATAGCAATAGCAACTACTTGACCCGACATCGGTCTCGCAAGATCCTTTTCCCAGCCTCTCTCTGCTTGGGACCTCCATTGTCAAGTTGTATCCAGGCACCATGTCCTCCACCTCCCACGATTACGATCCCTCGATACGCCCCTCGATACACCCGGCAGCTGATCATGTCGACCCAGCCGATCCGACGTCAACGTCAACGTCGCACTATTCTCTCTCCCGCGCCGTCAGCACCCGGAAATCCGAATACACAAGGCCACATAGGATGCGCATCAAGATTGGCACTTGGAATGTGGCTGGCTGCCCCGGCACGGACAAGGACCTCGCCAGCTGGTTCGTCGACGGAGACGGTCTCGAGCCTAGGATCGGCGCCGACTTGACCAAGCTGAGCCTGTCGGAAGATAGTATCGAGACAGAGGGCAAAGGCGCTGGTCACCAGACACCAACAGAACCAGCCCAGGTTTCGGGATCGCCCGACGTGCAAACGCAGTCAGTCAGCGACTCGGGCGAACCTGCTGTCCGGATAGTAGGTGGTGAAAAGATTGGTCTTTACGTTCTTGGACTCCAGGAAGTCGTCAATCTGAACTTCGTCCAACAGTCTCTGTATTCGGACCCAACTACTGTTGCTAAATGGCAGGAAGCCCTCGAGGCCGCCCTGCCAAGAGACTATGCGCTTGTGGCATGCCAGCAGCTCGTGGGGCTTCTCTTAGTCATCTATGCCTCGCCGGAAGTGGCAGCCACTATCTCGAACGAGTCCACCGTTTCTATAGGCACAGGTCTCCTTGGGTACATGGGTAACAAAGGGGCTGTTGTCTCTCGTCTCCTGTTGGGTGAGACCACTCGGCTGGTCTTCTCTAACTGTCATCTCGCATCTGGCCATGATCAAGCTAGTTTAGATAGGCGATGCTGGGATTACAACAAGATCGTGACGCAAACCACTTTCTCTCCCATCAGCCATTCGGGTGTCGCAGAGGAAGAAGGCGACAAGATTGGCGATGAAGATTTTGCCTTCTTCTTCGGTGATCTAAACTTTCGTCTCGACGGTCTTCCCGGGAACGATATTCGACACCTTCTCACACTGCACGCCCGTGGCGAATACGATATTAGTAACCCCAATCCTAGTCAGCCATTCGGGGAAGACAGCGTGTTTGTCCTTTACAATAATGATGACGAAACTTCAGATGGTACTTCAACACCTGCCATGGTTTCGCGAGAGACCTCTTTTGATCGGAATGACAGTGACGAGAGTAGCGAGGAGTTACCTGACCCCGACGACTTCGTGCCAGATCCCCACGACGATCCGGCCTCCTTGCAGGCAACACTCGATTCTCTCCTGCCTCACGATCAGTTGCGGCTAGCAATAAAGAACAAGAAAGCCTTCCATGAAGGATGGCGGGAAGGGCCTATCACGTTTCTGCCCACATACAAGTATGATGTTGGCACGGTCGGGCTCTTTGATTCGTCTGAGAAGATGAGGGCGCCGAGTTGGTGTGACCGGATACTCTACCGGACCCGAAAGGACACGGAAAAGCACACAAGGGATCTCCAGGACCACATTGATGCGAAAAGCAAAGACAATGAGATGAAGAGGCGCGGCATTGAACAAGCCGCTGACGATGAAAGTGTTTTGTTCGACTACGATCCCACCACGGACTCGAGTCGTGACAACCCGGCTGCAGACGACACTGTTTATGACTACGACGAATATAATGAGGAAGGCGATAGTGCAGAACAGGCTAATCCTGAAGATGGCTTCATGGATGACGTCAATCTAGAATTATATACGAGCCACCAACGAATCACGTCGTCAGACCACAAGCCGCTGGTAGCCATTTTCACCTTGAAATACGATGCTATCGTACCGGAACTTAAGGCGAAGGTTCACGCTGAAGTGGCAAGGGAACTAGACCGCATTGAGAACGAAGGGCGACCCGGCATCACTATTGTCATCGATAGGGGTGAGCCCGCCACCGCAGATCGAGGCACTGCCGTTGATGGTAGCGGTGGCGTTGATTTTGGAGACGTCGGCTTCATGAGGAAAAAGTCTCGGTTCCTGACTATCGCGAATACCAGCGGCGTACCAGCAAAGTTCCATTTCCTAGAAAAACCGAATGACGAGGATAGCGACAAACAGAGGCCTGTATGGCTAAAGGTCAAATTGGCCCAGTCGCCACATGATGAACCTGACGACAAACAAGAAGACGCGATTAATAAGGAAATATCCCTAGACCCTGGTGAGACGGTCAGCGCAGCCATTGAAATCGAAATTTGCGATATAAAGCAATTACAAGCGTTAAACGAAAAACCCAAACAGTTAGAAGACGTCTTGATATTGCGTGTTGCGGATGGAAGAGATCACTTTATTCCTATAAGAGCCACCTGGCGGCCTTCGTGCTTCGGTAGATCCCTCGAAGAGCTCATTCGCATTCCAAAGGGTGGCATCACCTCGCTCATGAAAGAACGCCCAGGTACTGGATCAATACTATACAGCCTTGATGTACAAAATTCATCGCCGCCCGAGCTGTTTAAACTCATTGAAGCCATTGAATCGCTTACGGAACGGCTGATAGCAGACGAGAACATGTTAGAAAACATACAGATTCCACGCGACAAAGTCGGTTGGCCATTCGATAGACATACGCGGCAGACGAATGAGGACGAAGATTACGCTACGCTCCTAGGAGCTATCATAGAAGCACTAGAGGACGGCCAACCTATCCTTGAGGTACTGACGGCAGACGTGCCAGCGCTAAAACGCTTAGAAATCGTGAGCGAGGCACTGCTCCTATTCCTTGAGAGCATGCCCGATGGGATCATCTCGGCACCGCTCTGGGCCCGGATCGAGCAAACCCTACCACAAATAATGAACGCGAAGACGCCAACAGAAGTGGAGGACATCAAGACTGGCGTGCTTGATATCCTCTCAACAGCACCCTACTATAATATATCGTTTGTCTTCCTCACGGCCATGCTACTACGGGTAGCCGGCGAGCTCCTACCTCTCAATAAAGACGAACGAGAGGCGGTGGGCGCTCGCATGCCCGGTTCTTTGGGCAAGAGGAGTCTTAGTTTCCGGCGCAATACGGGATCGACGGTGGATGAGGGCGTGATTCAGCGGCGTCTCGCTTGGGAGCGGAGGGTTGCCGAAATCTTTAGTAGCATCACTTGTCGGACCGCGGCGCTGACCAACACAAAGGAGAGAAAGGCGGTTGAAGAGAAGATGCGTGGTGTTGTGGAGGTTTTCTTGCGTAGGGATGGGCCGTAGACCTAATTATCGAAACTATCTGTAGATGATTGACGGTGGTGGCTGTCCGGACGCATGCCCGAGCTGGTGCTGGGACGAATAGTTTTGCCTGCCTGCCCTATTGTATATATCCCGTTCCGATACTTCTCTTTACCTTTATTATACCAAAAGGCCAGGGGAGTGCAACACACATACAGATAGGTAGGTCTTTGTATAAGTTGACATCAAACCACAACTCGAATTGATATAAAAATTTATTCTTAATTTCTTTTTCTCTACGATTCAACCATAGGCTGGCTACGTCGCTACCTATTAGTATTGGTGCTCGATGATCGGACAATGTCAGGTAGTGTGCACCGTCCCATATTAATTGGTTAGCCAATCGATTGAATGACACATCTATACTGTCGGGAACAGTCATTTTCATTCTTACAAACTGGCCTACCGACCTTATATAATGACCTGGATGTGACAGGGATCTATTATATAGCCTATGAAACAGCAGATTCGGCATTGGATTATTGGAGGAGATATCATGTTGTGTTTTGTCATGGCATGGCACGGCATGGCACATGCAGATTCAAAACCGAGGACGTGCTCCTGCGGTTGTTAGGGGCTTGTTGCATTGGTGGCTTCATGAGGTCGGATAATTACTGCCTATGTAGGTAGGTAGGTAGTGTAGTAGCACGGAATAATGGCCTGGATGGATGGTTGGATGGGAAGTGGGAGTGTGGATATGTGTTCTTCCTGACATGCAGTGTGTATGCATGATGCGTGTGCACTGCTGCTACGCTACCCTGGAAGCAATTGGTGGATGGATGGCTGGTTGAAGTTTACCTGGAGCATGGAACGGTGGGCTTGTGTTCTAGAAGAAAATCGATGCGTGAAGGGCTACACAATCTCGGGATGTGACGGTGTTCGCATCCCAGCTACCTATGCTGTGTTATGCCGTGTTGTGTTTGCTGTGAGTGAGACTATTCATTCCAGTGAAAAGTAGGTAATCTTGGTGGTAACTCAGGCAACATCTCAGGCAACATGGACTCGAGGCATGAGTCTTTCGGGCAAACGACTTTGAGTTTCACTTCCCTAGGTAGCTACTCGATCTGATACACGTAACCCTACCTGACATATTTGAGTGCAGCAAATAGATCTGATAATACTCCCGGCTCTCTGAATGATGCTAGATCTCACGAAATATCTTGTCCAAGGAGTGATTTCATAATAGGAGCCCTGCTCTCTAAGTATTAAGCTGTGACGCAATTATCTACGTTAGGTAGTGTTAACGAATAATGTCAGGTTTAGCATGTTATATGCTGTAGTGTACCTATGCTGTATAGATGCTTGAGTTGGTTCCTTTTCATGTAGGTAGTAGGTTGGTTCTACCTGTCTATCACTTCAAACACATTAATACACTATCTAGGTACACCAATGCCTACCTTCAACAACCCATCTTACCTCGATCTTACCTGTATCACCCGAAGAAGACTCCACCACCAGTTCCGACATGGCGGTACTACTAATCTATCTAACCTACCTAGGTGTAGGAGGGCCATGCTAGTTTAGTTGCTAGATTGGGGTTCTCAACCGAAATGATCGGGGGCATGATAAGGTTGCTGTTTGCAGGTATTACACATGGATGAGTGATACGTACTAACCTAGGTAGTAAGAAGGACCTTATCTGGCTTCTTATTTAGCCAGGTATTTGCGGCGAGATGCATACTTGTAAATCGATATACGACATCTTCGAATATGTAAGCGGGCTGGTCACAGTCTTTTATAGAGAGATACCAACTGCCCATCTATCCATCTAATCTAGATAGCTGTCAGGGACCTGCAGGAGAGTTATCTTGTTCCACGTGGGAGCTATTTCCGGGGCCGTCTGACCAGGAATCAGGAATGAGAAGCCAGCGTGTCGCATTCCTTTGGTGTGGGTGAATCAATCGAAGACTTTGTGCTCGGTCCCCGATGATGCCGGTTTCGGTCAGTCTGCCGTCGCTTTCCGCGATTCGATTATCCTGCTCGCCCGCCCCAGGCCTCGCTGTTGCCAAGATGTCTCGCTCGCTTGGGTTCTATCTATCTACTTCATTTCATTTTGTTGATACCTACGAAGTACTCGGCTCATTTAAATCTATGAGAGCAAATGGCCGAGCGAGACAAGTCCATCAGTGTAGGTAGGTACACACCACACCACGCGACACAACGGCCTCGGGTAGCGTCCTTCTCGCTACGGTAGATCTACGATTCGTCAAGACCATTTCTGAGGCGCTAGGAGTTTGACTGGGGCGTTGCCCAGCTCGTCTTCAACATGCCTACCTAGTGTAGGACCTACGACGCCACATAACCTGAGCAGGTGCACTGTTATGCTTCATGCTCTGTGTAGCGTACAAAGCACAGTCTGTCGTAGATAGCAAGTTTTATTCTGGAAGGACGCCTGTCTGTCATTGGACACGTACATGCTCTTATCTCTGGGCGGCAGCAGGGCATATCCTTGGCATGAGTCCGCCAAGGCGCTACCTGGGGCTTGTGGTCGCAGAGCTGAAAGCGACCATCTTCTCGTTTCGGAAAACGATGCTCATTCGTGGAGGGGACACTCGGGGCGCAGGGCACTGATTTATCAGCTCCTCGTCGCTTGGAGGCTTGAGGCTTCGTCAGATCTCACAGCACCTGGTCATTTATCTGCGTAAGCGCCATAAGTACAGCATCTAAACAGTGTAAGTCAGTGCTCTAGGCCAGAGGAGAGGTAGAGTGGTTGTGTATTGCCTAGGCGGGAGACGCTGCCGGCGTTGTACTGCCTGATATGATATCTACTTGGACTGTCGAAAATTATAGGAGATGATATGCCGTGCCATTTAGTTCTCGGGGGCATGCAGTCTCTTTGACCTCCTCGATCGAGTTTTCCTCCAATCACGTCTGGTCGCACCGCTGTTGCGACGTTTTACGTTGCCTAACCCGGTGCACGTCTACCTACCACAACATTGGCTCGTGTGCAACAGAACCTGTCAAAGAAGGTTTTGGTAATTCATTCGTTCGAGATTTGTAGTTGTACCGGATTTTAATTTTTCTTATCATCAGCTGAATAGTGCGGGGCAGCACCGCGAGCAGATTACACGAGGGCGTACTTTGTAACTCTTTGATCAACTAATCGGGTCGAACGAGTTGTTTGTTGCGGGAATCCAGCCGCGACGTTTAAAGGCTACCGAAATTCCGAACGTGGGGGTGCAGACGGAAACAGTGAATGAATAGAATAGACATCACAATCTTGCGACGACACCGGTCCAAAAACGTTCTCATCTAGAATGAGAAGAAAACGAATGCGAGAAATGAGATTAGGAAATACATTCTAACTTAATAGTAACGCTGTTACTTCGTACTGAGCCGTGAATCAAGGCGCGTGTTCTACGTATGTTGTGTATAGGGCATATTTCGGGAGATAAGAGCGGCTATTACTATTATAGAACTGCTGAAGACCTAATTTCCTCTACCAATATATATAATACAATGTTCCGCCCTTGCCTATAAGCGCCGAATAAAGGCCCAGCTGTGAGCATCTACCTAGTCTGTACCTTAGGTATAACCAAATCAGAGTTTACTTCAAGTACCTACTTCAAGTAATTGTCGATAGTCATGGTGATCCGTATCAGGCAACAAGGCAGATGCTTATCTATATAGTGCCATGACTTGTTCATCTCTAACAATACCGAGGGTCGTCTAGTGCAGGCTATCTCGGACTAGGTATCTCATAGCAGTCCACCCTAGCTTATAGTGTGGATACTGGTGTAAGTGTACATAGTGTCCCCTCACGATCCTAGTCAAATTTATCGGGGACGCCAAGCGATACTAGTTTCGCTGATCAGCCGTTGATAGGGATGTTCTGGGGTCCTGTCGCGTCCCGTAGTCGTGTGTAAGTACGAAGTAGGGAGAGCATAACGTCCGTCTTCTCTCGGAAATCACTTTAGGCTCCGAAGCCGTAGGTATTAGTTCAAGATAGCCTTATCCAATGACTAACTAACTGAATAAATAAATACTGAAGTAGGTACGAAGTAAACAGTCGTCAGTTGATTTGTCTTGCCCAGTGGTGGTGCTGCTGAAAGCGGAAAACGTACTGCTCTAGGTAACACATTTTACAGTAGTTCCAATTCCAGCTGAATTTCCTTCTCGCTTCCCGCCCGCACTTGAACCATGTCCCCCCGGCTGAGGTAGCATCGGGGCATGGGACTGTGCCTGAAGGATTTCCACACCACATGCCTACTTTGCAGGTTAGTAGGTTATACCATGAATTGATGCATGGCATGGCTTGCATTGAAGTAGGTATCCTGCACGGTAGGTATACCATGTGGAGGTGTACAGTACTGTGGCTGCTGCTGCTACCATAATCATCCAGCCCATAGGGAGCCAAAACCAACCATCACTTACAGACATGTTCCGTCTTATCCACTTGTTTGAAATTCCCTTGTCTTATATTTAGGGATCCTTGACCCCCCCAGTCCCCAGATCTCCCGTTTGTCTCTTGTCTACGTTTTCCCCTCCCATTTCTTCAATCCTGTCTCACTCCTTTCTTTCTTTTTTGCCCTTGGGGTTTTAATTATCACACAAAGCTTCTCCACCCGCCGCAGCGCTCACGCCCGGGACGTGTTGTGTTGTGTTGTGTTGTGTTGCGTTGCTGTCCGTCCTAGAAGGGAGTCGAACCCTCCTCCGCTCTCCAACTGTCTCTCTGTCCGGACGACCTTGTTTACGACAACTCGACAAACCACCTTCGAGATGTCTGGTAGTGTGGCGGTCGTCGCCTACAATGGCACCACGGGTGAGGCCGACTCGGGGTATACTAGCGATGTTCAAAACCTGAACGTCTTTTACGAGGTACGACGACGTCCACGGCCATGAGTGATAGACTCGGGCTTGAAAAAAACACTCGTCTGGAAAATGGAGAAGACTCATGCTGACGCGTATGCAATGACTATAGAGTGGTGACTTCGCCTGGATCCTCACCTCGTCCGCGCTCGTGCTTCTCATGATTCCGGGCGTCGGCTTCTTCTACTCGGGCCTGGCTCGACGGAAGTCGGCGCTCTCCCTGATCATGCTCGCGATGTTGTCGGTCGCCGTGGTGGACTTCCAATGGTTTTTCTGGGGTTACAGTTTGGCCTTCTCCCACACCGGCAGCGCCTATATTGGCGATCTGAGCAACTTCGGTCTCATGAAGACCCTCGCCCAGCCCTCGGTCGGTAGCACCAAGATTCCCGACCTACTCTTTTGCCTGTACCAAGGCATGTTCGCGGCCATTACGTAAGTATAGTCTCTCTCTCTCTCTCTTCGCCGTCTTCTTGCCAACGCACTTGCGCGAAAAGGGGGGATATTCAGTACTAACGGCACCCCAAAGTCCCGCCCTCGCCATCGGCGCTGCTGTAGATCGCGCCCGCATCTTGCCCTGCATCGTCTTCATCCTCGTCTGGTCCACCATCGTGTACGACCCCATCGCCTACTGGACGTGGAACGCGAACGGTTGGTCGTTCAAGCTTGGCGGTCTCGACTTCGCTGGCGGTACCCCCGTCCACATCTCGTCTGGTGCCGCCGCCCTCGCCTTCTCCATCATGCTCGGCAAGCGTACCGGCTATGCCAAATCCGCCGGTCTCCCGTACCGACCTCACAACGTCACCCACATCGTCCTCGGCACCGTCTTCCTCTGGGTCGGATGGTTCGGCTTCAACGGTGGCTCCGCCCTGGCCGCGAATCTCCGTGCCGTCATGGCCTGCATCGTCACCCACCTCGCCGCCTCCGTCGGCGCCATCACCTGGGTCTTGATGGATTACCGCCTCGAGAAGAAGTGGTCCGTCGTCGGGTTCTGCTCCGGCGCCATCTCGGGTCTCGTGGCCATCACCCCTGCCTCCGGTTACGTCACGCCCTGGGCTGCCGTCATCTTCGGTGTGGTCGGTGGCATTGGCTGCAACGTCGCCACCAAGCTCAAGTTCTACCTGGGCGCCGATGACGCCCTCGATATCTTCGCCGTTCACGCCGTCGGCGGTATCATCGGGAACCTGCTCACCGGTCTCTTCGCCGCGTTCGTCTCCCCCCCTGACACCCTCTTCATGTGAAATGCTGAGCTAACGCATCCGCAGTGACTACATCGTTCAGTTAGACGGCTTCAACAACATCCCTGGTGGCTGGGTCAACCACAACTACATCCAGCTCGCGTATCAGCTCGCCGACTCCGTTGCCGGCTTCTCGTATTCGTTCGTCCTGACTTGCGTCATTCTGTTCCTCATGAACCTGATCCCGGGCCTGAGCTTGCGCGTCGCCCCCGAGGATGAGGACATAGGTGTCGACGACGTCCAGCTTGGCGAGTTCGCGTACGATTACGTCGAGATCCAGCGCCACACCAGCGACATCATCACCGGACACAGCGATCACGACCGCGTCGGCTCTTCGAGGGGCAGTGTTCCCGAGAAGACAGCCGAGGTCGTTTAAATATCTGTTTCTTATTCTCTTATAGCGCTAGAATTGCAAATATCGTGTGCTTTGGAATCGGTGATGAGTTGGAGTGTCGCTCGATAGTACCGTGCGCTGAGTCGAACGTATACAGCACTTTTTACCGCGGGATACGGCCCGTTTTGTTAGTATAAACTTAGCATAATATCTTTAGTCAACTATACCCCATATTGAACCAAATCTGCGCTCTGAGACTGAGCACTTTGACAGTTGGCAGTTATAGCTGCTAGCGAATTCGAGCTAGAGCGTCTTAATGTTGGGATGTGGGCTCGGAATAGGACATCTTAGGCTTCGACTATCCGCCCTCGTCCCTAGCAAACGTGTCTGAAGATTGCTTCGATATCGGGGCTGCAGGGCCCGCGACATGAAAGTTTACCAGCCTCTCTGTATAGGACCATGCGAAATACGCGCAAGGAGGCTTTTGTCAATGTAGAGAATTCAAAGACAGAGGCGCAAAGAGAAGTTTTCAACGGAAGAGTGACGTTCAGATCAAAGTGCCAGGTAGTCAACCAAGTCCTATAACAATAGCTTAAAACAACTCCACAATCAGCAAAACCGAGAGGGAAAGAGAAAACAAGTGAGGTCGTTCCAACAGCTGACTAAATACACCATGAGGCTCTTTCTAAACCCTAGACAAGTAATCTAAGAACTCTTATTAACCTAGTCTAAATCGTATACAACTACGTAAAGCTGAGGTAAAAGAAATGTCAGGACACCCCCGGATTTACGTAATAGTTCTCCTCGCCCAGGCCTGCTAAACCAAGGGTAAGGTATCCAAATTACCTACCTGCACTACCCAACTGCCGTTCCCGCTATGGGTAACGAGTACTTAAAAGTGTAGGGATACTAATTCTAAATAAGGCGCAATAAGGCGAAATCAAGTCTACGCGCGAAGGTTAGGTATTCACCTACCTCATTTCCCCTGTGGTTGTCTGTCTGGGATCTAACTCACAACCACCCACGATCAAGGGTTACGTAAATATAACTAAGTCTCTCTACACCCGCTCTTGTTTACTTAACCTGACATGGGTACCATACGAAGGCTTGCTTAGTTCCGTCTGTAAATGATACAAGCTGTCGAGTCTGTGCACTACATACAACACAAGGCTCAGCCAGGAAGCTCTGATAATTAAGGCGAGTGTAAGTAAGTGGGTAAGGTAGTCCCGTTCATCCAGCTACTTGCAGTCTGTTAATTAACTACCCTACCAATCAGGAAGATACTCGTCCAATGCATAGTCAAGACGACCCAATGCATACCTGAAACAAACTATGCCTTCTCTCAATCTTATAATGGGCGGTATAATTAGCGTCTCGTAATGATCAACAACTCCTATTCGGGTAAGCAAAGGAGCGTAATAGCAGCCCCCAGCGCGTACTACTTCCTTGTAGCTCTCAGACCTCAGTCTCGATCCCAATATCCTTCTCGTCGTGATGGAAGATCCCGCTGATATTCCCCTTGAGCCTTGTCAATTTCCCACCGAGGTGATTGGCTTCCCGTGCCGCCCGCCATTGCATGACGCCGCGATGTTTGCGATGTAATTGCTTGTGATGATCCTTGTAGTCGCGCATCTGACCTTGTAAACCGCGAGCGCCGTCTTCAGAATCATTGTGACCAGGTGCTAACACCGTTGTCGCCGCTTGCGTAACCCCGTCAACAGGATTGCGGAAAATGTTCTTCACCTTTTTGAAGTCGGAAATGGACAAGTTAGACGAGCTTGACGGGCCTGATGCGCCCCCGTCCTCGTCATCTGAGCTCGGTGGTGTCGAGTCATCGTTCGTGTGCATCCGTAATTTCTTCCGGCGGGTCTCATCTTCATCTTCATCATCAACTTCGTCGCTCAGGCTGTCTTCGCTATTTGAGTCCTCACTATCGCTCCCCAATCCTTCATCTGTAATCGTATCCAGACATTCCATAACACTCCTCATGTCTTTATTCTTCGATTGTGCGGCAAAGCTCTTATGATATCCGGAGAGACCACGCCAGAAACGCACGGGGACCTCAACTTCTCCTAGAAGTTCGGCTTTCTCGCCTGATCCGTCAAACTCACAACATGTCTGCGCTTTGCGGAAGCTCTCTTTGTTGCCTTTCCAGACTTTCAAACACTTGATTTCATCCTCCTCGTCCTTAAGCTCGTGCAACCAGAGAACCGCAAAGGCCGAGGTTTGATCTGGGCCTATCTTGGATCGGCGAAATTCGACTACCATAGCTGACGAGTATCGCTTGCGTACAGCAAGAAAGAGCTCATCGGATCCTTTCCTTCCCTTCCCCTTCCATCCTCCATCGGTAGGGTATAACTTGACACGCCCCGTATTTGTTCTGATCTTGATACGATTAGTAGTCAAAGCGTGATCAAAGCCTTCTTTCGGCTTCACAGGGCCCCGGATTTGCAGAGTGCCGTAGTCCCATCCACTTATGTGAGGAGGCAGCTTGAGCCCGACGCTTCGCCAGACGAGGCTGATTCGTGCTTTCCCGTAGCCGATCCCCCCTACAAGGGAGTATAAATCAATCACTTGACTCCGTTCTTTGAATATCCTTGAAAGTGGAAGGTATACCAGTCCAACCAAGGGGTCGTCTTCCCTTTCGCGCGCATCACGCACACTCACAATGACCTCAGTACCGCGCCAATCCCGAATAAACCGCTCCGTCCCAGCGTTGAAAAATGGCTTGGAGTTTTTCGGCTTTGTGCGAGTGTTGAAAATCTTCTTATGGTTTATAAGGATAGTGCAGTAGCTGCTAGGCATATCGTCGGCTTGTTCGGCCTCATCGTCCTCATCGCCTTCTTCGCCGTTATCTTCTTTCTGGAGCTTCCGAATCTGAAGACCTGTGAGATTATGAATTTGGATGCTGAGAATGCCAGAGACGAATTCGCTACTCGGTGGCGCTGATACAATCACTATAATAACTTAAGTTAGTAAACACGGTTCGGTACAAATTTCTGTGGGTGCTTTGACACTGCAACGCGGGGTTTCTACGTTCCATATCGTAGGCCTTTCTCTAGAAGTACAGGGGCTGAAAGGATAAGTGGATGGCTTTAGTTTTGACGTACTGGAATTTTCAAGCTCCCGGTAGTCTTGTGTCTCCTGTTGCTGAACCTCTTCGTCGTCTGAATCTTTGCCGGCCTCTCTCAGCTTATTCTTTGTGGACACCGAAATATGCTTTTTCAGGTCATGCTTTGTCCGAATGTTTTGATTAAAAGTTTGGGTCTCAAGCTGCTCCTTGGTGATTCTGGTTTTTGCGAAGTACCCGACAGACCAGGCCAGCGAGCCAGGCATATCCTCCTCGACGTCTTCACCAGTGAAACGATCTACTCGATCTTGAATCTTGTTCAAGGTCTCTCGATTGTGCATGAGATCCTTCAAGCTCACTTCAACTCGTCCGAGATCATCATCTGCTGTCCATTTATCCGAATCCCATAGTTGTAGCCGGAGCTTTTCGTCAGCGTTCACCTCTTCTGATGTAACCAGAATGCTGGCATATTCGTGCCAGCTTGGTTCGTTCTCGCCCTGCGCGATTCGGGTCGACGCAACAGGCTTGCCAAATTTACCCCAAGACACAGTGACATAGGAATCGCTGCTGCCTTGTCGAGGTCCGATACCAGCGTCTCCTTGCTTGAAGTCACTTGCGCGCCGAATGAAGATCCACACGACGCCGATGCTTACGGTGTCCTTCTTGAAGTCATCGCCAACCAGCATATCCTTCAAGTTCAGAGTCAGGCTCTTTGGAGCAACATATTCAGCAAGAGCAGCGTCGATGGCGGAATTGACGAACGACGAAATCAGAGGCACATCTGTTAGGCTGAAGCTATGCTTGGATAATGGCATACACGAGATGCTGGCCTTAGGCTGCCCTAGGAAAGTCAAGGTACACAGGTCGATGAATGGGGGATCGGGAGTAAGCTGAAGGCGGAGCCGAAGTGTCATAACGATGCCTCGAAGCTCAACCCATACTGGGACGGCTATGCCACCTGGGAGATAGAATTTGAGGAAGAGATGAGCATTCTTAGTTTTCGCTTTGAAGGATTTGCCAGCGGTCCGGCTGCGATAAGCAAGTGCAAGTTCTAGGTTGATAAAGTCCCCTTCCTCTGCTTCCATGCCTTCGTGCATGGCGACTTCCTCCTGCTCCTGTTGCTTTGGGTTCTCGTTATCCGGAGCCTCGGGTTTGTCGTTGGAAAGGCCGTCGCTTAGTGCATCTTGCGATTGCTGGGGGTCGGTTCTGTCACTCTTAGATGACTCGCCACCCTTGCGCACCTGTCCGTCCGATCCAACACTTTGGCTGGCTGCACCGGTTGGTAACCATCGTACGCCGAGGATACGAATACTCTCGCTTCCTTGACCCATATCGTCCACGCTCACCATTTTGATGGCCTTGGGCAAAGATGCTTGCATCACGTCCTCAATCTGGTCCACCAAAGAGCTGAAGAGATCTGGGTTGACCAAGGGCCAAATGGAACCGACGAGGCTGTTGAGCCAGTGCACCGACTCAGGTAGTTCCTCGTCATTCTTGACAATGGCCTGTTCTTCCCTGCGTGAGGCATCCCAGGTTTCGTCGTCGAAAATCTCGTTTGTTCTTTTGTTCACCCAATTCCCCATTCCCAGGGCGGTTAAAGCCCCAAGCCCACCGATTATGGCCAGACCTAATAATCTAAACCAGGGAGGAATCCACTTACTGTTGTTATCAGATAACCTAGACTCCCTGTCAGAAGGATAACGTGCCAGTAGGGCAAACAGGAGAGCTGCGAGTAGACCAATTGCACACAACCCGGTACGAACGGCTTGTTGGTACACAGTAGCTAGCTCATGCCGCATAGACTCGAAGTCTGGTGGCGGGAAAACACGCCGCATGCCGTTATGTATGTGGTGGGTTGTCTCTTGCTCATCTTGTAGCTGCTGCTCCGACTTGGAAGCACCCGCGAGACCAGTGGCCGTAGTGTGATGTGTTCCGGGCTCAGGTTCGTTCTCGGGGACGGAATTCAGATCTTTTCCGGTCTGGTCATGTATGACAATGGGAAGATGCGTGATCGGGTCGGTGACCTCTCTCCCTTCGCCGTGCCTCTTTTTCTTCTTCATGGCTTTGCGTTTCTCTTTGGGATCGAATGTCCCTGCCACAACCTCGGTCGCCGACTTTTCGCCCGCGTCACCCTTCTTCTTTCCACCATGGCCTTCTTGCCTATCGGAGGTCCCCTGTGAAGCCGGCTGCGAGGTGGGGTTTCCCTCCGCTTCCTGATGAGCGCCCTCCCCAGAGGCGGGTTCGCGCAGAGATTCGGCATTATTAAGATTCGCGGAGGGATATGGATCGTGATGGCCGTCGGGCCCCTCGTCTTCTTCTTTGAAAACGGCCTTGGCAGACTTGTAGGCTCTCTTAGGTTTGGAGTCGTCCTCTGGACCTCGCTGTGCTTGCTCTTCGTCTCGCACCTGGTCACCCAGCTCCTTGCGGTGTTGCTTATATCCTTGTACCGTGGGGATGGGATGTTTACCGCTGTGCGGCCCTCCGTGGACTCTGTTGGAGGCCGCATCGCCTTGCCGTTCGGAGTCGCCTTGGTCTGCCATGCCGCTGTGTTTCAGAGGCGATACAAGTTATTATTCTCGAGCGAATCTACTCCTCGCAGTATAGGTAGTTGCGAGCAAGTCAAGCTCATAGCGGCCCTTTACCTGATGAAAGAATACCTAGAGGGACGGAAATAGGCAGTCAGCCGTATGCTGTGCTTGAGTTATGATGTAGTGGATGATTATGCTCTGATGGCATCGTGGATGACGCGTGGAACGTGCTTGGGCTTGGTTCTTCGCCTTAACAGGACCCAATTATACTATGTAGGCTCCGTTTTATTACGGGCGGGAATCACAGCCTACTGGACCACCTGCAGCGAGAAAGCGAGAGAGGTTTGGATGGCACAGGGAAGGGAGTGCCGGTAGTACGAGAAGAAGGTATGAGGTCATGGGTGAAAGATGGTGAAATATAAGTGGTCCGGCTGCTTTAAGATCACTGCTATCTAGTAGGGGTACCTAGCGTGTTTAGCGGAGAGCTCCAGGGTAGCTGGGTGTCAAATCGACGAGCGACTGTGGGGTGGTACGTAAGTACCTATCACGACAACGACATTACATCATGAGTTGCCAAACAACGGGAGTTACATGTACCTTGCACTATTGGAGAGGGTACCAGGTACCTATGCAAAGTGATACTGCCCATTTGGGTTTCGATGTCTAACAGCGCAAAGGGGTTCTCTGCTGTTTCAAGTTGCTTTATCTACGGGAATCGCACACTGTCCGTCCTGCGCGTACGAAGTAGGTACCTAGAAATACCACCTAAGGTTAACATGTACCTGTCAGGTAAAATAAATATCTCGGTAACTGCCAGCTTGCCAGTGTAAAGCCGATTCAAACCAACGCCCTGAAGCACAATGTAGGTACCTTATATACCATACTACCTACGTACATCATATATCTGACCGGGGCCGCAGGAGATAGCACCAATAAAACACATCCGGCTCCGAAGGCCTGGCCTTGGGCGTCAGTATCTTCGCAATCACACGGACATCGAAGGGGAGGTCCTCGATCTCGAACCGCGTCGCCGAGTAACTAAGCGATATCCAAGCGCCGTCGGCGACAAGGCACTCCCTCACGCCCTGCGCCATGTTACGCACGGCCGCGTCGCCGCCGCACGATACGGCGTCGCTTGTGCTCTTGTCCACGACGAGATCGAACGCGCGAGCCCCGTATAAGTCGGCACAGAGTCTTGTAACGTCCGCGACGGCGTAGTGCATCTGCGTGTTGCCGAAAGCCCTCTCCTCGATCTCGCGGCCGCGGTCGAGGGCTCGCGGTTCGTAGTCGACGTTTGTCACGTCGTGGTATCCGCGTGCGCGGAAGTGCGTGTGCAGATCGCTGGTGCCGGAGCCGAGATTCAGGATCCGCTGGCTTACGGAGGCCGAGAGGTACGGCGTTATATGCGGCATGAACGCGGCGGATGGAACCAGCCATTCGAAGGATGTCTCCGACGCGAACCGCTCGTGCCAGTAACTCTGCTTCTCGAAGTCGGGGGCCATTTCTGGCGTGACTCGGTAACGGGGTGTCAAGATTGTACGGGTATAAAGGTATTAGTAATATAGAATAAGTCTGTGGCCTGGACAGAGCCACGGCAACACACCGTCGATTTCAACTTGGCGATACCTGGCGGCCGAAGCTACCAGGCTAGAGCCGTTCTCGATAGACGGACATAAAACTCGTAGATGATCGCCAAGTTGGAATAAAAGGAAGAAAATAGAAACTCTGGAGTCGAGCCGAGAATAAAAATCATAGTGGGGCACCCCTCCTACGCTTTTCGTCTTCCTCCTCCTCAAAAGCAAGTGTAGCTATTTGCTCTGTATTAGGCTTCTCCAAAATGCCGCTGGTGGGTGGAATGAAATACCTGTAGTTATTAGAGGAAATGGCGATTCGAATATCACCGAATTGGAAAGCAGGGCATGTAATAAGGGTTTGGAGTCAAGTAAGGGGAAGTGTAGTGAATCCCTTACATTAGAGGAGCAGTCCTATCTCGGGAGGCTCAGCAGACCTTCGTATCCCTATGGTGGCTTCCAGGATTCGGCAGGGCAGGGCAGGCAGGTATAATCCTCATCATGTTTTTAGAATTAAGTGTATCATCACGCCTGATATAGACATATATGTATCGCAGCACAGAAATTCGGCAAATATTGTTGCATCACTACGCACATAAGCAAACTTGTCGAGGCTCAATTTGCGCAGCCCTAGACCTAGCCAGCGAGAAAGCGATCCAGATACACCACTGCTGCACTAGACGACAACAGGCTTGATGCAACCAAGCCGCGATCGACCCGACCTCGAGTCTAGACATCCGCAAGCCGCATGGTCGTAGGGCCTGACGGAATTATGAACAGCGCCGTCGATATTTCCGTTTCCGCCTGGCTGGCTCCTATCACGGCCCCCAGGAAACATGACAAACTGACCCACGTACAACATCGCGAACTCGGGCGCCTGGCACGCCAGGTCGTAGATATCGGAGTACGCAAAGCCCGCAACGTGTTGGTAATAATTAAGTCGCTACTATTAGGTTAGGCATGTCTTGTTCGTGCAACCCGGCTTGGGACTATTCTGTTCGTGTCTGCTTTTAGTAGCTCCTTTATGAAGTGGCATGATATTTCTTGAAACTTCAAAACGCTGGAAAGCAACCTGAACATTAGTTCACATTTAGTTCTCTCTCGAATTTAGCTTAGTTATTGGGATATAATTTATCTTAGACGATTCGATGCTTCCTGACCCTTCTCCCCCACTTGACTCCGTAGTAATGCGCCTCTCATCCCTATAAGGTAATGGTCGCCTAGTAAAGCAGCTTCTAGCCGCATCACAGCATCCGATGATGCATTTTCGTCAAGCCTTCGATCGGCTTCCCAACTTCAATTTGATCGGTGGTAGGTATGACGACCGATATTGCTTCGTGGAAAGGTGTCTCCCCTCCCCCATGAAAAGCAGCATGGTATTCAGCAATGTGAAAACGGATGCATAGACCGAGGTAACAGCATACCAAGGCTCAAAATAAGAATCCTATGTCGACTCCCAGCATGTATTAATGTCGCGGTTGGGAGCATGATGGCCATATTGATGGTGCTGGTGGAGCGTCGTTGAGCATCGATCCGGGACTAGGCACCCCCGACCCCTCGGCGCCAATGCCAGTGAGATCGCGTGCTCATGCTCGTGGTCATGCTTGTGCTCGTACTCACGTGAACTGCTTCAGCGGTAGTGGAGTTCGTTGTGTCTCTCACCTGCAGTCCATCTGCAGTTCACCGATGGTATCCCCTTGCTAACATTTAAAATCTGCGGCAATCTTTAGCAATCATCTGGTGGTATGTTGTATCAACTCAGCTTACCGTATCTCATATGAGCCGGCCCTTGTCATATACCTTACCCACTTTACGCTTGGGTAGTTGCTCTTCTCGAAGACTTTGAGATATCGCACCAGGAGCCCAGAACTTGTGAACATGAGGAGACTAAAGCTCAAGCTAAGGGGGGGCCGTGACCAGGCCTTTTGATTCGTCATGCTAGTGAGATCGGCCTCGGCGCTCAGGACGAACTCGCTCTGGCCCGTAAAGCGGCCAATCTTCCAAACAATGCAGTTTTCGCTGGGTTCATATTTTGCCTTGCCCTGGGTGCAGCGCTCGGTGATGCGTGCGGTGTTGAGGGGCGTGGGGATGCGGACCACGACGTTGGTGGCAAACAGCTTGCTCCCGAAATTGGCCTTGAGCCCGATACTGTACTCCACCTTGGTCTTGCCAACTTCGTTAACGATGGCGTGCACCTTGAATGGCAGATTGACGTTTTCGGTGGCTCGATAGCGCATGAGTTCGAACTCGCCGTCGGGGGGGACGAAAGAGATGATGCGGTCCGAGTCGAACTTGCCCAGCTTCACGCACTGGTGGAACTGACAGTCCTCGAGGGTGACGCTGCCAGCGGCTGCCTTGGTGGCCTTGGAGCCCAGTCTGTTGCCGCTGGGGAGTGACTGGAGACCGTCCTGGTCGAGCAATAGGCGGTCGTTGAGCCCGAACTTGCATTCCGGGGTGCCGGAGAGGTAGGCACGCATGATGATCTGGCCATTGACATCGGCACGCAGCACGGCGCCGGTAGCGGACATGAGCAGGTTGACGTCCTCGATGACGTCCACGAAGGCCTCGTTCTTGCGATACTTGACGTCGGCCTTCCTCCAGGACAGGGCGCCGGTAGCCTGCATGGTGATCTTTGCGGAGTCTTCGGGGGCACGCTCGGACTTGACGCCCTCGGTGGTGATGTACATCTTCAGGGTGTCGGTCTCGGTGTTCTGGGGGTATCCGAAGTCGATGATCTCTGGGCAGCGAGGGTCAGCGAGAGACAGAGAGAGAGACACACACACAGACACACACACACAGAGAAGATAGAGGGAGAGGGAGAGAGAAAGAGAGAGAGACAGAGAGAGACAGAGAGAGTGATGGGTACCGTCGAGCAGCTCGTAGACGAGCACGAAGTTGTTCTTAACGGCCTCCTCGTCGAACTTGCCAAAGTAGCCCCGCCCCAGCTGGATGAGGCGGTAGAGGAACTCGAAGACCAGGGCGGCATTGGCGTTGCTCTTGGTGATGGCGACGAGGTAGATGTTCTCGTGCTTGACGTGGCTGAAGGTGGTGCTGCCGAGGGTGAGGATGGGCGACCGGACTTGGGGGTTCGAGATGACCTGGATGCGGAAGACGTCGGCGAGACGGGGCCGGCAGTCGTTCCGAAAGGCGCGGAAGATGAGGTTCTCGCCCTTCTGGTTGAAGATGAGGATGCCGGACAACATGATGTTGCCGGTCGACGAGTTGTCTGCGTGCCGCGCGCCCACCAAATACCAAATACCTACGTAAAGGTACGGTGTAGAGTCGTCGGTTGTCTCAGGTAGGTATCTCGGTTGGTGGTTGAGGTACTTTACTAAGCTGCTTGGCCTTACCAACGAGGTGGTCACTTAAGGCACTATAGGCATCTACGCCTGCTACTTTGGGTACCTCGACCCCTGCCATGTACGCTATAACCCGGGCATGAATAGGGGGCATCTACCAGGTTTTGGTAGGGACGGTTGTATGTACGAAGTCCATAAGGTAACATGGAAATAAGTACCTTACCTTAAGCACCTTGGTACATGTAGGTATGTAGTACAGGTATGAAATGCCCACCTTTATTTCCTCTCATTCGCACCTAGTACTTCTCGTAGGTACCTAAGGTATACTATCACTCAACAGCAACAACATGAAATTTGAATCGGCCCATCGACGACGTTGCCAACGATAG
The DNA here is from genome assembly GCA_022578855.1 of Nemania serpens. Lineage (NCBI taxonomy): Eukaryota > Fungi > Ascomycota > Sordariomycetes > Xylariales > Xylariaceae > Nemania > Nemania serpens. The sequence goes on from MU396767.1 coordinate 56,289, forward strand.
CTCAACCTGCCCACCGTAACAAAGACATGCCCTTTTGATGATAACCTCAATCCCACATACATACTTGCTTATTCCTAGCATGCGTTCTATTAACAGGTATCGATACCGGGTAGTAAGTATATGAAGATCGCTATGTGATAATATAGGAGAGCAAGGGTACAGGTATTAGGAGGTATACACATGATGCTACTGCTACCGCAACTACAGTACAGTATGTCAAACTAGGAATACTCCCATCTCTGTTCTCCTGTCTGATGCCACGTTATAGGTCGATCTCTCTCCTTCTTATTTCTCTCTCCCACTTACTCTCTCTTGTCTGGACCACGAACCCGGGCGGTGGGATTCCCATTGGAGTGCTGTGACTGGCCATCTGGTTTAATTGCCTGCAGGTCGATACCAGGTTCCCGGTTGAGCTGTCTTGGGACCCGGCCTTAATGGCGCACAGCTTCCGCTGAACGTCCGGCGTTAGATCAGCCCAACACGAACGCTCCCCTCGCAAGCGACGACGTCGATTGCCTGGTTTGGACGTGCGCCCGCCAGTTCTTCGGAAGCGGCAGCGTTCTTGACCCGTTAATCTGCTCGCTTGGGCTCGTCTGCTGAGGCGCCTCGCTCTGCTCTCCTCTGGTCTGCTCTGACCCTTCGAGTCCGATGAGTCCAATGAGTCCAATGCTGGCCCATGCCGCGACGCCCTAGTAGCTACTAGCGAGCTTGGTGCATGAGCTGGGTCCCCGTGCGTGCCGGCCCCCCTCGATTTCCGTCGACATCCTGCCCGACCTCCCTATTCGGGTCTTGTCTGGGGATGCCTCCGAGAATCATGCCAAACCCGGCTAGACCCTCTCCCACCACCACGGGTCCCCCGACCTTCCAGTCCGTCCGTCCAGAGCCAGTCCTAGTTCGCGGAGCTTTTCGCCCTTGCCCCCTTCGTCTCGAGTCCTCCCACGTAATCGCGCCGCAGGAAAACCTAATCCGAGTGAGGCTCATGATGCCCTCATACCCTCTGGATCTAGCCTCTCGCCAAGCGCCCGGGAACCTTGACCGCATTTCCGCTCACCTTGCGAGCATCTCGTCACCCTCGTTGCCCCGCGTCAGACCACCGGATTGCCCAGGTAGGCTTATGACATTTTCGCGTCCGGCCTCTCTCGATATCGACGATGGGTCCCTCAAGGCCTCGTCTCCCGTCTAACCGCTGCCTCCGCAGCTAAGGTACGGTCGAGTGTTGATATAAACCCTTCCACGTCTCCTCTTGTCAGGAGATCTGGAGCACCTGTCTCGCCAGCATTCTTCAAGTAGACCAGAAAAATCAGGCAACATGTCCGCAAAGAGCCTTCTCATTGCTGCCTTGAGCACCGTTGCTCTCGCTGTCCCTTTCGAGGGTCACGTTGAAGAGCGCCAGGCCTGCGCCCAGCAATGGTATACATTCCCCAACTCCCCCCGAACCTCTGCGTGTCTAACCTGTCGGATAGGACCCAATGTGGTGGCGTTACCTGGACTGGAGCCACCTGCTGTACCAGTGGCAACACTTGCTTCAAGCAGAATGACTATTACAGGTAAGCCCGGAGCAAGACAGGACGAGCTTCGAATATTAGGGCTGACAAATTCACAAAGTCAATGTATCCCGGGCACTGGTACGACCACGACGACCACGACGACCACGACGAGGGGGCCGACGACTAGCCCCACTAAGACTTCCACTTCCACCAAGACTTCTACTGGGGGCGTAGGTCTTGCCTACCTCACTCATTATTGGACTCGGTCGTGCTAATACACTACACAGCCGTCAACTACCACATCAGGTGGCTCCGTCCCCTCAGGCAATCCCTTCTCGGGCATTGACCAGTGGGCCAACAACTACTATGCTTCTGAGGTCAGCGCCTATGCTGTACCTACATTGGGCGCTGGCGCTGCTGCCGTCGCCAAAGTGCCGAGCTTTATGTGGCTGTAAGCTTTGGATCACCTTATGCCGGGATGAATTGGAGAAGGCTAACATGTAGATAGGGATACTCGTGACAAGGTCCCTCTGATGGAGAGCACGTTGGCAGACATCAAAGCCGCCAACGCGAAGGGCGGCAAAAACGCCGGTATCTTCGTTGTTTACGATCTCCCCGACCGTGACTGTGCGGCCGCTGCGTCTAACGGAGAGTATTCCATCGCGAACGGTGGCGCTGCTTTATACAAGGAATACATCGACGCCATTGTCACTGTCCTCAAGAAGTATTCGGACACCAAGGTTATCTTGGTGATTGGTGAGTACAAGAACGGAGATGCTCCCACTCATCCACATTTACTGATATTTCCCCAGAGCCCGACTCTGTTGCCAACCTGGTTACCAACTTGAACGTCGCCAAGTGCTCCGGTGCCAAGACCGTATATCTCTCCTCCATCAACTACGCACTCAAGGCGCTAAATCTTCCGAATGTCGCCATGTACATTGATGCTGGCCATGCCGGTTGGCTCGGCTGGCCAGCCAACCTCGGTCCTGCCGCCGATTTGTATGCTCAGATTTATAAGGATGCTGGCTCACCCGCGGCCCTTCGTGGCATTGCTACCAACGTCGCCAACTACAACGCCTGGAAGATTGCCGGAGCCTGCCCCTCTTACACCCAAGGCAACGCTGTCTGCGATGAATCGGGCTACATTCACAACCTGGCTCCCCTACTGCAGTCTCGCGGCTGGAACGCTCACTTCATCACCGACACTGGCCGCAGCGGCAGGCAGCCTACTGGCCAGAACGAATGGGGTGACTGGTGCAATGCTAAGGGTACTGGCTTCGGTCTTCGTCCTTCGGCCAACACGGGCGATGAACTCCTCGATGCCTTCGTATGGATTAAGCCTGGTGGCGAGTGCGATGGCACCAGCAACACCAGCGCCGTCCGATACGACTACCACTGCGGCGCCGCGTCTGCCCTTCAGCCAGCCCCTGAAGCCGGTTCTTGGTTCCAGGCCTACTTCGCGCAACTCTACCAGAATGCCAACCCTCCTTTCCAGTAAAAGGTCTCGGGATCCGATCAGCCGAATGAGAATGTTAATAGGACCGGGGTACGGAGCCAGATCTATAGGTTTGGAAACAATTTCCCCAAGTTCTTGTATATAGTTTATCGTCATAGAAAACGTATGTGATAGTACAAAGAATGAAGACTTATATCTTGTATATAATCCAAGTCTTCCGATTTTCTACGTTATACGACAGGGTTGTGTTGATACGACTGTAGAAAAATTTCCGGAAATTAACACACGAGGCAAACCGAAATTTTCAATTGTACCAGGGTATGCTGTGGTACAATAACTCAGTCAACGTAGGTAATTAAACCAGGTACCGAGTCGTCACAAACCCAATCACGGGCTGAAGAAATCTTGGGACAAATACCTTGAAGCAAATACAGCGCCGACACGACGTCATGTTCCCTGTACTGACTTTTCGAGCCGGTCTCGTGCTCATCCTGCGATTCCTCTACGATTCGTTTCTCTTCCCGAGTGGCGTCTCACAACCTTGCGTAATAGCTCGAGAGATATATATGAAGCTATCTCCTCTTCTCTCTGAAGATGAAAATACCATTTTGATAGCTTTGCTTATCTATTTTAAATACGTTCCTAATGGTTGTTGTTTCTGTCGAGCCCAATTCGCTACTGATCTAAATGTATATAACGGAAAATGCCATATACGCTACCGCACTCTTGAGACCTATATTAGGCACTTCACAGAGATTCAGACCGAACATAGTCAAATATGTCGCTGGAAGGTATCCAAAGGGGAAGGCAATCCTAGACCCTGGGAGCGAGGAAAGACCATCATGACTAGAAAGAGACTGTAGTACAGGAAGCATAGGAGTATAGCTATATTTAGAAAAACAACACAAAACTCAAGGCATACTCCCTAGTTTTAGCTAATGCCTGTATGTTCAACAAGCGACATGTAGCTTGCTTGTTTACCCTACTTCTCTACCTTTGTTTTTGCTTGTCCCTTTTTGCTTGTAATTATGTAAATAATTTGTAATACCAACTACAACAGCCGCAATAAAAACAACTTCCCCGACAATAAACCTGTGCAACAACTGACATAACAATTCAATGCACCTAGCGTCCACATAATATCTTACTTGAAGCCAATCTCTGTTTCAATGGTAACTGTCTCATGTATCTTTTTCTGAGGATTGTCTTTCTTGGAGCACTGGTAGTTGGGTATACTCAGATGGTTGGAAATAAATTTTCTTGTTCTCTAATTGTTTCTGTCGCAAAAGCCTGCCTGAATTAGGCCCATGACTTACCGATGTCACCTAATTCTATTAAATTGCTACTTCTTTACACCTTTCCCTAGAAACAACTAAATTACAAAATCTACCTAAGGTACAGATGCCGCATTCACTCTACTGTGTTTGAACGCGTTGTTTACCTTAAATTCTGATATTATTTACGCAAAACAATCTTTGTGTGACCCTGCTGGACACTTCCCTAGTGTCCATACAGGTTGAAACAGCAAACAAATTTGCTTGGATCACATAGCTATCATTGTACTCCCAAGTCATAGCGTAGCCTGTTGCAAAACTTACATATTCACCTTTTCTTGCCTTTGTTAAAAGCTGTGTTGCGACCTGAACAACAGCTAAAATTTCTTACTTCATTGCAAAGTCGATATAAGGATCCAAACCCAAAAGCTATATCGATTTACTGGTTTCTTCTACTAGAGTCTGCTACAGCAAATTCACGGGTACATCCGCGACGTTTCTTTGTCCATCTTGAGCATCTATAAACACTCTCGTGTCAACTGACTTCTCAGCGAGACCCCGGTTAGGCAACGAGACAGATATTATCCTATATTATTGTGCAGGTTTGCGGCACGTTTCTTGACCTCTTCTCTCTCTTCAACCTTTAGTATATATGAATATTAACCCATGCAAGTTCATAGTCTCTACCTGCTTCACTCGATCCATCAACAATGGCCGGCCGAGGCAGAAACACCACGGTCCAACGGAGCCCACTTGGACAGCCTTTTTCATCAAGGTCCTCAATGCCATTCAATCACGGCACAGGAAACTTTATTACTTCTGGACAGCCAGAACAAAGGGGACCGCCAACTCAGCCAAGAAGCTTTCAGCCACGGGTATGGGGACCAGGACAGCAGGATCACGGGTATCCAACTGGGCTGGGCGGGCAAGGCAGGGGTGATAATAGAGGAAGAGGAAGAGGCCAAGGCCAACAGGCCATGACAACCCCCCCACAGCTCCCAACCCAGCCAGACCAACAGGGAGCACAGCAGGGACAATATTATCCACAACCACAATCCTCGTCGATGATACAAGGGATGTTCTCTTCTCCTCCTCCCTTCCCTCCAGCTCTCTATTCTCAAGGCGGTGGACAAGGCTACCAGCCCATGTTTCCCATGGTGCAATTCCCACCCCCTACGCCCGTATACGTGGGGTTTCCTGTTATGGCTCACCCGATTCCGCTTCCCGGTCAACAATTTCCACAGCAGCCTCAACCAGGCGCTATACAAGCACCCCCCGGAATCCAACGACCGACTCAGCAAGGTAACAACCAGAATGTAAGTTCTTTACATATCATTCGCCATTATCCAAGCTGCAGTCTAGACATGCTAACTCATACTCAAAGCCCAAGCCTACTGCTCAGGACCCTGCCCCGGCCCGGCGACCCCATAGGCAAAGCGTCCCTCCGACTCCAGCGCAGTCCCACAACCGAACTGTGTCCGGCTCTCCTGGCTCAAAAAGCGAATCGAAAACCAAAGAGATATCTGAGTCCGAGGCTCGCGATATACGGATTAGGCGATATCGGGAAGAATTTGAGGCAGCTCGTAGTTTCGAAGACGACCACATCTACTTCCCCAATGACAAACCCGATAAAAAGAAATAAACCGTCTCGGCTTATAATCACCAACAGCCGCCGTTTATTTACGGGATAACATCTTGCAAAAGCAAGGGTTCAGGTTTTGACATAAGGGGTATCCCTTAGAGCGAAAGTAGATTGGCTGTGAAAAGGGATAATTGAGGGAAGAAAACAACAGGGAAAAAGAGTCTCGAGGAAGGGATCGGGGAAGAAATACGGCGTTTGGGATATATTATACTATTCACAATAAGCGATAGGCTACAAGAGTCAATCTGCTGCATCCTAATCAAGGAGGTATGTAGGTTAGAAAACATAGCAAAAGTCCGTCAAGCCGCTCTGGATTTCTTGGCGAAGGAAACGTTGCAAGAGGCTAAGAAGCTAATTATAGCTGGAGGATCTTTGTCGCATCGAAAAAGAAATCTCATTATAGCTGAATTCTAATCTGAGATATACTTGCAATTGTCTTGGTAATGGTGTCTGCAGATTGACGCGGTTATCTACATAAGCTCTTGAAGGCATTCTGGAGCGCGTTGAATACTGAAATCTCATCCATTTTGTGGGAATCCCCCTCCATGTCTTTTTAGCTTAAGCCGAGAAAGGATTGATGTAGGTATTATATTGATAGCCACGTACACGTACACGAACCAGAAATCGAATTGGTCCTGCGTCGCTGTCTAGCTAGATTATCCAGCAGATAGCTGGGTTCTCAGCGAAGTGATTTGACCTACAGAGGTATACCTAGGTAGTTGGGTTGAGTGAGTCCGATTACGGGGGTAATTATGGGCAATGAATCCGGTATACCTACCTAGGTTAGGTAAGTTACAGAGAGTCTCTCCATGACGCAAAAATGAGATAAACCCCACACCCATCGAAGCATATTTCAGGTTCCCCTCTTCCTCTCCGTTCACAATCACTCAGTCTCACCTGCAAGACTCCGGATTTGTTATCGTCAAACACTTCTAGAATTTCCACGAATTGTTAGTACGATACCCATACAAAGGAATCATGGCGCCTCTCGCAATGGACATATCTGTTGATCAAGGTAACTATACAAAACGATGCACCCGGGTGTTCGACTTGCCTCGCCGTGTTCCTGGTGGCCTATCATCACTCAATCAGATTGAGTCAGGTGTGAGCCGACGGATCACGGCAGGCAGTCGATCTGAGAAATACCGGCGAACTTGATCTGGATAATACCAGCGAAAGGACGTGCTTCTTTGACCTCCCCTTCCAACTCTTAGCCAATGTTGTGCTGACAGGCCGCAGTATCACGGTCGATCTGTCGCCATGTCCACTGACAAGATCACCTTTTTGACCAACTGGTAGGCATGAGTGAAGCGCGGTCCGCGGTAATACAGAAATGTAGGTTGACATAGGCTAGGCACGCTACGCCATACCACGCTCCGCTCTTCCTAGCCCAGGCGAAGGGCTTCTTCAAGGAGCAAGGTATTAAAGTCGCCCTGCTCGAACCAAATGACCCTAGCGTAAGTCGTTGCCTGAGGCATTCCGCCAGACGCTGACCTGGGCTCAGGATGTTACCGAAATCATCGGCACCGGCAAAGTTGATCTCGGCTTCAAGGCCATGATCCATACGCTCGCGGTACGGTTTTCTGCTTGAGAACATGCCAGACGCAAGCTCACATTTCTCGCGTAGGCCAAGGCCCGTGGATTCCCTGTCCTTTCCCTCGGTAGCCTTCTGGACGAGCCCTTCACTGGCGTCGTGTACTTGAAGTCTTCTGGCATCACGCCGGACTTCCGCACCCTCAAGGGAAAACGTATTGGCTACGTCGGCGAATTCGGCAAGATCCAGATCGACGAGCTGACATCGCACTACGGCATGTCCCCGGCGGACTACACCGCTGTGCGCTGTGGAATGAATGTTTCCAAGGCCATTATCCGAGGCGAGATTGACGCCGGCATCGGGCTGGAGAACGTGCAGATGGTCGAGCTTGAGGAGTGGCTCGCCTCTCAGGGTCGCCCGAAGACGGACGTCCAGATGCTGCGCATCGACGAGCTGGCCGAATTGGGTTGTTGCTGCTTCTGCTCGATCCTGTACATCGGCAACGAGAAGTTCATTGAGCAAAACCCAGACAAGGTCCGCGCGTTTCTGCTCGCGGTGAAGAAGGCAACGGACTTTGTGATCGCGCAGCCCGAGAAGGCTTGGGCCGAGTATGTCGATTTCAAGCCTGCTATGGACACCGCCCTCAATAGGAAAATATTCGAGCGGAGCTACGCCTACTTCTCCAAGGACATGAAGAATGTCAAGCGTGACTGGGAGAAAGTCACTGCGTACGGCAAGAGGCTGGGTGTTCTTGACGTCAGCTTTGAGCCCAACTACACCAATCAGTTCCTGGACTGGACGCTCGGAGCCGAATCGCCGGACCCGACAGGTGACCAGAAAAGGATGGCGAGCCTGCAAAAAGATGTTGCGGCTCATGGCGGCTTTTGCAGACTACAGGCGAAGGAGGTAGAGGCCTGAATCTGAAAAGTTAACTGGAATTGTGGAGGGCTAGCTCTAGGAGCTACATGAAGTTGTTTAGCAAAGAGCCCCTCAATCACTCTGCTTCTATTATGGCATTTTCAGCCATTGAAATCGCTCTTTTGCATACTTACGGCTTAGGCAGATGAATAATAAGAATATAACTGCCTAGACTCAGAGAATTTGCATACCGTACTAATTATGTAGATAGAATGCTAGAAGCAGGCTCATCTGAATTAGCCACACTTGAGCCGTATCGTCTGAGGCACTGTCACCTCATCCCACCAGATCTCTCCCTACGCATCCGTTAGATTTGGGTGCTACGACGACCACGCATGAGCACCACAGGTCGGCGCAGAGCCTGTTGCAAGCCCCAGAGAAAATGCATATCAGCGGCTCAGCTGAGCTAAGGCGTTAAGAGAGGGTTTCTTTTCTCCCTTCTTTTTCTTCGGGTATCTAGGCACTTAAGTTACCTTCTGAGGGTTTTCCCGAGGGAGAAGGAGTAAACATTTAATTTTCAAGTACCTAAAGTAAGTAGGTATTGAATCACTTGCTCGTGAGGATCTAAGTATAGAACTGATAGTGAGTATGCATAATTATTATCGATCGATTGCCTTACTTGGAAGGTCATGGCAGCTTAGAAGAAGGCACTTGACTAGCGAGTCTAGAATTTGAAGTGTGGTGGGAGCTGGAATTTATAAGAATGCTTGAAATCAAGTGGATTCCGCTAAACGATTCGTGCTGTCCAAAGAATACCGTTCAAAACGTGCCTCATAAAAACCTCGTCTTGATATGCCTCATCGAAATGTCCCAGAGATGTATAGAAAGACCGACCACCGTCAAACTCGTGGCACCATGCAAGGGGGTGATCACTACCCATTGTACCACCCTCAAACAGCGAGTCGTCTGTTGACAATAGGACCGTCACCTTGCCGCGCGGGTTCGATGAGAAATTGTACCATTCGTCGAACCATTTGAGCTCTTCTGGGAGCCCGGACACTATAACATGATCCTTATTTTCGACTCGTACGACACTGTTCTGCGGGTCCGGATGATCCGTGAAAATGGCGCCCATGAGCTCGCCGTACCATGGTTCCGAGCGCATGCCTGTTAAAGCGCAGTGAATGCCGACGAATCCCCCGCCATTGTTGATGTACGTCTTCAGCCCATTCAATTGCTCCTTAGTGAGAAACTCGCCGCTCGTCGAGAGAAACACTATAGCTTTGAACTGCGATAGGAAAGAAGCGTTTATCAGAGATGAGTCCTCTGAGGCCTCGACGGTGAAGGAATTCGTCGAGGCACCGAGCTGCTTCAGGCCCTTGACACCTGCTGGAATGGAATCATGCCTGAAGTCCGCTGTTTTGCTGAAGACGAAGACACGAAATTTTTCTTGGTTACCCATGGCGGATGTGAATGATAAAGGTAGTTCAGATTCAGTCTAGAAGTTATTTCCTACGAGGACACTGCTATTTATTGACATAGAGCTTGGCTCGGTATTCAGTCATCCGTCCATGTACTCCTATTTACCCCAAAAATCAAAGTGAAATGAGGAGATGGCTGACCAGCCTGGTTGGGTTAGTCAACTGTAGACTGTGGAGTCTACCCCGTAATGTTTTTTCTTCGTAGGATGAAGTCCTGGAGTCGTGACTAGAAGCATGGAAGCATGGGTTATTGTCAGCGAGTTGATGTGTTTGTTTTCTTCGCTTGAATGAAGGATGAGGAGGTCTACACAAGCAAGTCTCAGCAAAATCAATTGACGCTGCTTTCCGTGAGTCCGCTAAAGACAAGAGTCGTTAACATAGGCTCCTATCCATGACTTCATAGTAGCGTAAGTGCTAGTATCGGGCCGAAAAACTAGACAAGTTTAGCTTCTGATGCTGTCATGGTCTCAAATGGTCAGCCACGTCGTTTTTACTTGGATTCTAAGAGATTGCCTCCGCAACCAGCTCGACAAACAAGATGAAGCTCGCCTGAGAATTAGATGAGAACAAGTTTCGAGTATTTATCCATAGTTGTTTTACCACCGAAGTTTCATGCCGAAGTACTAAAGCCTTCGGCTTTAGCTTCTGGAGAATTCTGCGAGAGAGTCCATGAAGCAGAGAACCGCCAACGCTCTCTATCATCAACCCGCCCAGGATGGGAAATATGTGTCATTAGTATAAATGAACGCGTAAGCTGTCATAGAATTCAATGTGTTGGTTCTACACCTGACTGGACAATGGAAGCCTGACCTTGTAATAAATAAAGTATATACTTTTGCCATTGCCCGCGTCGATGCTGGTTCTGCTATCAACATCATGACTTCATCAAGACGACATTGCTGGCTTGCTAGCAATACCCGCGTGTAGACCTACGTATCAGTCTCGAGATAGAAAATATAATATGACCTGTAACTACGACCTTATTCTCGATCTGCCCCTTTTGTGCCTGTTTCACGCATTTGCCTTCACCGGAATTCTATTCTCATCAAGTCTCTTACAACGATGCATTTTCAGCAGCTGCTAATACCGACTCTCGTGCCCGCTGTTATAGCACAAAGTGCACCTAATTTGACTGATGCATTAGCCGGCGAGAACTCGACTTTATCGAGTCTCAACGGTATGATACTTCATGCATACTAAATACAAAAAATGTCTAACTCTATCCCATATAGCGTTCTTGCAGCTGAATCCTCAGCTTCTACGATTAATTGGAGATGCGCAGAATGGTATACTACACCGCTGTAACGAGTCCTTGGAACCGGCAGCGCCCTCGGCGAACGGTGAATCAAGGCTTCTAACGAAAAAGATACTAATTGATTTTTATAGTGACCTTCTTGGCTCCGAATAACGATGCGGTGGACGCAGTTCTGAGCAAGGCCAATCCAGCGTCTCCTGATAATATCTCGCCCGGTGGTCTACAGGCGCTCCTAAGCTATCATGTTCTAAACGGCACTTATTATGCCTCTAACATCAGTAGTACATCACAGTTCATCCCTACATTATTGACCAACACATCGTTCACCAACGTAACCGGCGGCCAGCGTGTTGAAGGTGTCTCGGACAACAACAACTTAACATTCATCAGCGCCTTGAGGCAAAATGTCACTGCAGTAACCACCGTATGTTTACCTCGCAAGCCATTACCTTCAAATCCCTCACTGATCGATTCGTTGTAGAACATCAACTTCACCGGAGGCACCATTCACATCGTGGACGGGATTCTCTCCGTTCCCCAAAACCTGACAGACACACTCGTGGACGCGAATCTCACAGCATCTGTCGGCGCCATCGCGGCGGCAAACCAGACGCAGAACCTGACAGAGGTCGAGAAAGCGACAATATTCGCCCCAAACAACGAAGCCTTCCACGCCATAGGAAGCATCTTAGGTAACCAGACCACAGAACAACTCGGTCAGATTCTTGGATATCATGTAGTGAATGGGACAGTGGCATACGCTCCGGATTTCCAAAATGGCACTCTAAGGGCCGAGAATGGAGAGGATATTAACATCAAAGTCATAAATGGGCAGATATTCGCCAATTCGGCCCGCGTCACGGTCCCCGACATCCTCTATGCCAACGGCGTGATCCACGTCATTGATCAGTGAGCCAACCCCTCCCTAGCACACACTCCGCATTCTCGCATGACTCGAACCAGGAGCTAATCTAGCCACTCACAAGGGTCTTGAACCCCAACAACACATGCGCCACGCCAAATCCATCGGCGACGACTGCCGGGCCTGCCTACACCGGCGCTAGCAGCGGCGCTACCGGAATTCCTTACACGAGCGGGGTCACGACACCTACGACGACGTTCCCCGCTGCCACCTCGGCCGGCGGCGTGACCCCTTCCCGGGGCGTCGCTGCCCCGATGAGGACAGGCGCTGTCCGAGCGGCCGCTCTCTTTGGCGGTGCGGCCGTTCTTGTCAACTTGTAAAGGGTGTCAATAACTGTCGTGAGGAAAATTGATAGGAAATTGGTAATTAATCTTGACTTGGAGTTCTAAACTGAACATAAACGCTCAGTTGAGATAATGTAATTGGGTGTAATTAGTGCGACAGTTTACTTATTACCGGTTTAAAAGTGTAATTCAAAAATGTTACTTTTAATAAGAGAAATTCTAAGCTATAAAAATGATTCTGGATCTCCAGTCTGAGGGGACTTTAATGATGCAATAAATTCCCAGCAACCTTGCGCATAGAATAAAGAGCAGCCTAAGTCACAATAGAGGCAAGATTTAGAAACAGAAAGGTATATTGACGCAGTGGAACACATAAAATATCTACGCGACCCAGAACCAAATCCTCTGCAGGAGATTTTTCGGCCTGACCTCCGGCCACGAGCCCTCAAGCCGATCGATATCCTCCTTGCCACTCCAGAGGTCCATCTCGGCTAGCGGCACAAGCCTCGTCTTCCTCACGAGCTTATACCCCAAGAACAGGGCCAAGAAGATCGGGACGTCGACGTACGGGGGCACGAATGTTTTGGCGCTGAACTTGCCGGGGAAGAACGCGTCGAAGCCGTTGAAGAAGGCCACGACGACGCAGAAGCAAAGCGCGAAGTACGCCAGGAATGGCTGCAGCGGCGCCTTGTACGGCAGACTGTCGCGAGAGATGCCGTTGTGTCGCAGACCGTGGTAGAAGCGTAGGTAGGTAACACACACGGCAGACCAGACGATGAGTGTCGAGACGGCCGACAGGCTCGAGAACCAGAAGAAGACGGACTCGCCGCGATTGTTGACGTTGAGGTAGCAGAGGAGCGAGAGCAGCGTTGTGGCCGCCACGCACGCGTACGGCACGCCCCAGCGCTCGAAGGTCAGGAACCTCGGCGCCTTACCGTCGAGGGCGGCCGCGTACAGCACGCGCGTGGACGCGTAGAAGAACGAGTTCCCCGCCGACCAGGCGGAGGTGAGGATCACAGCGTTGATGATGGACGGTAGCACGGCGATGCCACCGTTCGCGATTGCGATGACGAAAGGGCTCGCGGCGGCGCCGGGTGCGCTGTTTTGGATCGCATCGAGGAGCCGCCGATCGTTCGAGGACACGCACAGCGTGACAAGAAAGATGCCGAGGACGTAGAACAGCGCGATGCGCCAGAAGACGCGCCGGATGGCCTTGGGAATGTTGCGCCGCGGGTTCTCCGTCTCGCCGGACGCGATGACTACCATCTCACTGCCGCCGTATGAGAACGTCGCCTGGATGAACACCTTCCAGAAGGCGAGGAAGCGGCCTAGCGATCCGGCCACGAGATACTCGTTCATGGGCCCCGGGTCCTGCCAGTACCGGAAGCCGATGCGCTCGCCGTTCGGGGTCCCGCCGAGCGTGATGATAAACATAAGGAGGATCAGCCCCACGATCGTGGTCAGCTTCACCGCGCCGAAGACGAATTCGGCCTCGCCGTAGACGCGTACGGGAAAGCAGTTTACCACGACCATGGTAAATAGGAATAGGGTGATGAGAGCGACGGTCGGCACATTGTTGGGCCAGTAGTCAACGATGACGACGCTGACCGTTACCTCGATGGGCACGCCGATGGCGATCTGCCACCAGTAATTCCACGCAACGGCAAAGCCGAGCGCCTCGTCGACGTAGCGCGCTGCGTAGAGGGGCACGGCGCCTGGCAGCGGGAGGTACGTCGCCATCTCGCCGAGGCTATGCACGACGCAGTACACGTTGAACGCCGTGATAAGGTACGCCAGGAAGGCGGACAGCGGGCCGGCAAGGGATAAGACTTGGCCGCTGCCGATGAAGAGGCCCGTGCCGATCGCACCGGAAAGCGCCATGAATTGCACATGTCGCGACTTCAGCCTCCGCTCCAGAGTACCGACATGGCGGCGTTCGTACTTGGCCTTTTCAGCGTCCGCGAGATCATCGTGACTGATGGTCGGGCCGGACTTCGATGCGGTTTGATACTTTGCTTCTGCTTCGATGTCAGGCATTGTGGCCTCTTGTCGTCAATTTAGCTAACCCCTGACGTGGGAGTTAATTTTCCGCCACTGTCGTAGATAGCGTTCCTCACCCTTGCTATATATGAGGGGGCAAAGGACTTGGGTCGTTCTGATACAGAAAGTTCGCAGGTGTCGCGGGGTAGCAACAAAGCCCGTACCGCTAGTATGTTGGATGCTACGTATCATTGTGAGCTTGCCTTGCTTGCCCATGGTGCACAGCTTGGCGGCGACAAAAGCCTGGGGATTCATGCTGATCCACATGAGTGGGTGAGGCCTGTCGATCTGCAGATCTTGAGTTGGGAGATAAGTGCGGGGTTGAGGCGGGATGAACCAAATGTTTCTCCATCACTTCACGAAGCAGAGAATACATACTTTCACACGTCAGATTTGCGGGATGCGAAGACACTGACATACACGAGGAACAATTTGAGTAACCGTTTCTATTCCATATTATAAGGCCTATCGACCTGCGCAGTCTAAAAGTGATTCGGTTCCGCGACGAGAGTGACCACTAAATACCGAAGACGAGTTCGAGGAGATTAGCTACCGATGCACTCTGATGCGACCCATGCAGTTTAGAAAGAGGGTTGGAATGATCTGGGAACCTACCGGTGAGATGCAGTTCCGTCGGTCGACCATCCTATCATCCCTGCCTAGTTTCATGTAGGACCACACATCATTCCGGATTGGAGTTCGCGTCGGCAATGATTTGCCCTTTGTTTGCCAGCTGGGTTTGAGGTTGAGCCATCCACCTATGCAAGCTGCAGAGACTGGATATCTGAGCCCATTTGCATAATTTGTATGCGATCCATGGTTTATAGTGGTGATCGCGCATCGTTTCGACCTGATGAGGTCGACTAAAAGGTTGGTGTGATCTTATCACGGTCTCCCCGTAAATTCGAGATGACCTCCTCAGTAGCTTCACTCATCAATTGCGGCGTTCCATGCCACCAATACGGTGTAGTAATTGCAATGCTGAGAAGGCGGTCTCATAGTGGAGGGCCGAACGCGTCACCTCCACCTCCACCTACGACTCTCCGTCTCTTAGCATCCCTCTCGGCCTCTTTGCTGTTGCTGTTCACAGTGCCAAAGACTTCGCCGTCTTCTTTCATGGCCGCTTTCGGCTTGGTCTTTTGTAGACTCTGCTCCCGTCTGGCCTTCTGCAACGCGATCAAGTCGACACGATCCGGATCTCGACACTTTCTCAGTTTCTTATTCAGAGGCTTCATCATTTCCTTGCTCTCGCTCTGTCATCCTGATTAGTATTCGGGACTCACACGCGGGGTCATCAAAGACGGCGGGGTTCTCACGGCATCCCAATACGTGGTTCGCCTCTCGGGCGGCTCCTTCTCTAGCATGGCCCTGCAGTTCTGGACCGTCTCCAACACCTGGTTCCTGACACTCTCGCTCTGGCCGGCAAAGGCATCGCGTAGCAATCGCTGCAGCAGGCCCTCGTCGGCCATGGACAAGGCGGCAAACATGATCTGGCTCGGCGTGTAGTGAAAGTAGGCGTCGGTGAGCAGCGGGCTAAACTTCAGGATGTCCCGGGCTCTATGGTGTGCGCGAGCCAGGCGGGCCTCGTCAAAGTCGCCCAGCCTCCGGAGTTCCATGACGGCACCCTCGAGGGCGCGGTAGGGATGACGCACGTCGAAGGCGAAGCGCAGGCCCTGGCAGAGGATGTACTCGGCGGCCAGGACCTCGTCGCCGGTGGTGCCGGGGAACTTGTCGGCAAACTTCTGCAGGCGGTAGTACAGGCCCTCGGCCTTGCAGGCGAAGAAGATGCAGGTCATGGTCAGGGCCCTGGGCGGGTAGGTCATGAGGCTGTTGGTGACGTAGAAGCGGCGGAGGAAGATGGCGGCGGTGGCCTGGATCTCGGAGGGGAGCTCGCAGAACTGGGCGGCGCGCAGGAGGTCGACCATGTAGAAGTTGAGCAACATGGCCTCGTCGGCGGGCGTGAGGAACTCGGGCAGGGGATCGACGGGCGGCGACGAGGTGCGCAGGCGCTGGGCGATGTGGGAGGCCGCGAGGGAGTTGGTCTTCTCGCGGAGGGATTGGAGGTGGGAGGGGGAGAAGGACCAGAGCCGATACTGGCTGGATTGGCGGTAGCGAGCATCTTCCGTCGCCATGGTCGAGAGATCAGCCACCGGGACGTAGGGGAAGTCTGTAGGTAGTCTGTAGTCTGTAGTCCGTAGAAGTGATGGAGATGGGGGAGAAATGTATGAAGAAGTTAGGTACTTGAGTCGGAGTGTCACCGTGCAAGCACTGTACCTAGTGTAGGTAGACCACTGTTGGTTGGGACCCATATAGGGGTAGGCATCCAGTAATGATTGGTTCGTGCATTCGTACGGGCACATCAGCACATCACAAAGTGGTACCTAAGGTGGTAGTGGAGTGCATGTACATATGGAAGAATAGCACCAAGGATTAATAGAACTGGACAAGAGAATGTAAAACATAGGCAATAATTGGTTGATGAAACTGTACCATGTTTCTCTATCTGACTGTGAAATATAGGTAGCAACCAGCATGGGCAGGCTTGAGTTGACTCCCCATACCTCTCGTCAGACTAATAGAACGAGAGAAAGTTAGAGGATGACGTCATGCTAACGCCCGAGGACCGCTCGACGTGAACATGAACGAAGCTGTAAGTGGTTTTGAATTGTCTGCTCTATCAACCGTGAGAAGGCGAATCTCAGACGCAGAGAGACCATCGCTTTACATCGCTCTACATCTAATACAGATATCCATTAGCCCATGCCAAATTGCCATTGCAACGCCTCAAAACACCTTGTTGCCACACAGAGCTGATAATATATTCAACATGTGTTCCTCCACACCAACTCTGTCTCCGACTACGAGGCCCCAGTCTCAAAGTCATGTCTAGGTAGCTCGCTCAACAGTGCTTATCATACTATAAGACACCGGAGGTAGGCATGAAGCGTGATAGGTATTGTGTTACTAGATACAAGAAGCCGACTTAGTAGTGAATTAATGCACCTAGTGAGTTGAGATGGTTATAATGTGCCCAAGGAGTCTAGGGACATACCAGAGAAGTGTAAATAATCTACCATGGTAGACACCCTCGACGAGTCCAAATCAGATATAAGACCCACCATCCACGAACAAACATCTAGGTTACCTTCCTCAGAACCAATCCTCGGGCCGTTTGTCCCCGGTAATGATGGCAACTAGTTTCTCACCCCCGTCCCCTCCCATCTGCAAATGCATAGCTGCCTCGGTTTTGGCAGCCTCCTTGCTCGACCGCGCGAACATGCGCTCCTCATACCTTCGCACCACACCCGCTAGACCGTCCTCGTCAGTATTTCCCGCTCCAGTGTACGCGATGATCTCCTGTGCGAGCTCCAGCGCATCCATCAAAGCAACATTAACACCAACGCCAGCAAATGGCGTCATAAGATGCGCCGCATCGCCCAGAAGCGTGACGCCTGGTCGAGACTCCCACGTGAATCCCACAGGCAACATATACAGCGGGCGGAGCACAGGTAGCTCATCTATGGCAAGAAAGATCTGCTTGGCTCCGGGATACCAGTCGCCGAAGTACCTCTCCAAAAGCCTTTCTCGTATCCGTGGATTCGCCCAGTCGACTTCGTCCCTGTTTCCACCCCCCTCGTCCTTCTCCTCTAGCCCCAAAAGCGCCCTCGCAGAAGGTGGCGTCGTCGAATGCGTCGCAACGCAAGCGAGGCATCGCGCATTAGCCTCCGAACCCTGGCCGTTCCGCTGAAAGAGCAGCGCTCGGTCCTTATCAAACATGAAGCAGTTGCCCATGCCCACGAATGCGGAGACGTCCGGCTTGGCCGCGTCGACGTTGTGCACCCAGCTGTCCAGCGCCGTGATGCCGGCGTACAAGGGCTGCGTCTTCGTGAGTAGCGGGCGGGTGCGGGACCAAGCACCGTCGGCGCCGACAACGAGGTCAAAGGGCGCGGGGCGAGGGCTATGTTCCAGCTCGACGTACCACTGCTCGGAGCCTGGCACCGCAGATACGGACACCACCTTGCGGCCCCAGTGGACGGTATCAGCCGGCAAGCTGGCGATCAAGAGATCTTTGAGAGCGGGCCTATCAATTTCCGGCCGTCCCTTGACGAACTTGCTCGGGAGATCCGCGGGTTGTTCCGCACCGCCCTCTGTCCCCGACCCGTCTTCGCGCTTGCCGTCGTCTTCGAATAACACGGTTCCGTCCTTCTTAATAACTGTGACAAGATTGTCAGCATCAGTCCCCAATTAGATCAGTTGCGATGGCGCATTCGGCGTATTCGTTTTAGAGGAGAAGGAGGAGCGAGATAATCATCCAATAACTCACTCTTCATTGCTTCGCCGCCGTGCCTCATGACGGCGCGAAACTCGTCTAGAAGTCCAGCGGCGTGGAGGGCCTGCTGCCCCGAGTGCTCGTGAAGATCGAGCGTGCCGCCCTGGGCGCGGGCGACAGCGCTGGTATCGCGCTCGAAGATAATGCTGGGGATGCCGTTGCGATGCAAAATGCTTGCGAGCATCAGACCACCTGGTCCCGCGCCGATGATGGCGATTCTGGGCGTGGCTTGGGCCATGATTTGTTGACAGGACTGGAATGGAGAAGCACGGGATTGGTTGAGTATGTCGTCTCGATGAAGGGTTGAGTTGTATGCCGAGGACGGACATTCGGCGACACAGAGCGAGATGGACGGCTTTATAGATGTGTAATCCAGAGCGAAGTTGCCTGGAATCACATACAGAGATGGACATGCGAATGGCTACCTGCCTGATCAATGTCCATGTGGGCCCCTGAAGCCGAACCCGAGTTATGCCACGGCGAGGCTTTCAGCCGCAGCGCCCATGGGACGGTCCTAAATGCGATGGTGATTGCGAAGCTTGGATGATACCTCCTTACATGGGTGATCAAGGCCGACCCGGGCGGCCAAGATGTCCGATGCATTGCAGATTGGGCTCGGGTCGCGCATGGTGTATGAGGATTATCTGCTTGATAGAGCAAGTTCTGAATCGGGTGTAGAGAATAACTGTAGCCCGAATGAGTCACCAGCGTATGTTTATACTCTCAATTCGCCGTGTAAGTGGTGGTTGTAGGGCGGTTGGTTTCGGGGCCGGGTGCTGATACTCGGGCCCGAGTCCGAACGAGCGGATACGGCGGAGATTATGAGACATCTAGACATGGTCGGCGACGATCACGGGACGTTGAGGCTGCTGCGTACCTAGAATAAGTAGAATAAGTAGACAATGTCTCAATCAACGTGGGTAAGTACATGTAGGTAGTTGTTGCGTGAGTTAGGTGTTCTTCATGTTTTCCGTTGGCGGCCGTTTTCCGCTGTCCAGTTCGTGCGAAGTACCTCGGTACTTATGATGCAAGAGTGGGACTCGCGAACTCTTAGCTCGGCTTTCGAGCACTGGCTGACCGTCGGCTCACCCTTGTGTCTGACGATGAACAACACCTCCACCGAAACCTGATGGCTGTAGTATCTACGCATCTCCTCAACAAATGACAAATGCCCTCGCCGCCACCTCAAGACACAAACTCGAGTTGCCATTGAGGGAACTCGGGACAAACTCAATTGATCAAACGAAGCTCCTATTCTAGTACACAGAGACAAAATCCGTGAGACCAGTGACCGGGTCTCCTCATCCGAGATTCCACACCATGACAACCGTAATAGCACGATCCCTACCGTCAACGCCGCTTCTGCGGTCGCTGACAGCAGGCTCGCGTACCTCTCTCGCCTCGACACGTGCGCCATGTTGTCTACAGAAGCACCCTTCCCCATGGCAGCGCCGAACCTTCCTGCGCAACCAGCGTCCCTCGTCCGGCCGCGTCGTCGAGAGCCTCAACCTCAACCGCATGCGGAACGAATCCTACAACTACCACGTGCGCCGACGGAACTTCCTCCTCTCCGGTGCCATAGCCGGCGTCGTCGCCACCTGCTACACCGCCTATCTCCTCGTCGACGCCATTCGTAACCCGGTCAAGATGGACTCCGGCCTCCCCGGCAACGCCGACCCCTTCACCACCGACGGCGGGCTGAAGCGCAAGACCATCCTGCACGATGCCGACGGTCGCGAGATCGTGCCCACCGGCAACAGCACCGTCCCGACATTCCCCCGTCTACTGGACATCGGCATCGGGGCTGGGGAGGGCCCGGAGACCTTAAACGGTGTCGAATATACCCTGGTCGGCCTGGGCGTGCGGACCGTGACCTTTATCGGGATTCAGGTCTACATGGTCGGATACTACGTGGCCACGCAGGACATCGCCGCCATCCAATCCCGGCTGGTCAAAGAGATTAACCCCATCGCTTCGACGTTGATAGCGAGCGAGAAGGATACGCTGCGCCAAGCCCTCCTAGACCCCGAGCAGGGCGAGAAGCTCTGGAATTCCATCCTGCAAGAAACCCGTCCCCGTTCGCTCTTCCGGATCGTGCCCGTCCGGGACACCGACTTCCATCACCTGCGGGACGGCTTCGTGCGCGCCATCGCAGCCCGATCCCAGAGCAACAACGCCGAGTTTGGCGACGAGGCCTTCGGCGCCGCCATGAAGGAGTTCAAGTCTCTTTTTAATCGTGGAAAGGTACCCAAATCCCAAGAGTTGTTGCTATGCCGCGATACACCCGGGAGGTTGACTGTCATGTTTGATGACGGCAAGACCGGCATGGGCACCATTGGGAGAGTAGACGACGAGAGGGTGTCGCGTCTGCTCTGGCTTAACTATCTGGCCGGCAAGCAGGTCGCCTCCGAACCCGCCCGCACGAATATCGTGGCCGGCATCATGGAGTTTGTAGAGAGACCGATTGGAACTGTAGCGACGCAGGTGATATAACCCACTCCTGCCACTTCCATCTGCATAGCAATAGCGGCTGGCGTATGTATCATTCGTGTACTAAAAATAACAACTCTCATGATCGTATGTGCTATCTAGCCGCGCATTGTGGCATGCAGGCTGCTAGCTGATCTAACAGCCTGATCTAATATATGGCCACGAGACGAAGAAAACTTGACTGATATATGTTGGTCTCGTTTTGACGCTTCCACGGACACAGTGATACTCACAATCTTCAATTCGAATGTTGTCAGCATTTCAGCCGCGCTCTAATTTACAAATTCAAGCTCCGCGTCCGAAAACGCGCCGGTCCATTTGCGAAACAAACCCAGCAGAACCCTGGTGTTTATTCCTTTTTAGATTATCCTCACTACGAACCCGGCGACACATCCGTTTCGGCCGTCTATCTAAACCTGACAGGTGATTTGACAAGCTATCTGGCCCAACATTTGTCCCCACTGCAGGATCTACTGCCGGCACGATACGTGCCCCTGACTACCATCTTCTTCTTCAACTGTAGATGCAGGAGGTATTCAGTGTTTCGGCCAAGCGGCGGGCTCGAGGAATCGCGGGGACGCAATGTGCCGGCGACTGCCGGATATCACGCTCCAACGCGACGTGGCGAGACCCCAACCGAAAGTGGTTACAGCAGGTAGTGTAGTAGTAGAGGGGCTCAAAAAATCAAGGAACAGTATCAAAGAAGAAACCTGAGCGACAGCTGTAGAAACATTCCTACCTACGACATATCAGATAGGACACTATATTTCACATCAATACCTCCAATGTCGCCCCCACACAATCTCCTGATTCTTCCTCCTTCTCCGTATCCACGTATGTCTGTTCCCATAGAGAAGTACGGCCTCGATGCCCCATCCGCATAGATATCGTGGCCATAAGTTTGTGTTGCCGGAGAGATAGCAGGGAGAGTACCCTCAAGATTTCCGTTTCTCAAAAACCTCAAAATCCAGCCACCACTGGTCGTATGAGCGCCGAGTGCTTCTGTCGAAATATATGGCGTCAATATAATATATACCGGCCTCGAGTTCAAAGGTATCATGGTACACGACAGTCACGGTGCTACCAGCAAATTCCACTGTAGCTTCTAGAACCACCGCATGGTCCGCAGAGCGGACTCTCACTAGGCAGCGGCCGGCGAGCTTGTCGTCCTTTGGGTTATTCTTTACCTCGATTTCGAAAGGGGTGCCTTCTTCCATGAAGTTCAGAGACAATCCACCGGCACAGGTTACGAGCTCACTCTCGCCTTGTTTCATTCGTGACATTCTTGGGCGCTATTTGGCGGCCGTCGCGGGAGGCAGTTGTTGACTCATAACATTCGAATGCTGTTTGATAATAGGGCATGGATGGGGAACTGTCTAGCAGCTGCTATGTGAATGGAGGCTGGGTTTTATACGCTACGACTTCTTTAGGACGTTAATCAGTTCGACACAAAAACACATGCCGTTGAACGTAGTTGACTATCCTCCTACAGTACGTGGAGGCCCCTGTCTATCAGGGTTCTACGATAGCACAACCCGTGACAACCAGA
The DNA here is from genome assembly GCA_022578855.1 of Nemania serpens. Lineage (NCBI taxonomy): Eukaryota > Fungi > Ascomycota > Sordariomycetes > Xylariales > Xylariaceae > Nemania > Nemania serpens. Next base: position 78,894 of record MU396767.1, read on the forward strand.
TGTCCATACGCCGGTCACTAATCGGCATCCTCTCTGGGTCTGGAAGCTATAGGTGCCACGGGCGTTGTGTGTTCCGTGATGCAGAGTAGTGGTAAGTAAACTACATTTACTCTCACCGCACTTATGTTCGGATTGCGTGTCGTGTTCCGTTAGGGTATGCTGGTGACACCGTAACGTCTGAATTTATGTAGGACAATACTACAATGTGAATGTCTGACACTAGTTACACATAATCAATGTCAAACCAGGTTCTGTCATATATGCAGCTTTGGGTTGGCATCAGCGTGTCCCTGCTGCGATAGTGCCACCGGATCTGCAATTGCCAACTCCATTGGGTGCATTGTGTCCGTACCAGGTCCCGTCACATGCCAAGTTTGGAAGGTTCGTGACACTCCGTAAGTGTATCGAGGTGTGGCGATAACATCAATAGGTAAAAGCTAGACCCCATCGGCTGCAATAATGTCCCTAGCTGCGCGGTAACCGAGTGCGTACGCCGTCCCTTGAGTATGACAGGTAATAATGCTTGGAGCCGCCGGCGTCCCAACGACTCTTAGCCCATCGACGCCACGCACCCGCCAATTCGCGTCGAGGACGGAGCCGATAGCGACGGTCCCCACAGGATGGTGGAAACTTCTAGACGACTCCTGAATGGCAGCCCAGAGCCCCTCGTCACTAGTGACGTTGGCGCCGGGGAACAGCTCAATCGGTACCCAGGGCCGCAGCTCGGGGCTAGTATGAATAGCACGGAGTTGCTTGTAAGCGTAGAGCATGGCAGCCTTGTCAGCAGGCGTAGCCCAGTAGGCCGAGTTTATGACGGGCTGGTCACGGTAATCGGCCGAGGCCAGAGTCACGTTGCCCCTAGCCTCGGGCTGTACTAGTGCTGCAAACGGTGTAATGGTAGTCGTGTGGGCGAATCGTGCTTGGAAAGGGGCTGTTGTGTACTCATAGATGAAGTGTGGTCGGTCTGCCGGCAGACTGGTATGGTAGCTACCGACTCCATCGAAGACGGTGTCGGGCAACCGCAAAGCCGCGAAGACGTTGCCGTTGGGCGCACCAAGCAGCCCTGCGCCATTCGCCGTGTACTCCTCCCGAGCCTTTTGCGCCGCCGTGCTGTTGAACCGCCACTGCCAGCTAGTCCCCATGGCTGGCAGTGTCTGGTAGACGAGCTGCGCAAAGTGATGATCGGCGAGATTTTGGCCGACCTGTGGTGCGTCGACCACGACCGGTATCCCCAATGACTTGAGTTGATCTGCAGGACCAATGCCGGAGAGCATGAGTAGCTGAGGGCTTCCAATGGCACCCGCTGCTACTATGATCTCCCGCGCCTTCATTGTATGCATCGTGTCCGTCAGCGTGTCGTTATACGTGACGTGATTCGCTGTTTTCCTGTGGAAGCCGATCTTGGAGACCCAGGCATGGTGGCGTACTTCGAAGTTGGGCCGGCTAGCTGCGAGCCACCCGAACGTGTTCCAGGCATAGCTTCGGGTGCGATTATCGGCGCGGATGGTACTGACCAACTCCGCCACGCCAATACCATCCCCTGAGCAGAAGTCAATCTCAGGCAAATCAAATACAGACGATAGTTTATCGACGAATGGTCTGTCGAAGCCAAGTTGAAAGCGTTGCGTTGTGAGCTCGAGGGGTCCGTTCCCGAATGACGTCTTATTGACTGGGGTTTGGTCTTCCGGGTGGGCATCCTCCTGGAAATGTGTTGTCGCCTTGAAGGCACCTAGCATAGAATTCCATGATAGGCCTGGGTTTTCGGAGATATGAGCCCACTCGTCGAAGAGAGAGGGTGCACCGCGGCAGTAGACCATGACGTTGACAGCAGAGCCACCTCCCAAGGCCCTCCCTTGAGTCAACCCCGGCGTGCGTCCATTGAGGCCCGGGTCAGGTGCAGAAGTAAAGTTCCAAAAGTAAGGGTACGCGTCGAAAAATTTGGCTGGCGCTGTGTGTTGTTAGAAATGACGGGACCTCGGATAAGTGAGTTGGGTCATGAAAGGGAGACATGCTGGTTACTGCGGGATCAAGGCTCGGATCTGGCCCAGCTTCGAGAAGAACTACCCGGACGTAGGGGTTCCGAGTAAGTTCTTCAGCAATGACGAGCCCGGCCGGCCCCCCGCCGACGATCAAGTAATCTGGATCGTCTTTAGGAGGTTTCAAAGTGAACCCAGCTACTGCTAAAGCTTGCACAAGCAAATAAAACAGAGCGAACCGAAGTAAGCCGCAGCTTGTGTTGTATTCGAAACTTAAAGCCATTACGTACTCTCAGTTTAAAGTGCTGCAGCCGAATAGATACAATAGCGACACAGATTTTCTTATATCAGGCTAGACCTCCTACTGGGCCCTAGAGGCCGGGATCCGAAAGGGATGGGTTTTAAATGTGACGCTGGCCACCCGCGCAGATGGGATTATCCATGTTGAAGTAGAGCGATGAGCAAGCCACCTTGTGGCTTATCTGCGGAAGAGGACCAGGTTAGAACTAGGAGGCAGTCAGCCGGCACAGGCTTCTGTACCGAGTTCTTTGTGTTGCGGTATTGTAGAAACGCCTACGTTGATCATCTAGGGAGGAATGCTGCGAGTGCGAGAGACTTCTCGAGAGTTCAGCCTGTCACATTCCTCTCAACCCCACGGCACTCATCCGCTTTCCTACTTTGACTGGATCATTCTTATAACTGCTTGGACCCCTGGTTTCATGTGTTCGCAATGATCGGATCTTGGCTTTTGATGTGGCAGGGCTGTGTTTTAATGGACGGAGACTGGAAAAGAGCGGGGGAACACGCGGACGAGATCTGACTGGCTAAGCAGTGCATCTGAGCAGCGTTACCCACAAGTAAAACAAGACAAATAACAGCACTTATTTGATTTTGACTAAATTAGCACCTAAGTATTAGTACTTAAAGAATTGTACAGCACATCTGGTTTCACGGAGCACCATATGGCCTATGCCACGCCGCCTAGGGGGTGCGCGTCCAGTTCCTAGAGGGTGCACGTCCGGTTTGCCATAAAGGGTACAAAACTAGTTATACTATATATTTCTAGTTTCTAAAGAAAGTATTTCTAGTTTTTTAAAAGAAGTACTTTTAGTTTTTTAAAAAAAATACTTTTAGTTTTTTTAAAAATAAATATCTAGTTTGCAATATAAATAAAAACTATAATATATATTTTAAGCTAGCTTATAAAAAAAAGTTGTTTACTTATTTAATATTTATAACTTTATTAATATTTTTAAAATAGTATAAGTTACTTTAATTATAAAATAAATATATAAATTAAAATAACTTAAAATATATATAAAATTAACTATAATTAAAATCTTAAAAAAAAAACTACTTTTTATAATTTTAAATTATATTTTATTTTAGTATATAACTACATAATTAAATATATATTTTTAAGTTATAATTAAATAGTTAAATTAAAATTATAAATAGTTTTAATTATTTAAATAAAGCTAGCGCTTTAAAACAAAAAGTATTTAAAAGCTCTTTTATTTTAAATATATTTGTAAGGCTTTTTTTTCCTTATTATTTTGCTTTTTTACTTTTTATAAAAAAAGTAGTTTTTAGTAGTAATTAAAGGTTTTTTATTCTATTTATTATTTTTTAAGCTTAGTTATAGCCGGCTATAACTATATATTAATACTAATAAAAGCATATAACTAGGTTTATAAAAAAAAAAAGCTTATAAAGTAAGCTAAAAAAAAGAAAGGTTATATAAAGTTTTATTTTTATTTAATTTTTTTAGTATAAATAGCTATTTAAAACCTAAACTAAATAGCTAGCTATATATAGTATATTAATTAAGCTTTAAATTAAAAGCTTATACTTTTTTTAATATATATATTTAATCTACCTTTTTTATATAACTATATTAAAATAATTAAACTATAAATTAATAATATAATTACTAAGAAATAGCAGTTAGCATTTAATTATATTTAAATAAAAATAAATTAAATTAATACTAAAATATACTTAAATAGTTTAATTATTTATAGTTATAATATTTAAATATTACTTTTTAAAAAATTATATTATACTTTTAGTTTATTATAAAAAGTAAAAAACTAGTTATACTATATATTTTTAGTTTCTTAAAAGTAAATATTTAGTTTATAATATAAATAAAAACTATAATTTATATTTTAAGCTAGCTTTTAAAAAAAAGCTGTTTATTTATCTAATGTTTATAACTTAAAAAATATATTATTTTATTTTTAGCTTTAGCTTTAGTATCTTTTTAGTTTTTTTTTTATATTATTTCTTTATAACTTTTTATAATACCTATATATTATATTTACTAAAACTAATTAAATATAAATTTTTATAGTTTATTTTACTTTATTGTTAATATAAAAGCATTCTTATATATATATTTTTGCAATTTATTTTTTATTACTAAGAAATTATAACTATTTTTATATACTATATATATTAAACCTTAATTAAATAGTATATAAAGATTTTATATTGCTTTAACTATAGTAAAATTCTTTTAAATAGTATATACTTTTTAATAGTATAATAAATAACAAGCTATTATAACATTATTACTATTATTATTATATTTTTATTATTTTGTTATAATAAGATTGCTTTTTTATATAATTTATATATATATTTATTATATAATAAAGCTATTTATATGCTTAAAAAAACATTGTGTCTTAATTTATTAAAAATATTAATATATATATATAGTTAATAAAGTTGCTATATATTTAGCTTACCTTAGCTATATAAACAAGCTACCTACTAAATAAAAAATAATTTAAAAATATGTTTTATAGGTTTTTAATATTATTATATATATTGCCAAGCTTAATTTTTTTAAATACTTTAACTTTAAATTTAATTAACTATATTATCTTTAGCTACTTTTTATAACCGCTTTTATATATTGCTAGTATTTTTATATATACTATCTTTTAAAGCTAATTGTTAAAAAAAAGTGGGGCTGGAGCTATAGAAGCTCCTAGCAGTAGTTATATAATAAAAGGTTATATAATAAGCCTTGCAAGGCCGGCGAAGCAGCTATAGGTTAGTTTGGCTGCTTTATAGATATATAGACTAGTTAGCGCATGTATACCTAAATAAATAAATTCTACCTAATAAATTATTTAAAACTTCTTAATTACTAAAGCTTATAATTTCTACTGTTAACTATTCGACCTATTTTTCTATTAAACTAATATAATAATATTATATTTAGCAATATAAGTAAGTAAACTTAAAAAGCAAAAGCAGCTATTATAGCTTATATATTAAACCTTTTTTGATAAATAAGCAACTATAGCAATTAAGTATGCTATATTAGCGGTTTTTTCTATAATAAAATAAAAACTTATAGTTTAAAATAAAAAAAGAATAGCTAAGCTTAACTTTTTATTGTTAATATAGCAGTATTTATAGCTAGGCTAGCAAAATAAGCTAATATAGCAAAAAAGTAAAAAAAAAAAAAAACAGAAAGTAAAAAAAGCAATAATAAAAAAAGCAAAAGCAAAAGCAATAGCGGCAGTATTAGCTTTAATATAATACTATAATTATATTATAAGCTTATAACTTAAATAGCAAAAGTATAACAAATATTAGTAAATAAAGCTATTAAAACTAACTATAAATTCTTATAAATAAAAAAGTTAAATTAAATATAGTATTTAAATAGTAAAAATATAAAATAGCTTTATTATAATAATTAGCTTTTGCTATTAGCTGCTATAGCAACTAAAGTTTAAAATAAGTATAAATAAATATAATAGCAAAAGCTATAATATTTAGTATTTTTTTTATAATATATACTTATTTATTACTAAGTATATATTAACGTTATATTATATAAATTGCTATAGTAGCTAGCTAATATTAATTCTATTTAGCTTAACTATTATTTATTTTTTATTAAAAAGAAAAATATTATAATAGTTAAATATAAAACTTACTAAATTTAGTATTTATGTTACTATATTTATATATTTAAACTAAAACAAAAAGCTATAAAAAAGTAATACTATATTTAATTTAATAATATTTAGTAAGCTATACTAGAAACTTTTTGCAAGTAGCTTGTATACTTAGATAAAAAAGGTAACAAAAATAAAAATAGAAATAATAATAGTAACAAAAAAGCAAAAAAAAAAAAAAAAAAGAAAAAAAAGAAAAATAAAACATAAAAAGCTAAACACTTATTAAACAAAAGTATATTCTGCTTTAGCATAGCTTTGCTATAATAAAAGGTAGCATAAAACTATTATATTAATTTACTATTATATTTTGCTACTATATATAAAATTAATAAAATATAAAACAAATAATAAGCAGTTAACTTTTATATATAAGTGCTAGTTAAGCTAATATAGTATAAATGCTTACTTATACTTAAGTATGCGTTTAAAAGCTAGTTTAAAAATCCTGCTATAATAAACTCTAAAATATTTGCTAAATTTATTAAATCTTTTATTAAATAGCTAGCTAATAGGTCTTATATACTATTTAGTACTATTATTTATTAAATATTATATAATAAAAAGTTTTACTAAAAAATAGTTAGCCTATTAAAGTTATATTAAGCAGATAATTAGTAATTATTTTATTATATAAAGTAGCAAATTAAGCTATAGGCTTTTTATACCGCTGTTAACGCCGGAATAAATAATGCTAAAATATTATTAAATTAGCTATTTTTTAGCTAGTAAGCTATTATAGCTAGCAAAGTTATACTAAATAAAATCTTTAATAGCTTAGCTATTAAAAAGCTTAAGCGCTTATTTATTATATATATATATAATAGCTAGCTAGTATTTAGTTTTAATAAGCTAGTTATATTTACTGCTATATTAGGTACGCTTTTTTATATATAATATAATTACTAAGTAGCTTTTAAAGCTTAAGTATATATAGGCTAGCTATAGTTATTTTAATACCTTTTGCTTACTATTATATATATTTAAAATAAATAGTTAAAATAAAAACCTAAAATTATAACTATATAGTACTATAATATCTAATAGCTACTATATAACGTATTTTTATATAATAGCATAATTATACTAATAATAAATTAAAACAAAAATAAAGTAATATAAAGTATTAAGTATAAGGTAATATAGTTTTTATTTCTATAGCTAAAAGTTATATTAGTTATATATATTATATAGCTGCTCTTATTTAAGCTGTTTTTTTATATATAGGTAAGTAATAGTATATTTTTTGCTATTTAGCCTACTAACTAAGAGTAGCTCTAAAAGAATAGCTATAAAAGCTACTAAAATATAGCTATTTTTAGCTATATGTTATTTTTTTTTGCTACTAAATATATTAGCATCCTTTTAACTATAGCTAATTATTACTATATAGTTATTAAACTAAGCCGCAAAATATAAAAGCTAACGGTATAGCAAATTAAAACAGAAATAGTAAGTAATAATAAATTTAATTCTAATAAATTAAATAACCTAATAATAAACGAAAAATAAAGCAGTTTATAAAATTATATATAAAATCTTTAAGTAATATATAGTATAACTATTATATAATAGTATTATGCTATTTATATTTAGTACTTTAACTAGCTATAACTTAGGTTAATTATGCTATATTAATAAATTAGCTACTTATAGTATAAGTTTTTATATATTAACGTGCTTATATTTAATATGCTATTTAAAACATGCTATAACATAGATTATAGCAGCAATAAAAAAGTATAAAAAAAAAAAGATATAGCTACGCTAAAAAAAACGCTACTAAAAAAAATGCTGCTAAAAAAAATACTGCTAAATAAAATAACGCTTAAAAAAATAGCGCTTAAAAAAACAGTTATAATAGCAGCTATAACAAAAAAAGTAAATAAAGTAGCAAAAAAGATATATAAAGCTAAAAAAAGCAAAGTTTATATAGTATAAACTAATATAACAAAATATAAAAATGGCTTAATTACCGGCAAAAAAAACAAAAAAAGCAAAAAAAACAATATTATAGTCTATTAATCTAACTAAAAATAATAATAAAATAGCTTAGCTAAAAAAAAAAAGCTTATTATTTATATTATATAGAGCTAAAAGCTAAAATATATAGTAGTTATACCTTCTTTTAATTAAGCTATAAGCTAGACTATGCTAATTAATGCTACTTTTTAAACTAAAACAAATAAGTAAAACAAAAAAGAATATATTAGCAATTTAAACGTCGATATTAACGGTATACTCTATATACTACTTAAAGCTAAAACAACTTAGTAACTATTAAAGCAGCAAAAAAGTATAATTAACATTTTTACTATAAAGAAAAACTAGGTTTTTATTATTATACTACTAACTAAAAATAAAAAAAGCATTTTATTTATACTGCTAATACAAGCTAAAAAAAGCAGTACTACTATAATTATTATACTATTTGTTATATTAGCAAACAACTTGTAATAGCAAATATATATATTTTATATTAATACTTTTATATAGTAAAGCATAAAGCTTAACTTAATAAACTATATAGTATATTAAGCTAAGCTTGTAATTATAAGCGTAAATATAGCATTATTTATTATATTTCTTATATATATAAACAGGCTATATAGTAGCTATATATTATATTATATATTTATTAATAAATGTTATACCATTATTATAAATATTATTTATTATAAAAGGTTAAATACTTTATATTAGTTATACTGCTTTTATACCCTTGTTATATTACTAATAGTTATATTTTCTATTTGCTTAAAAAAGTAGTTCTAGTAATTAATGCTAGCTAAAAATGCCGCCTTTATATACGCTTATATAACTAAACCTAATATTTACTATACCGTCGAGCTTATTACTAAGCTAGCTAAAGATACTATAGCTACTTAAGTAGTAAAACTATTTTATAATATAAAAAAGCTAATAAATAAAGTTAGCAAAAATATAATCTACTGCTATTTTAAAAAAGCATATAAATTATTTGCTACTAGGTTTAATTATACTTACTACTATATAAATATAACTAATAAAAAGCAAGCAATAGTACTAGCAAAATAAATTAAAAGCGGCTATATATATAGCTATTAAATTATAGCTACTATATTGTTTAATATAAAAGTTAATATTTTTAGCATTTAGGTTATCTTTTATTTAGAGCTACTATATAAATTAGTTAACTTTATTTAGCAAATAAGCTATAATAAATAACAAAAAGGCAATAAAATCGTTTTTATAATCTTTTATAATAGTTAGCCTGCTTAATTTTAAAATATAAATAGCAATATAGCTTATACTAACTATAAGTAAATAAAGTAGTATATTAAAGCAATAAGCTACTAGCAAATAGTTATTAAAGTATTTATAAATAATATAAACGATCTAAATTATAAGTTTATAAAAGGCAAGCTTTATAACAATTACTAAACGTTAGCTAAAATAGCGGCATTTAATATTATAGTTACTAGCAAAAAAAAAGGTAATATAAAAATAAATAGCTAAAAAAAAACGGTTAAAAAAAAAAATTAACTAAAAAGTTACTAATTAGTTAATAAAGCATACCAAGAAGTAGTAAAAAAAGTGTTAGCATTACTAAATTAATTAAAAATATTAAAAAAAAAGTATATAGTTTATTATTATTAGTAATAAATATAAAAGCAAAATAAAACTATTATTACTAAATATGCTTACTATTTATAATAGTGCTACTATATATAATATTTAAAGTATATAATATTTTATAAAATAATCTAGTTTTTTAAATTTAGTTGCTATTTTTAATATAGCTTACTATAAAACTAGTATAAAAAAAAAAGATAAAGAAAAATAAGAAAGTATAAAAGAAAAAGTATTAGTAAAATAACTAGATCTTATAATTAGTAGTAATTATTTTGTAACTAAAAAGGTTAACCTAACTAGTATAAAACATATTTAAAGTAAATATTATATAAATAAATAAATATTTAGTATAAATAAAGCAGAATTATTAAGTACTAAAAAGAAGTATAACAAATATAGTTATATTATAAAATTTAATAGTTTATTAATATTTTTTAAGTTTTTAACTATAATAGTAAACTATGTTATATAATTATACGTTATTATAAAATTTAAAAAAAAAAAAAAAAACTAACTAAAAGTAAAATTTTTTTTAAAATATAATACAAATTTAATAATAAAAGAAAAATAAAACTAAATACTTATAATAACTAAATAGTTATAATATAATAATTTAGCTTAATAAACTTATAATTAAAAGAAAATAATAAAGTTTAAATAAAATAATGCGTTTTTAGTTTATATAAAAAAATATACTTTTAGTTTATATAAAAAGATATATTTCTAGTTTATATAAAAAGATGCACTTTTAATTTATAAATAAAGTATACTTTTAGTTTATATAAAAAAGGTATACTTCTAATTTATATAAAAAAAGTATACTTTTAGTTTATAGATAAGGTATACTTTTAGTTTATATAAAAAGGTATACTTTTAGTTTATATAAAAGGATATACTTTTAATTTATAAATAGGGTATACTTCTAGTTTATATAGAAAAGGTATACTTTTAGTTTATAAATAAAGTATACTTTTAGTTTTTAGAAATACTTTCTAAAGTTTCTTTAACTAGTATTTCTAAATTAAGTTATTATAACTTAATTATAAAAGCGTAAGTTAATTAGTTTAAACTATTAGCGTAGCTTTATATTAAATATAACTTAATTTAAAAATAAATATATAAATTAAGTTGTTTTAAAATATATTTAAAATCTTTTATAATTAAAATCTTAAAAAGGAAACTATATCTTACGATTTTAAATTATATTTTATTTTATTATACAACTACATTATTAAGCATATATTTTTAAGTTAAAGTTAAATAGTTAAATTAGAGTTATAATAAATTAATAGTATATAAAATAGAATTTAAGTATTATAGTATATAAGTACATAGTATTAATAACTTAGTTTAATATATATACCTACTAATACTACAAAGGAAATTAATGCAATAAAATCTAATAAAAAAAAAAAGGTATAGTATATATATTCGCAATTAGTTAATATATATAAGGCAGAGTAAATAAATATATACCTAATTATAATAATTAATATATATTTTTTAATATTGCATAAAAAACAAAGTAGCAGCAGTTATATAAAAAAATAAAACAAGATATAACAAATATAATGCTATTATATAAAAAGGCTAAATAGGTTATAAAAAGTATTATAAATTAAACTATAACAACCTAATTATAAAACAATAATTTAATTAGTTTAAATTTGCAAATTAGTTTATAATAACTTAATTATAAAACAAATATATAAATTTAGTTGTTTTAAAATATATATAAAATAATTTATAATTAATATATTGAAAAAGAAATTGCATATTTTAGTTCTAAATTATATATTTTTTTCCTATTAAATCTTATAATTAAGCATACACCCTTAAATTAAAGTTAAACAAGGTTATTAAAGTTAAATATAATAGCATATATATTATTTAATTTAGTTTATATATTATATTTAAAAAATAATGTAGCCTAAGTATTAGTACTTAAAGAATTACATAATATATCTAGTTTTACGAAGCACTATATAGCCTATACTATACCGCCTAAAGGGTGCGCATTTAGTTTTTAGAAAGTATATGTTTAATTTGCTATAAGGAGTATAAAACTAGTTATACTATATATTTCTAGTTTTTAAAAAAAGTATTTCTAGTTTTTTAAAAAGTATACTTCTAATTTTCTTATAAGTAAATATCTAATTTATAATATAAATAAAAACTATAATATATATTTTAAGCTAGCTTATAAAAAAAAGTTGTTTATTTATTTAATGTTTATAACTTTACTAATATTTTTAAAGTAGTATAAGTTGCCTTAATTATAAAATAAATATATAAATTAAAATAACTTAAAATATATATAAAATCGATTATAATTAAAATCTTAAAAAGGAAACCGTTTCTTATAATTTTAAATTATATTTTATTTTAGCATACAATTATATAGTTAAATATATATCTCTAAGTTTTAAGTTTTATAGTTAAATAGTTAAGTTAAAATTATTATAAATTAATAATATAATTACTAAGAAATAACAATTAGTATTTAATTATATTTAAATAAAAGCAGATTAAATTAATGCTAAAATGTGTTTAAATAGTTTAGCTACTTATAGTTATAATATTTAAGTATTACTTTTTTAAAAATTATACTATACTTTTAGTTTACTATAAAAAGTAAAAAACTAGTTATACTATATACTTTTAGTTTTTTAAAAATAAACATTTAGTTTATAATATAAATAAAAACTATAATTTATATTTTAAGCTAGCTTTTAAAAAAAGCTGTTTATTTATTTAACGTTTATAACTTAAAAAATATATTATTTTATCTTTAGCTTTAGCTTTAATATCTTTTTAGTTTTTTTTTTATGCTATTACTTTATAATTTTTTATAATACCTATATACTATATCTATTAAAACTAATTAAACGTAAATTTCTATAGTTTATTTTACTTTATTATTAATATAAAAGCATTCTTATATATATATTTTTGCAATTTACTTTTTGTTACTAAAAAATTATAACTATTTTTATATACTATATATATTAAACCTTAATTAAATAGTATATAAAAGTTTTATGTTACTTTAACTATAGCAAAATTCTTTTAAATAGCATATACTTTTTAATAATATAATAAATAGCAAGCTATTATAATATTATTACTACTATTATTATATTTTTATTATTTTGTTATAATAAAATTGCCTTTTTATACAATTTATATATATATTTATTATATAATAAAGCTGTTTATATATTTAAAAAAACATTGCGTTTTAATTTGCTAAAAATATTAATATATATATATAGTTAATAAAGTTGCTATATATTTAGCTTACTTTAGCTATATAAACAAACTATCTGCTAAATAAAAAATAATTTAAAAATATACTTTATAGGTTTTTAATATTATTATATATACTATTAAGCTTAATTTTTTTAAATACTTTAACTTTAAATTTAACTAACTATATTACTTTTAGCTACTTTTTATAACTGCTTTTATATATTGCTAGTGTTTTTATATATACTATCTTTTAAAGCTAATATAATAATATTATACTTAGTAATATAAGTAAGTAAACTTAAAAAGCAAAAGTAGCTATTATAGCTTATATATTAAACCTTTTTTGATAAATAAGCAACTATAGCAATTAAGCGTGCTATATTAGCGGTTTTTCCTATAATAAAGCAAAAACTTATAGTTTAAAATAAAAAAAGAATAGTTAAGCTTAACTTTTTACCGTTAATACGGTAGTACCTATAGCTAGGCTAGCAAAACAAGCTAATATAGCAAAAAAGCAGAAAAAAAAGAAGTAGAAAGTAAAAAAAGCAATAACAAAAAAAGCAAAAATAAAAAAAGCAAAAGCAAAAGCAATAGCAATAGCATTAGCTTTAATATAATACTATAGTTATATTATAAGCTTGCAACTTAAATAGCAAAAGTATAGCAAATATTAGCAAATAAAGCTATTAAAGCTAACTATAAATTCTTATAAATAAAAAAGTTAAATTAAATATAGTACTTAAGTAGTAAAAATATAAAGTAGCTTTATTATAATAGCTAGTTTTTACTATTAGCTGCTATAGTAGCTAAAGTTTAAAACAAGTATAAATAAGTATAGCAGCAAAAGCTATAATATCTAGCATTTTCTTTATAATATATACTTACTTATTATTAGGTATATATTAATGTTATATTATATAAGTTGCTATAGTAGCTAGCTAGTATTAATTTTATTTAGCTTAGCTATTATTTATTTTTTATTAAAAAGAAAAATACTATAACAATTAAATATAAGACTTACTAGATTTAGTACTTATATTACTATGCCTATATATTTAAGCTAAAGTAAAAAGCTATAAAAAAGTAGTACTATATTTAATTTAGCAATATTTAATAAGTTATACTAAAAACCTTTTATAAGCAGCTTATATACTTAGATAAAAAAGGTAACAAAAATAAAAACAAAAATAATAATAATAATAAAGAAGCAAAAAAAAAAAAGAAAAAAAAAGAAAAAGAAAAAAACAAAACATAAAAAGCTAAATATTTACTAAACAAAAGTATATTCTGCTTTAGTATAGCTTTGCTATAATAAAAAGTAGTATAAAATTACTATATTAACTTACTATTATATTTTGCTACTATATATAAAATTAATAAAATATAAAACAAATAGTAAGTAGCTAACTTTTATATATAAGTACTAGCTAAGCTAATATAGTATAAATGCTTATTTATGCTTAAATATATATTTAAAAGCTAATTTAAAAATTTTGCTATAATAAACTTTAAAGCATTTACTAAATTTATTAAATTTTTTATTAAATAGCTAGCTAATAAGTCTTATATACTATTTAGTACTATTATTTGCTAAATATTATATAGCAAAAAGTTTTACTAAAAAATAGTTAGCTTATTAAAGCTATACTAAATAAATAACTAGTAGTTGCTTTACTATATAAAGTAATAAATTAAGCTATAAGCTTTTTATACTGCCGCTAATACTAAAATAAATAATACTAAAGTATTACTAAACTAGTTATTTTTTAATTAATAAGCTACTATAGCTAGCAAAATTATACTAAATAAAATCTTTAATAGCTTAGCTATTAAAAAGCTTAAGCACTTATTTACTATATATATATATAATAACTAGCTAGTACTTAGTTTTAATAAGCTAGTTATATTTACTGCTATATTAGGTACGCTTTTTTATATATAATATAACTACTAAATAGCTTTTAAAGCTTAAGTATATATAAGCTAGCTATAGTTATTTTAATACCTTTTACTTACTACTATATATATTTAAAGTAAATAGCTAAAGCAAAAACCTAAAATTATAATTATATAGTATTATAATATTTAGTAGCTACTATATAATATATTTTTATATAATAGCATAATTATACTAATAATAAACTAAAACAAAAATAAAGCAATATAAAATATTAAGTATAAAGTAGCATAATTTTTGCTTTTATAGCTAAAAGTTATATTAGTTATATATATTATATAGCTGCTTCTATTTAAGCTATTTTTTTATATATAAGTAAATAGTAGTATATTTTCTGCTATTTAGCCTGCTAACTAAAAGTAGCTTTAAAAAAACGGCTATAAAAGCTGCTAAAATATAGCTATTTTTAGCTACACGCTATTTTTTCTTACTATTAAATACGTCGGCGTTCCTTTAACTATAGCTAACTACTGCTATATAACTATTAAGCTAGGCTGCAAAATATAAAAGCTAATAGTATAGCAAGTTAAAATAAAAATAGCAAGCAATAGCAAATCTAACTTTAATAAGCCAAATAACCTAATAATAAATAAAAAATAAAGCAGCTTATAAAACTATATATAAAATCTTTAAATAATATATAGTATAGCTATTATATAGCAATATTATGCTATTTATATCTAATATTTTAGCTAGCTACAACTTAGGTTAATTATGTTATATTAGTAGATTAGCTATTTATAGTATAAGTTTTTATATATTAATATACCTACGCTTAATGCGTTATTTAAAGCATACTATAATATAAATTATAGTAGTAACAAAAAGGTATAAAAAAAGAAAAACATAACTATGCTAAAGAAAATACTGCTAAAGAAAACGCTGCTAAAGAAAATGCTGCTAAAGAAAATGCTGCTAAAGAAAACGCTGCTAAATAAAATAGCGCTTAAAAAAACAGCGCTTAAAAAAACAATTATAATAGCAGCTATAATAAAAAAAGTAAGCAAAATAGTAAAAAAAGTATATAAAGCTAAAAAAAATAAGGTTTATATAGTATAAACTAATATAGCAGAATATAAAAATAGCTTAATTATTAGTAAAAAAAGCAAAAAAAGCAAAAAAAGCAATATTATAATTTATTAATCTAACTAAAAACAATAATAAAACAGCTTAACTAAAAAAAAAAGCTTACTATTTATATTATATAGAGCTAAAAGCTAAAATATATAACAGTTATATTTTTTTTTAACTAAGCTATAAGTTAAACTATACTAATTAATGCTGCTTTTTAAACTAAAATAAGTAAATAAAACAAAAAAAAATACGCTAACGACTTAAGCGTTAATATTAACAGTATATTTTATATACTACTTAAAGCTAAAATAATCTAGCAATTACTAAAGCAACAAAAAAGTATAATTAATATTTTTACTATAAAGAAAAATTAAGTTTTTATTATTATGCTACTAACTAAAAGCAGAAAAAGCATTTTATTTATACTGCTAATATAAGCTAAAAAAAATAGTACTACTATAATTATTATACTATTTGTTATATTAGCAAGCAATTTATAATAGCAAGTATATATATTTTATATTAATACCTTTATATAGCAAAATATAAGGCTTAATTTAGCAAACTATATAGTATGCTAAGCTAAGCTTATAATTATAAGTATAAATATAGCATTATTTATTATATTTTTTATATATATAAATAAGCTATATAGCAGCTATATGCTATACTATATATTTATTAATAAATATTATATTATTATTATAAACGTTATTTATTATAAAAGATTAAGCACTTTATATTAGTTATACCGCTTTTATACCTTTGTTATACTGCTAATAGCTATACTTTCTATTTGCTTAAAAAAATAGTTTTAGTAATTAATACTAGCTAAAAATACTGCCTTTATATACGCTTGCATAACTAAACCTAATATTTATTATGCCGTTAAACTTATTACTAGGCTAGCTAAAAACGCTATAGCTACTTAAATAATAAAACTATGCTATAATATAAAAAAGCTAATAAATAAAGTTAATAAAAGTATAATTTACTACTATTTTAAAAAAGCATACAAATTGCTTACTGCTAAGCTCAATTATACCTATTACTACGTAAGCATAACTAATAAAAAGCAAACAATAGTACTAGCAAAATAAATTAAAAGTAGCTATATATATAGCTATTAAATCGTAGCTATTATATCGTTTAATACAAAGGTTAACATTTCTAGCATTTAGGTTATCTTTTATTTAAAGCTACTATATAAGTTAGTTAACTTTATTTAGCAAATAAGCTATAGCAAATAATAAAAAAGCAATAAAGTTGTTTTTATAATCTTTTATAATAGTTAGCCTGCTTAGTTTTAAGATATAAATAGCAATATAGCTTATACCAACTATAAGTAAATAAAGTAGTATATTAAAGCAACAAACTGCTAGCAAATAATTATTAAAGCATTTATAAATAGTATAAACGATTTAAATTATAAGTTTATAAAAGGCAAGCTTTACAATAACTATTAAGCGTTAGTTAAAATAGCAGCATTTAATATTATAGTTACTAGCGAAAAAAAAAGTAATACAAAAATAAATAGCTAGAAAAAAACGGTTAAAAAAAGAGCAGGCAACTAAAAAGCCACCAATTAGTTAATAAAGCATACCAAAAAGCAGCAAAAAAAAGTGTTAGCATTACTAAATTAATTAAAAATATTAAAAAGAAAATATATAGTTTATTATTATTAATAGTAAATATAAAAGCAAAATAAAACTATTATTGCTAAATATACCTACTATTTATAATAGTGCTACTATATATAATACTTAGAGTATATAGTATTCCGCAAAATAATCTAGTTTTTTAAGTTTAGTTGCTATTTTTAATACGGCCTACTATAGAACTAGTATAAAAAAAAAAAATAAAAAAAGATAAAAAGGTATAAAAGAAAAAATATCGGTAGAATAACTAGATTTTATAGTTAGCAGTAGTTATTTTGCGACTAAAAAGGTTAACCTAACTAGCATAAAATATATTTAAAATAAATATTATATAAATAAATAAATATTTAGTATAAATAAAGCAGAATTATTAAGTACTAAAAGAAAATATAACAAATATAGTTATATTATAAGATTTAATAGTTTATTAATATTTTTTAAGTTTTTAACTATAATAATAAACTATGTTATATAATTATATGTTATTATAAAATCTTAAAAAAAAAAAACTAACTAAAAGTAAAATTTTTTTAAAATATAACACAAATTTAATAACAAAAAAAAAATAAAACTTAATACTTATAATAGTTAACTAAATAGTTATAATATAATAATTTAGCTTAATAAACTTATAATTAAAAAAAAGTAGTAAGGTTTAAATAAAATAATATACTTTTAGTTTATATAAAAAGGTATACTTCTAGTTTATATAAAAAGGTATACTTTTAGTTTACTTAATATAAAAGGGTGCACTTCTAGTTTATAAATAAAATATATTTCCAGTTTATATAAAAGAGGTATACTTTTAGTTTATAAATAAAGTATACTTCTAGTTTTTAAAAATGCTTTCTAAAGTCTTTTTAACTAGTATTTCTAAATTAAGTTATTATAACTTAATTATAAAAGCATAAGTTAATTAATCTAAACTATTAATACAGCCCTGCATTAAAGGTAACTTAATTTAAAAATAAATATATAAATTAAGTTGTCCTAAAATATATCTAAAATCTTTTATAATTAAAATCTCAAAAAGGAAACTATATCTTATAATTTTAAATTATGTTTTACTTTATTATATAACTGCATTATTAAGCATGCATCTTTAAGTTAAGGTAAAATTTAAGTACTATAGTATATAAGTATATAGTATTAATAACTTAGTTTAATATATATACTTACTAATACTACAGAGAAAATTAATGCAATAAAATCTAATAAAAAAAAAAAAAAGTATAATATATGTATTTGCAATTAGTTAATATATATAAAACAGAATAAATAAACATATACCTAATTATAGTAATTAATATATATTTTTTAATATTATATAAAAAACAAAGTAGCAGTAATTATATAAAAAAATAAAACAAGGTATAGCAGATATAATGCTATCGTATAAAAAGGCTAAGCAAGTTATAAAAAGTATTGCAAATTAAACTATAATAACCTAATTATAAAATAATACTTTAATTAGTCTAAATTTATAAATTGGTTTATAATAACTTAATTATAAAACAAATATATAAATTTAGTTGTATTAAAATATATATAAAATAATTTATAATTAATATATTAAAAAAGAAATCGCATATTTTAGTTTTAAATTATATATTATTTTTTTATTAAATCTTATAGTTAAGTATATATACTAAGTTAAAGTTAAATAGGGTTATTAAAGTTAAATATAGCAGCATATATATTATTTAATCTAATTTATATATTATATCTAAAAAATAATGTAGCTTAAATCTAAATAGAAATTATAACCTATTTAAATAAACTAATAGTATTAATTATATAAAATAAAAAACGTATTATATATTATTATATAATTTAATAGTATTATTTACTATTTATAATAATGTAGGCATATAAACAGGTTTTTATAATATAGCGTTTATATTAAGTTACTATATATAAATTATATATAATAGTTATATTATTTAATGCTGTAGCCGCTTATATATTTAGACAGTATAAATATTTAAACGTTACTATATATAAAGTAATTATTTATATAGCTTATAAACTTATAATAAATAGAGTATTATATAAAATAGCTAGCAAAATTAAATACTTTAACTTAATATTGCTATTATATTTATTATTACTTATATTTAATAATAAAAACAAATATATTATACTAATAAAGAAAAAATAGCTATATAAACAAGTATACCAAAGTATTTAAAATATATAAAAACATTTATATAGTATTTATAAATAGTAAAATATATAATTATATAAGTAGAAAAGTAGCAGTAGTTATATAAAAAAATAAAGCAAAATATAAGTTAATAAAATCTAATGCTAATATATAGGTAAAATAAGCATATTATAAAAGTTATTTAAAGTTAAACTAAATATAGTATAAAACAAAAGCTACAAAAGCTATAAAAGTTAAAACAAGATTGTTTAAGCAGTTATTAATAAAACTATAGCTTAAACTATATAATTAAAAGCTTAAAACTAAGCTGCCGATACTATTTAAAGCTAAGCTAAGTTATTGTTAGATATATAAGTTTAGTATATAAAATAGCTAAGCTATTTACAAAGGTTTAATTAACTATAGTTAGTTACGCAAATTTAAATACCTAAAGTTAATACTAACAATATATATATAAATAAAAAATAGTTAGCATTAATATTATTAGCTATAAAATGTATAATTTAGCATATATAATATATATATTAGCTTAATATAATTAGTTTAGCAGTATTAAATATTATAAAGTATTAAAAAACTAAAGCTAAATTAAATAAAAAGTTATTTTATGCTAAATAATAAAGCAAAACTATTTAAAAATATATATAAAGTATAAAAGCTATTATTATATATATATAGCAGATATATAAGTTAAAGCTATATTAGTATAATAAAGATAAAAAAAAAAGCAATAATAATAAAGTAGAAATTAAAAATAAGCAGCTAGTATATATAATTACTAAAAAATAGTAGTTAGCGTTTAATTGTATTTAAATAAAAGCAGATTGTATTAATGCTAGAATATGCCTAAATAGTTGAAATAGCAGCTGTAATAGCAGCTCTAAAAGCTCTAAAAGCTACAATAGCTATAGTTATAGCTACAGTAGCTGCAATAGCAACAATAGCTATAATAGCAATAGTAACTATAATAACTATAGCAGCTATAATAGTTATAGTTTTAGTATATACTAGCAGTTTATATAGTTAAAATAAGCTATATTAAAGTAGTATATATTATTATTAAATCACTAATTATAAAATAATAATTTTAGTAGTACTATATATAGCGCAGTAGCTGTTATAAATTATTAATCTAATAAAAGTTAGTTAAACTTATTTAAATTTACGCCTAAATTATCTGCTATTATTATAATAGCAAAAATAATAGTAGTATATAAAGCTAAAGTAAATAAAAACTAAAATATAAAGAAATATTAAGCTAATAAAATAATAAAGCAAAAAGCCTATAAAAAAGCTATATTATATTTCGAATAAGTAAAAGCTATAGTTATATAATTTATAATATTAATAAATATAAAAGCAAAAAAGCTTACGCTTATAAATGCTATTTTATAATTATATATATATAGTTAGTAAATCTATAATATAACAAATATACTAGAAATTATTAATTAATATAAGAATATGTTGTTATATAAGTAGTAACAATTTAGTATATATATATTATAGTTTATAATTTATAGTTTAATAGCTAAAACTTATTAATAGTTATAACAAAAAGTATTATTATTAAATAGCGCAAAATAGTTACTTATTATTTATTAAGGTTAATTAGTAAATAATATAGCTAAAGTATAAATAAGTTAAAGTTTTATATAAAACTAATATAATATTTAAACATTAAATAAAAGAATTAACTAATTTATATAAATAACTAATTAAATAATAAAGCAAAAAGTATTAGCTAAACAATTTATAATATAAATAGCAAGCAGTTAAGTTATTATATAGTCTCTTTAAGCTATAGCTAAGTATAGCTAAGTATTATATATATTTTAAAAAGCGTTATTAGTATTAGTATATATAATAAAGAAGCAACTAGTATAAAAAACCAAGGTTATAATAGTATAATATAAAAATAGAAGTAGCAAAAAAGAAATATAAAATATATTAATTAAGAAAAAGTTAGTAGTAATTATAACATAATATTACAAAAAATTAAGTATAACAAAAAAGCAAAAAATAATTTATTAATATTTGCTAAAAAAGGTAAATAAATTAGTAATATATTATATATAGTTAGTGTTACTATTTTAAAGCGCAGTAGTATATAGTAGTATATAGCAAGCCTAGCAAGCTTAAACAAATTATTTATAAGTGCTAGCTTAATTTACAGCATAATTATTTTTAAAAATAAACAATAAGTTAATAAGTAAGCAAAAATAAGAAAAAAAAGCAAGTAGCAAAAAAGGAGCACAAAGTAAGGCAAAGCAGAAAAAGGTATTTTAGATTTTAAATATATTAAACATATTAAGCAAAAAGTCTAGCAACTAAATAGTATAAAAAAAAAACCAAAATAGAAAAAAAAAACAGTAATAAAAGCTTAAGCAATAAGGTATAAACGCAGTTACTAATATGTTATAGCAGGCTATATTATAGCATATAAAAGTTAAATTAGACATATTAGTATAATAGTATATAACTAAAGCAATATTTTATAAGTATATAAAAACGCATTAACTAGAAATAAAAGCGGTAAAAAAAGCAGATAGTAGCACTAATAATAAAAGTAAAACAATAAAAATAGCTATACGAGGTTTAAATATCGATATAGTAGCTTACTAGTAAATAAAGTATAGTATATATATAAAAAATATAATTTATAAGCGCGGTATTTAAGAGTTACTATTTAGTTAATCTAGCAACTAAGCTATATTTTATAAGGTAAGCTAGGTATAATATATGTTTTTAGAAATACTGTTAGCTATAAAAAAAAAAGAATTAGAATATAAGTTTATAAAGCCGATAATAAAGTTAGCATAGGCTATATAAAAGGTATAATAGCAAAAAATAAAGCGAGTTAATATTTAAAAGCAGTTTAAAGCAATATTAAAAAAAGGTGCACAATTCTAAAGCATATAAACGCTAGCTATATAAACAATTATAAGGTAAAAAAGCCTTATAATTATAATTATAAAAATAAGCAGTAGCAAAAACATATTATTTATATTGCTAATATAATATTTAAAGCAAAAGAAAATATTAGTTATAATTATGCTGTTATTATTATTATATAGCAATATTAAAACATGTTATAATATAGCTAAAATTAAGTATATAAAGTAAAATATTATATAACTATAAAAAAAGGCCTAAATTATATTAGTAACGCTTAAAATAGCCGTAAAAATAAATTTTAAATATTTTATTAACTATAAATAGGTAATAAACTAGTTAAACCAAGTTATAATAAATAAATGCTATATAATATTAAATAGTAGTAGCATAAGCAGAAAATAGTAAAAAAAGATATTGTAGTTATAAGCATTAATTTAAGCAGAAATATAAATAGTATATTTAATAGCAATATTATAGCTGGCAAATAAGCTAGCGTTTTAAAAAATATTAAAGTTATAAGTAAACAAAAAGTTATAGTTTTAGAAATTAATAATATAGGTTAATATATAATACTAAGTATAGCAGTTTATAATTAAAAAGCAAATAGAAAAAGAGGTATTATAAGCGTTAATAAAAAAAAAAAAACAAGAAATTAAAGCTAAAAAACAAATAGTAGTATATTATAATACCTAAGCTAAAATAAAATAGTATATATAAATATTAAGCAAAATTATATACTATATAAAAATAAAAAATTTATAAATAAAAAAAAAGATTATATAATTATTAATAAAAAAGTATAAATAAGTATTTATAATAACAAATATATTAAAATTAAAAGTAAATACTTTAAAAATCTAGGTAGTAATTTATATAAGCATAATATATTAGTTATAAAATTATATATAAAAAAATAGGCAGGCTAAACAAAATAAGTTAGCTAGTAAGGCAATTATTATATATAGTATAAAAAAAAGCATAGTAAAAAAGGTAAACTAAAGCTAGTTAAAAAAATAAGTAAGTATTAACAATAAATAAAAAGAATATATAGCAAAAAAAGCTAAAGTATAAAAAATTAAACAATCGATATAAAAGTTTGTAAATATAAAAGCATATATATATAAAATATTAAACTAAAAAATAAACAAAATACTAAATCGTATTAAATATAAAAAAAAAAAAAAGATATATTACTAATATATAAAAAAAAAGGAAGTAAAAGTTGTAATAACATACTATAAAAAAGAAAAAATTAGCAGCATTATTAAAAAAAGCAAAACAGTAGACAAAAAAAACAAAATAAACGATATAGCAAATAAAGCAGGCGGAATAAACAATATAGCAAACAAAAAAAACAAAAAAGCAAAAGCAAAGACAAATAAAAAAGCAAAAGCAAAAACAAATAAAAAAAAAGCAAAACAGTATAAAAAGGTAAACTATACTAAGGTAAAAAAGAAAAAAAAAATAATATTAGCAGAAAATATTGCTATAAAAAAAAAGTTTAATAAATAAAAAGTTTAAACTAAGCGGAAGCAAATATTTTAAAGTTTAAAAAAGCAAAAGAAGTTAAAATTTTTAAAGCATATAAATATTTAAAAAAAAAAATATATATAGTGTTAAATTAAAAAATTAAAAGTTAATATAATCTAAAATTACAAAATAAAAAATTATAAGTTTAAGCAGGCAGAAAAAATATAAAAAAAGATTAATAAGGTTAAAATAGTAATATAAAAAGTAAAATAGCAGGCATATTTAAGATATTTTTAGTATAAAGTACTATAATTAATATATTAGAATTAAAAAGTAAAAAAAAACAAAAAAGAAAATTAAAAAAGACAAAATAAGCAGTACTAATAAAAAAACGTAGTAATTAATATAGTAGTAATAAAGTAAGCAGAAATAAAAAATAATAAAATAGTAAAATTATTAAAAAAGTTAATAAAAAAAAAAAATAGTATAAAAAAAGAAAAAGTATAAAAAAAAAAGATTAGTAAAATAGTTAATAAAAAAACAATAATAAAATAAAATAAAAAGTAATAATATATATTAGGCATTTTATAAATTATAATAAATTAAATAAAAGCAGTTATTAAATATATAAAGTCGGTATTTAGTATTAAATAATATATAAAATAAAAAAAATAAATAATAATTAAGGTTAAATATTAAATAAATATTAAGGTTAGCAAAATTAAATTACAATTTAATATTAAAAAGGTATAAAAAGGTATATTAGTTGCAAAATAATAAACAGAATAATAAGCAAGTATAATAAAATAGATTAGCAAAAAAATAAAAAATATATAATAGCAATAAATCAAAAAAGTATAAAAATAAAAATGCGTTAAAAAAAAGGTTTTAGTAATAAATATTAAGGTTTATTTTTAATATAAATATATAACAAATATGTAATAAAAGTAATAATAAATAAAAAAAGCCTGTTATAACTAGCATATAGCAGGTATAAAAGTTTAAAGTTAAAATTTAAGCAATAGTTAAGGTTTAATTTTAAGCAAAAGTTAAAAATAAATTTAAAACAAAAGTTAAAAGTAAATTTTAAATAATAGTTAAAGTTAAATTATAAATAAAAGTTATAAATAAATATTTAAACAAAAGTAAACATATATAGAGTTTATTAATAGATTAGAATTAGTAAAATAAAAAGTTATTTAATAGTAAAGCAATATTAAGAAAAAAAATAAAGACAAAAAAAAAGTTAAAAAATTAAAAAATATAAACCAAGAAGTTGTAATTATAGCGGAAAATAAAGCAGTAATAAGAAATAAATATTAAAAATAAGTTATAAATAAATATAAAGCAAATAATAAATATAAAAAGAAGTTATAAATAGCTAATATATAGCTAACCTATATATACCCTATAGCTAATAAGTACAAACTAAGCTTTTGCTAGGTGTTTAGCAGGTATATAACTACTTATACATATATAAAGCACCTTTTTATAAATCTTTAAATAGTTAGGCTTCCTTTTCTTTTTATTTTATGATTAATATATAACTAAAACCTTAACTAAAAGCCTTGCCTTTAAAAAAAACACCAAATATAACAAAAAGGCAGAATATATAAATATACATTTAATATAATAACAAATTATATAATATAATATTAAATATATATATATTATTGCTAAGCAGATTAATATAAATAAACAAGAGATATAAAAAAGTATAAATAAAAAAGAGGTTTTGTGTTTTTTTTTAAGTTAAAGGTTAAAATAAAATTTAAAATAAAAGAAAAACAGTTATTAAGAAAAAAAAAAAAAAAAAAATAAGTAAAAATTTATAAGTATAAAGAAAAGAAATATTAGTTATAAAATATAAAGTTTAAAGTTTAAAAAAAAAAAAAATATTAAAAAATAATAAAAAAAAAATAAATAAAAAAAATAATAAAAGATTAAATAATCTATATAAAAGATATACAAATTAACAAAAAAAAAAAAAAAAAAAAATAAATATATATATATATAAAATTTCAAATAGTTAAAAAATATAAAGGTATATAATACCTTATTAAAAAAAAAACAGTATTTATAAATACATAATAAAAATTTCAAATTATAACTATAAATAAAAATAAGCTTTTAAACCTATAAAATATATAATATACTTATTAAAAATAATTATAAATATTTATAAAATATATAATATACCTATTAAAAACAATTATAAATACTTAAGTATTAGTATTTAAAGAATTATATAGTATATCTGGTTTTATAAAGCATTATATAGCCTGTATTATGCCGCTTAAAAGGTATATATCCGGTTTCTAGAAAGTGTATGTTTAGTTTGCCATAAAGAGTATAAAACTAGTTATACTATATACTTCTAGTTTTTAAAAAAAGCACTTTTAATTTCTTAAAAAGTATACTTTTAATTTTTTTAAAAGTAAACATTTAGTTTATAATATAAGTAAAAACTATAATATATATTTTAAGCTAGCTTATAAAAAAAAGTTATTTACTTATTTAACGTTTATAACTTTATTAGTATTTTTAAAGCAGTATAAGTTACCTTAATTATAAAATAAATATATAAATTAAAATAACTTAAAATATATATAAAATCAATTATAATTAAAATCTTAAAAAAGAAACTACTTTTTATAATTTTAAATTATATTTTATTTTAATATATAACTACATAATTAAGTATATATTTCTAAGTTATAATTAAATAGTTAAATTAAAGTTACTATAAATTAATAATATAATTACTAAGAAATAGCAATTAATATTTAATTATATTTAAACAAAAATAGATTAAATTAATACTAAAACGTATTTAAATAGTTTAGCTATTTATAGTTATAATATTTAAGTATTACTTTTTAAAAAATTATACTACACTTTTGGTTTGCTATAAAAAGTAAAAAACTAGTTATACTATATACTTTTAATTTCTTAAAAGTAAATATTTAGTTTATAATATAAATAAAAACTATAATCTATATTTTAAGCTAGCTTTTAAAAAAAGCTATTTACTTATTTAACGTTTATAACTTAAAAAATATATTATTTTATTTTTAGTTTTAGCTTTAATATCTTTTTAGTTTTTTTTTTGCGCTATTACTTTATAACTTTTTATAATACTTATATACTATATCTATTAAAACTAATTAGATATAAATTCTTATAGTTTATTTTACTTTATTATTAATATAAAAGCATTTTTATATATATATTCTTATAATTTACTTTTTATTGCTAAAAGATTATAACTATTTTTATATACTATATATATTAAACCTTAATTAAATAGTATATAAAAGTTTTATGTTGCCTTAACTATAGCAAAATTTTTTTAAATAGTATATACTTTCTAATAATATAATAAATAGCAAGCTATTATAATATTATTACTACTATTGTTATATTTTTATTGTTTTATTATAATAGGATTGCTTTTTTATATAATTTATATATATATTTATTATATAATAAAGCTGTTTATATGCTTAAAAAAATATTGTATTTTAATTTGCTAAAAATATTAATACGTATATATAGCTAATAAAGTTGCTATATATTTAGCTTGCCTTAGCTATATAAACAAACTATTTATTAAGCAAAAGATAATTTAAAAATATGTTTTATAGGTTTTTAATATTATTATGCATACTACTAAGCTTAATTTTTTTAAATACTTTAACTTTAAATTTAATTAACTATATTACTTTTAGCTACTTTTTATAACTGCTTTTATATATTATTAGTATTTTTATATATATTATCTTTTAAAGCTAATATAATAACACTATACTTAGCAATATAAGTAAGTAAACCTAAAAAGCAAAAGTAGCTATTATAGCTTATATACTAAACCTTTTTTAACGGATAAGCAACTATAGCAATTAAGTATACTATATTAGTAGTTTTTCTTATAATAAGGTAAAAACTTATAGTTTAAAGTAAAAAAAGGATAGTTAAGCTTAACTTTTTACCGTTAATATAGTAGTACTTATAGCTAGACTAATAAAACAGGCTAATATAGCAAAAAAGCAGAAAAAAAAAAAGCAAAAAGCAAAAAAGACAATAATAAAGAAAGCAAAAGCAAAAGCAATAGTAGCAGCATTAGCTTTAATATAATATTATAGTTATATTATAAGCTTGCAATTTAAATAGCAAAAATATAGCAAACGTTAGCAAATAAAGCTATTAAAGCCAACTATAAATTTTTATAAATAAAAAAGTTAAATTAAGTATAATACTTAAGTAATAAAAATATAAAGCAGCTTTATTATAATAGCTAGCTTTTATTATTAGCTATTATAGCAGCTAAAATCTAAAACAAGTATAAGTAGGTATAGCAACAAAAGCTATAGCATTTAATATCTTTTTTATAATATATATTTACTTATTATTAAATATATATTAACGTTATACTATATAAGTTGCTATAGTAGCTAGCTAATATTAATTTTATTTAGCTTAACTATTGTTTATTTTTTATTAAAAAAAAAAATACTATAATAATTAGATATAAAACCTACTAAATTTAATACTTATGCTATTATGCTTATATATTTAAGCTAAAATAAAAAGCTATAAAAAAGTAATACTATGTTTAATTTAGCAATGTTTAATAAGTTATACTAAAAACTTTTTATAAGTAATTTGTATACTTAGATAAAAAAAGCAAAAAAAATAAAAATAAAAATAACAATAGCAACAAAAAAGTAAAAAAAAAAAAAAAAAAAATTAAAAAAAAAAAATATAAAATGTTAAATATTTACTAAATAAAAGCATATTCTGCTTTAGTATAGCTTTACTATAATAAAAAGTAGTATAAAATTATTATATTAACTTGTTATTATATTTTGCTGCTATATATAAAATTAATAAAATATAAAACAAATAATAATTAGCTAATTTTTATATATAAGTATTAGCTAAGTTAATATAGTATAAGTATTTATTTATGCTTAAATATATATTTAAAAGCTAGTTTAAAAATCTTATTATAATAAACTTTAAAGTATTTATTAAATTTATTAAATCTTTTATTACATAGTTAGCTAATAGGTCTTATATACTATTTAATACTATTATTTACTAAATACTATATAATAAAAAGTTTTACTAAAAAATAGTTAGCCTGCTAAAGTTATATTAAGTAAATAATTAGTAATTGTTTTATTATATAAAGTAGCAAATTAAGGTATAAGCTTTTTATACTGCCGCTAAAGCTAAAATAAATAATATTAAAGTATTATTAAACTAGCTATTTTTTGGCTAATAAGTTATTATAGCTAGCAAAATTATACTAAATAAAATTTTCAATAGCTTAGCTATTAAAAAGCTTAAGTGCTTATTTGCTATATATATATATAATAACTAGCTAGTGCTTAGTTTTAGTAAACTAGTTATACTTACTATTATATTAGGTATGCTTTTTTATATATAGTATAACTACTAAGTAGCTTTTAAAGCTTAAATATATATAAGCTAGCTATAGTTATTTTAGTACTTTTTGCTTAATACTATATATATTTAAAGTAAATAGCTAAAGCAAAAACTTAAAATTATAACTATATAGTATTATAATATTTAGTAGCTACTATATAATATATTTTTATATAATAGTATAATTATACTAATAATAAACTAAAATAAAAATAAAGTTATATAAAATATTAAGTATAAAGTAGTATAATTTTTAATTTTGTAGCTAAAAGTTATATTAGTTATATATATTATATAGCTGCTTTTATTTAAGCTATTTTTTTATATATAAATAAGTAGTAATATTTTTTTTGCTATTTAGCTTGCTAATTAAAAGTAGCTTTAAAAAAATAGCTATAAAAGCTGCTAAAATATAGCTATTTTTAGTTATATGCTGTTTTTTCTTACTACTAAATATAGTATAGTGTATTAGGAGTTATAGTTAATACTAGTAATTAAATCTGTAAAAAAAGATATAGATTAAATAGAAGTAGCCTATAAAGCTTAGCTTTATAGTAAAAACTTAAGGTTTCTACCTTATTTAATCTATAAATAAAGATAGCTAATAAAGAAACCTTTTATTAGTACATATTAAGTGCTATAATATATATAAAAAGCTGTTAACTTTAACAAAGTTAAGTTATTAATAGAGTATAAAAAAAGCTAATTTATATGCTTACAAAGACGACTTCTACTTTGTTTAATAAGTGCTTTATTTTTTATTTTTGTAGGTATTATAAGCTTTTTTTTTTGCTATTGCTAATACTTTTTAACTAATTTAGTAGAATTATATAATTGCTATTTTAACTACTACTAATTGTTTTTATAATTATAGCCTTTCTATTTAACTAAGTAGTTAAAGCCGTTTTTTATGCGGTTTATGTAATACTTTAAGATAATTTTAATTTTAAAGGAATTTTCTGCTTTATTTAAGTCTTCTTAGTTATTTATTATAAGGCTAAGTATAAAAATAGCATAATAAAAAAGATCTTTACCTTATATACCAAAAAATAGGTATGCTATAAAAATAACAAAATAAATATTAAAAGTTTTAAGTAAATCGAGTTTATAAGCTAAATATTTAATATAACGCTTAATTTTTTAAAAGCTAGCCTTTTATTATAAATATTTCTTTAAAGGTTTTTTAAGCAAGTAGTAGCTTATATAAAGCTTTAAATAAACTGTATTACTAACGTTAAATTCTATTAACTTATGCTTTTTATTATAGTATTATTTAGCTTTAGTTACTGTAAAATCTATTGCTAATTTTACATTTTTATATAAGTGCTCTTATATAAAGCAAAAATTTCTATAAGTATTAGTATAAGTATTAAAATTAGTAAATATATCGTTAAGGCTAAGCAGTCAGAAACTAAAAAATTATTTATATAGTAATAACTTAATTAAATTAAAGTATATAGCATTAAGATTTTACTGCAAAATAAATAATATATTAATTTATTAAAGTTTAAAATATATAAAAGTATAATACTAAATTGTAATTTTAACTATCTAGTTTTTTTTTTTAGACAAACTATCGCTTTATAAGTAATAAGCAGTAGTTATAAATAATTAAATACTAAGGAATTTTTAAAGGCTTTGCTAAAAGCTAAATATAAATTTACGGTTGCAATTAAATATAATACTATTAAGCATGCCTTAATTAAATAAAAAGAATTATTAAAATAAAGTTAGTGCTTAGTTTTTTGCTATATAAGTTTTATAGCTAAAAATTAATAATAAACGTTTAAATATAGCATAAGTAATAAGTATTAAGATATTATAGCTTATATACCCTTTTAATTATTATAAAGTACTTATAAAAAATATATTTAGCAATTTTATAATAAAATTTATACTAATAGTTTTTATTGGCTTAAAGTTTTTTAGTTTAATTAGAGTATAATTTTTATGCAGCTTTTTTTAGCTAGTATTATATACCTTACATTTATTATAATATTTTAAATATTAAAAAACCTTTTTGGTTTTTCTAGCTATAAAATAAGGCTTTAGTTCCTATATTATATATTTTTTTCTAAAGTAGTACTTATTATTATAAGCTATACTAAAAAATTTACTTACTTATGCATTTAAAACGTATAGCTTATATTTACTTTTTTAGTTAACATTATAAAATAGTTAGTTAATAATTGCAAATAGATAGCTAGGCTAAAAAAAGTTTATAACGTTTTTATTATTATTATAAAAAGTTTAAAAAATTTTGCTATATTTAAAATCTTTTTTATAATTAGTAACAATTTTGTTATAAATAGCTTTATTTATAATAGCTTTAGTAATACTAAAGTTATTAAGTTTAAATAAAGCTACCTAAATCTTATTAAAAACTAATTTATTATTAATTTGCTAAACTTTGCTATTTTTATTTACTAGGTCGGTAATATTTCTAAAATAGCTAAAAATATCTAGTATAAAATTAAAATGTCTTAAAAAATAGTATACTTATAAGCTATACTAAAAAAAATAAATAAAAACATTAACTAATTTTTTATTAGCTTAATTAGTTAATTTAATATTAAAGTTAATTTAATTTATAATGCTTTTAGTTATAAAATAGTTAGTAAAAATAATTATAAAGCTATATAATATCTTAATAATTATATATAACTGCTTAGTAGCTTAAATAACATATATAACCTTTAGCTTAAAAAAATTATACCTTAATTTAGGTATTAAAAATAAACAATTAAAAAATATAATAAAAAAAACTTAGATACTTAGTATAACAAATTTTAGTTTTTAAATATATTTATTTTTAAAATAAAATAATATTATTTTAAACTTTTACTAAAAAGATCTATTTATTTATATAAACAAGGTCTTAATTAAATTATAATAATAAAAAACAAAGTAATTATAAATAAATTCTTAAATAGCTTTAAAAAATACTAATTTTTTATTTATAAGCTTATAAATTATTAAACAATAGTATGCCTAACGCTTGCTAAAATTATTAAGTATAAATTAACTAAATTATTAACTCTTACTTAATAAAGCAATTTTTTGCTTCTATAAAAGTATTATATATTAGGTATAATAAAAAAAAAAGTTATAAAAGAAACTACTGCTGCTAATATATTGCTCTAATGCTTTAAAAAAATCTAAAAACTTTAAATTATAAAATATAGCTAGCTTTTTTTTTATTATAAATATATTAAAAGCGTTTATTTAAAAACTTAATAATTTAATAAAAAAATAACTAATAAAAGATTTCTTTAGTAAAAAAAAGATATACTTTTTGCAAAAAAGTTTAAAAATAGTTTAAAAATAAAAAAGGTACTTTTTTTAGTATTTAAAAAAAGCATAATATTGCTAATAAATACTTAATAAAACTATTTATAAAAATAAAGCAGTTTATTTATAAAGCATTAAACATAAGTAGAAAAGTTTTAAAATTTTATAAATATAATAGTAAATCTTTTTAGCTTATAAAAGCTAACAATAATAAACTAGTTATAATAATTAAGATAAACTCTAAATTAGTAGAAAAATACTATAGTATTAATAACAGTTATATACTATTTTTTATATATAAATAAAATAACTTTTAATTGCAAAAGCAGTAAGTAATTATTAGGTATAATTACTTTATTTAATATATATAAATTAATAATAAGTTTAGACTTTATTTTATTTTTATACTATAGCTATACTATAAAAGTAAAATATATAAAAAGTGTTAGTTTATTAATTTATTTTATTTAGCCTTAATTATATAGCTTATTAAATACTTCGTTTATAGCTTTTTAATTATGTAAACTTAAAGGATATATTTAGAAATTAAGCTTAATTTTTTGCTAATTATTTATTAATAGAATTTTTATTAGCTTATTTTTTAGTATATTAATAATACCTTAATTTTTCTAAATTTTAGGTATTTTATTAAATAATTGTAATATTTTTTTAGCTATAATATCTTTATTTATATAAATAAATTAACCATTAAAAGCTTTAACTTTGTTAATTTTGGTAGATTTTTTAATACTAAGTATAAAAGGTATTTTAAAAATATAAAGTTTATATTTATTTAATATATTAAGTAGCTAAAGCATATTAAACTTATTAAATAATTAAGATAAATTAAGTAGCTAGTATATATTAAATGCGGCAAAGATATCGTAAAAATTATATTAATTAAAATTGTATATATAAGCGCATTTAATTGCGTTATAAATTATGTTTATAACTATAATAGTAAAGTTAAAAACGCTGCATTATTTTAAGATATTAATTATATTAGCTATATTAGAAACTTTAATAGAATTAAAAGCTAAAATAGCTATATTTAATAAGTTAATTAGAATTTTATATTATTTTAATAAATTAACTATATTTACAAAATTAGAAATAGCTAGGTTAGCTAAG
The DNA here is from genome assembly GCA_022578855.1 of Nemania serpens. Lineage (NCBI taxonomy): Eukaryota > Fungi > Ascomycota > Sordariomycetes > Xylariales > Xylariaceae > Nemania > Nemania serpens. The sequence continues at coordinate 112,823 of MU396767.1, forward strand.
CTAATTATATTAAAAGCTAATATAAAAGATTTTATAATAATAGCTTTTATTATAGGAGTTATAAATACTAGTTAATTTAAAAAAAAAGTATTTAAAAGCTTAAAATTGTTTAAAAAATAAATACTTATTTTTATTACGTTTATATTTAAGCTAGTAGTATTAATAGTTGCTTAATAAAGAAATAGTGCTATATTAGCTTATTTATTTATAGCGCTAGCTGCTGCTATTTCTGCAGCAAAAAGTACTACAGCTATAAATAACTTTTATATACTTTTTACTGCTTTGCTAATATAGTTGCTTTTTTTAATAATATTTATGCAAGTATTTTTAGAAATAGTTTTAATTTTAAAAAACAAATTAGCTATTATTACTAATTCTAGTATAATTAATTAAATTAGGGCTATTATACCGTTTTTATATAAAAGCTTAAATATAAAATCTTTATTTATAAGCAGCAGCTTATAAAAAGTAAGTACTATAATAAATATATTAAGTAGTATAATTATATTCTAAGGAAAAATAATCTTATAAATATATAAGTAAGCTTAAAAAAAAATTTAAAATAAAACTTTAAAGTTATTATTGTTAGCAAAAATAATTTTGCTATTTTAGTAATTAATTATAGCTTTTTTAAGGTTTAAAAAGCTATTGCTTAATAGTAAACTAAGTATAATATCTTTTTTAACTATTTATTTTATTTTTTTAATCTTAAAAAAAACTAAAAATTTATAATTATTAAATCTTAAAATATATAACTTAAACTTAGCATATTTTATATAATAGATATATCTTTTGCTTATACTTTTAATTTTTTTAAATTGTTGCTTTATTATATAATTAATAAATTTAAAAATTCTTTATAAAATAAAGGTTTAACTAGCGCTAGTATTAATATATATTGTAATATTGTTACTATTAGATTAAGTATAAGTAATAACTTAAAAAAACGTATAATTATTACTTATAGCTTCAACTACTTTATCAAAGTTATAAAGTTTAGGTGGTACCTTATATAGCTATAGTATAATTTGCTTTTTTTTATAATTAGAGCTTTTGTTTTCTGCTGCTAAAAAAGCTAATTTTAACTTAAAAAACGGTAAAAAAGAGGCTAAAGCTGCTATATAAATCTTAAAGTAGTAAAATAGTTTATTTTAACTTAAAAAAAAGGTATAATAGCGCTTATATATATAAATAATAAGATATAACAAAAGTAAACTTTTAATTTGTTTAAAAATATACTAAATATACTATTTAATATATTAATCTTTATTATAAGTTAAATTAAATATTTTATTACAATATTTATATATTATACTATAGTTAATTATAATATTAGCGCTATTGCTATTATTTAAATTAAATAAAGTTATTAAAAAAATAAAAAAGGCTAAAAAAAAAGTTAGATACTGTTTATTTTTTAATTCTTGTTTGGCAATATTAGCACAATTTTTTTTATACTTGTTATACTTATTTTAACGGTAATTGCAACTATTCTTGCAATTATAGCCCTTTTTTTTCTATAAAGGTTCTTCTTTTTTTTTATACTTATTGTTTTTATTTAAACAATACTTATTAAATAAATACTTTAAATACTTTTTATTTTTATTGCTTTATTTATAATAAAAAAAGTAAAAATGCTTATTTTGCTTATTCTGTTTATTGTTATTATATTGCAACTATTTTAAAGCTTTAAGGTATTTTTAGTATATAGCAAATAAAAGAACCGGTTATACTTTAGCAACATATATTATATAATTTTCTAATAACTTTATTAATTTAAATACTTAAAGGTATTACTTAATATTTAGATTTATTTATAACTAAATAGTAATTATAGTACTATATTAGTTTTTATTTCTTTTATTAAGCGTTTTTATAGCTTTAGTATACTATAACTTATATTAAATAAAGTTAATTATAGCTGCTTTATTTTTAGCTATATATTTAAAAGAGAGTTTATTTTTATTAAATTTTACGGTAGCTTATAAAGCTTATATAGTAAAACAGATAATTAATTTTTTTAATATTTTGTTTAGTTTTTTATTATAGAAAAAACAACAAGTATTAGTTATTAATTCGTTATTTTATTATTATATTATAAATTTTGCTAATAGTATTTACTATATAAAAAAAATTTATACTTAATTAGTATTAATTATATTTGCATTTTTTAAAAACAATTTAATACGTTTAATAAAGCAGTATATATTAGTAAATATTAGCTTATTACTTTTAGTAATTATTTTAACATTATTTAAGTTATATTAAGTAAGATTAAATAGTTTTACATTTAATTGCTTAAAGCAATTAGATCTTTTAGATAATATATTTAATTTTATAAAGGTTTTACTGCTATAATAGCTGCTATTACTGCTGGAAAGTAGTAGAAAAGGTAGCATAAAAAGCGGTACTTCTTTATTCTACAGTTGCAATAGTTTGTAAAAAAGGCTTAATAGTCCACCTAGAAGTCTAAGTATTAGTACTTAAAGAATTATATAGTATATTTAGTTTTATGGAGCACTATATAGCTTATGCTATGCCGCCTAAGGAGTATACGTCTAGTTCTTAAAAGGTATATGTCTAGTTTGCTATAAGGGGTATAAAACCGGTTATACTATATATTTCCGGTTTTTAAAAAAAGTACTTCTAATTTTTTAAAAAGTATACTTTTAGTTTTTTTAAGGATAGATATTTAGTTTGCAATATAAGTAAAAACTATAATATATATTTTAAGCTAGCTTATAAAAAAAAGTTGTTTACTTATCTAACGTTTATAATTTTACTAGTATTTTTAAAGTAATATAAGTTGCTTTAATTATAAAATAAATATATAAATTAGAATAACTTAAAACGTATATAAAATCAATTATAATTAAAATTTTAAAAAAGAAACCGCTTCTTGCAATTTTAAATTATATTTTACTTTAGTATACAATTGCATAATTAAGCATATATTTTTAAATTATAGTTAAATAGTTAAATTAAAGTTACTATAAATTAATAATATAATTACTAAGAAATAGCAGTTAGTATTTAATTATATTTAAATAAAAGCAAATTAAATTAATACTAAAATATATTTAAATAGTCTAGCTATTTATAGTTATAATATCTAAGTATTACTTTTTAAAAAATTATACTATACTTTTGGTTTATTATAAAAGGTAAAAAATTAGTTATATTATGTACTTTTAGTTTCTTAAAAGTAGATATTTAGTTTATAATATAGGTAAAAACTACGATTTATATTTTAGGCTAGCTTTTAAAAAAAGCTGTTTACTTATTTAACATTTGCGACCTAAAAGATATATTATTTTATTTTTAGCTTTAGCTTTAATATCTTTTTGGTTTTTTTTTTGCGTTATTATTTTATAATCTCTTATAATACTTATATACCGCATTTACTAAAAATAATTAAATATAAATTTCTATAGTTTATTTTACTTCGTTATTAATATAAAAGCATTCTTATATATATATTTTTACAATTTACCTTTTATTACTAAAAGATTATAACTATTTCTATATACTATATATACTAAACCTTAATTAGATAATATATAAAAGTTTTATATTACTTTAACTATAGCAAAATTCTTTTAAATAGCATATACTTTTTAATAGTATAATAAATAGCAAGCTATTATAATATTATTGCTACTATTATTATATTTTTATTATTTTATTATAATAAGATTGCCTTTTTATATAATTTATATATATATTTATTATATAATAGAGCTATTTATATATTTAAAAAAGTATTATGTTTTAATTTGCTAAAAATATTAATATGTATATATAGCTAATAAAGTTGCTATATACTTAGCTTACTTTAGCTATATAAATAAGCTATCTGCTAAATAGAAAATAATTTAAAAATATGCTTTATAAGTCTTTAATATTATTATATATACTACTAAGCTTAATTTCTTTAAATACTCTAACTTTAAATTTAACTAATTATATTACCTTTAATTACTTTTTATAACTGCTTTTATGTATTACTAGTATTTCTATATATACTATTTCTTAAAGCTAATATAATAATACTATATTTAATAATATAAATAAATAAACCTAAGAAGCAAAAGTAGCTATTATAGCTTATATATTAAACCTTTTTTAATAAACAAGCAACTATAGCAATTAAGCATGCTATATTAACAGTTTTTTTTATAATAAAACAAAAACTTATAGTTTAAAATAAAAAAAAGATAGCTAAGCTTAACTTTTTACTGTTAATGCAGTAGTACTTATAGCTAAGCTAGCAAAATAAGCTAATATAACAAAAAAGCAAAAAAAGAAAAAGCAAAAAGCAAAAAAAGCAATAATAAAAAAAACAAAAGCAAAAGCAACAGCAGCAGCATTAGCTTTAATATAATACTATAATTATATTATAAGCTTGTAATTTAAATAGCAAAAGTATAATAAATATTAATAAATAAAGCTATTAAAGCTAATTATAAATCCTTATAAGTAAAAAAATTAAATTAAATATAATACCTAGATAGTAAAAATATAAAGCAGCTTTATTATAATAGCTAGCTTTTATTATCGGCTACTATAGCAGCTAAAGTTTAAAATAAGTATAAGCAGATATAGTAGCAAAAGCTATAGCATTTAACATCTTTTTTATAATGTATACTTATTTACTACTAGGTATATATTAATATTATACTATATAAGTTGCTATAATAGCTAACTAGTATTAATTTTATTTAGCTTAGCTATTATTTATTTTTTATTAAAAAGAAAAATATTATAATAGTTAAATATAAGACTTATTAAATTTAATACTTATGCTACTATACTTATATATTTAAGCTAGAGTAAAAGGTTGCAAAAAAATAATACTATGTTTAATTTAGCAATATTTAGTAAGCTATACTAAAAACTTTTTATAAGTAGTTTGTATGCTTAAATAAAAAAGGTAACAAAAATAAAAACAAAAATAACAATAGTAACAAAAAAGCAAAAGAAAAAAAAAAAAAAAAGAAAAAAAAAATAAAACATAAAAGGCTAAATACTTACTAAACAAAAGTATATTTTGCTTTAGCATAGCTTTGCTGTAACAAAAGGTAGCATAAAACTACTATATTAACCTACTACTACATTTTGCTACCGTATATAGAATTAACAAAATATAAAACAAATAATAAGTAGCTAATTCTTATATATAGGTACTAGCTAAGCTAATATAGTATAAGCGCTTACTTATACTTAAGTATATATTTAAAAACTAATTTAAAAACCCTGCCGTAATAAACTTTAAAGCGCTTGCTAAATTTATTAAATTTTTTATTAAATAGCTAGCTAATAGGTCTTATATACTATTTAGTACTATTATTTGCTAAATATTATATAGCAAAAAGTTTTACTAAAAAATAGTTAGCTTACTAAAGCTATACTAAGTAAATAACTAGCGGTTGCTTTACTATATAAGGTAGCAAATTAAGCTATAAGCTTTTTATACCGCCGCTAACGCTAAAATAAATAATACTAAAGTACTACTAAACTAGCTATTTTTTAGCTAATAAGCTACTATAGCTAACAAAGTTATACTAAATAAAATCTTTAATAACTTAGCTATTAAAAAGCTTAAGCATTTATTTACTATATATATATATAATAGCTAACTAATATTTAGTTCTAGCAAGCTAGTTATACTTACTGCTATATTAAATACGCTTTTTTATATATAATATAACTATTAAATAGCTTTTAAAGCTTAAGTATATATAAGCTAGCTATAGTTATTTTAATACCTTTTATTTGCTACTATATATATTTAAAGTAGATAGCTAAAGCAAAAACCTAAAATTATAACTATATAGTACTATAATACTTAGTAGCTACTATATAATATATTTTTATATAATAGTATAATTATATTAGTAATAAATTAAAATAAAAATAAAGTAATATAAAATATTAAGTATAAAATAGTATAGTTTTTGCCTTTATAATTAAAAGTTATATTAGTTATATATATTATATAGCTACTTTTATTTAAGCTATTTCTTTATATATAAGTAAGTAGTAGTATATTTTCTGCTATTTAGCCTATTAACTAAAAGTAGCTTTAAAAAAACAGTTATAAAAGCTGCTAAAATATAGCTATTTTTAGCTATATGTTATTTTCTTTTACTATTAAGTACGTCGGCGTTTTTTTAACTATAGCTAACTACTGCTATATAGCTATTAAGTTAAGCTATAAGGTATAAAAGCTAACGGTATAGCAAATTAAAACAAAAATAGCAAGCAATAGCAAATCTAACTTTAATAAGCTAAACAACCTAATAATAAACAAAAAATAAAACAGCTTATAAAACTATATATAAAATCTCTAAGTAATATATAGTATAACTATTATATAGTAGTATTATACTATTTATATTTAGTATTTTAATTAGCTATAACTTAGATTAATTATATTATATTAATAGATTAGCTACTTATAATATAAGTTTTTATATATTAATATACTTATGTTTAATATGCTATTTAAAGCATACTATAACGCAAATTATAGCGGCAATAAAAAAGTATAAAAAAAGAAAAATATAGCTGCGCTAAAAAAAACGCTGCTAAAAAAAACGCTGCTAAAGAAAACGCTGCTAAAAAAAACGCTGCCAAAAAAAACGCTGCTAAATAAAACAGCACTTAAAAAAACAGCGCTTAAAAAAACAGTTATAATAGCAGCTATAATAAAAAAAGTAAACAAAATAGCAAAAAAGGTATATAAAGCTAAAAAAAGCAAAGTTTATATAGTATAAACTAATATAGCAAAATATAAAAATAGCTTAATTATTAGCAAAAAAAGCAAAAAAAGCAAAAAAAGCAATATTATAGTTTGTTAATCCAATTAAAAATAACAATAAAATAGCTTAGCTAAAAAAAAAAAGCTTACTATTTATATTATATAAAGCTAAAAGTTAAAACATATAGTAGTTATACCTTTTTTTAATTAAGCTGTAAACTAAACTATACTAACTAATGCTACCTTTTAAACTAAAATAAGTAAATAAAACAAAAAAAAGTACGCTAGTAACTTAAACATCAATATTAATAATATATTTTATATATTACTTAAAGCTAAAGTAATCTAGCAATTGCTAAAGCAACAAAAAAGCATAATTAATATTTTTATTATAAAGAAAAACTAAGTTTTTATTATTATACTACCGACTAAAAGCAGAAAAAATATTCTGTTTATACTGCTAGTATAAGCTAAAAAAAGCAGTACTACTATAATTATTATACTATTTGTTATATTAATAAGCAATTTATAACAGTAAATATATATATTTTATATTAATACTTTTATATAGTAAAGCATAAAGCTTAACCTAGCAAACTATATAGTATACTAAGCTAAGCTTATAATTATAAGCATAAATATAGCATTATTTATTATATTTCTTATATATATAAATAAGTTATATAGTAGCTATATATTATACCGTATATTTGTTAACAAATATTATACTATTATTATAAATGTTATTTATTGCGAAAAATTAGGCGCTTTATACTAGTTATACCGCTTTTGCGCCCTTGTTATACTACTAACAGCTATACTTTCTATTTGCCTAAAAAAGTAGTTCTAGCAATTAATGCTAGCTAAAAATGCTGCCTTTATATACGTTTATATAATTAAACCTAATATTTATTACGCTGTTAAACTTATTACTAAGCTAGCTAAAAATACTATAGCTATTTAAATAGTAAAACTATTTTATAATATAAAAAAGCTAATAAATAAAGTTAGCAAAAGTATAATTTATTGCTGTTTTAAAAAGGTATATAAATTACTTACTGCTAAATTTAATTATACTTACTACTATGTAAGCATAGCTAACAAAAAATAAGCAATAGTGCTAGCAAAATAAATTAAAAGTAATTATATATATAGCTATTAAATTATAGCTACTATATTGCTTAATATAAGGGTTAATATTTTTAATATTTAAGTTATTTTTTATTTAAAGCTGCTATATAAGTTAGTTAACTTTATTTAGTAAATAAGCTATAATAGATGGCAAAAAAGCGATAAAATTGTTTTTATAATCTTTTATAACAGTTAGCCTGCCTAATTTTAAAATATAAATAGCAATATAGCTTACGCTAACTATAAATAAATAAAATAATATATTAAAGCAATAAGCTGCTAGCAAATAATTATTAAAGCATTTATAAATAGTATAAATAATTTAAATTATAAGTCTATAAGAGGCAAGTTCTACAACAACTGCTAAATGTTAGCTAAAATAGTAGCGTTTAATACTACAGTTACTAGCAAAAAAAAAAGTAATACAGAAATAAGTAGCTAAAAAAAAACAGTTAAAAAAAGAGCAGGTAACTAAAAAGCTGCTAATTAGTTAATAAAGCATACTAAAAAGCAGCAGAAAAAGGTGTTAGTATTACTAAATTAGTTAAAAATGTTAAAAAAAAAGTATATAGTTTGTTATTATTAATAATAAATATAAAAGCAAAATAAAACTACTATTGCTAAATATACCTACTATTTATAATAGTGCTATTATATATAATACTTAAAATATATAATATTTTATAAAATAATCTAGTTTTTTAAGTTTAGTTGCTATTTCTAATGCAGCTTATTACAAAATTAGTATAAAAAAAAAGAAATAAAAAAGAATAAGAAAGTATAAAAGAAAAAATATTAGTAAAATAACTAGATCTTATAATTAGCAATAATTATTTTATAATTAAAAAAGTTAACCTAACTAGCATAAAATATATTTAAAGTAAATATTATACAAATAAATAAATATTTAGTATAAGTAAGGCAAAATTATTAAGTACTAAAAGAAAATATAACAAATATAATTACATTATAAAATTTAATAGTTTATTAATATTTTTTGAGTTTTTAACTATAATAATAAACTATATTATATAACTATATGTTATTATAAGATCTTAAAAAAAAAAAAAACTAACTAAAAGTAAAAATTTTTTTAAAATATAATACAAATTTAACAACAAAAAAAAAATAAAACTTAATACTTATAATAACTAAATAGTTATAATATAACAATTTAGTCTAATAAACTTATAATTAAAAAAAAATAGTAAAGTTTAAATAAAATAATATGCTTTTAGTTTATATAAAAGGATATACTTCTAGTTTATATAAAAAAGTATACTTTTAGTTTATAAATAAGGTATACTTTTAGTTTATATAAAAAGGTATACTTTTAGTTTATATAAAAAGGGTATACTTCTAGTTTATATAGAGAAGGTATATTTCTAGTTTATAGATAGGGTATATTTCTAGTTTATATAAAAGGGTGTACTTTTAGTTATATAAAAGGGTATACTTTTAGTTTATAAATAAGGTGCACTTTTAGTTTATATAGAGGAGGTATACTTTTAGTTTATAGATAAAATATACTTTTAGTTTTTAGAGATGCTTTCCAAAGTTTTCCTAACTAGTATTTCCAAATTAAGTTATTATAACTTAATTATAAAAGCATAAGTTAATTAGTTTAAACTACTAGTGTAGCCCTATATTAAAGGCAACTTAATTTAAAAATAAATATATAAATTAAGTTATTTTAAAACGTATCTGAAATTTTTTATAATTAAAATTTTAAAAAAGAAACTATATCTTATAATTTTAAATTATATTTTACTTTATTATGCGACTGCATTATTAAGCATGTATTCCTAAGTTAAAGTAAAGTTTAGGTACTATAATATATAGGTATATAGTATTAATAACTTAATTTAATATATATATTTACTAATATTACAAAGGAAATTAATATAATAAAATCTAACAAAAAAGGAAAAAAGTATAATATATATATTTGCAATTAGTTAATGTATATAAGGTAAAATAAATAAACATATACCTAATCGTAGTAATTAATATATATTTTTTAATATTATATAGAAAATAAAGTAGCAATAGTTGTATAAAAAAATAAGACAAGGTATAGCAAATATAATACTATTATATAAAAAGGCTAGGCAGGTTATAAAAAGTATTACAAATTAAACCATAATAACCTAATTATAAAACAATAATTTAATTGGTCTAAATTTGTAAATCGGTTTATAATAACTTAATTATAAAACAAATATATAAATCCGGTCGTTTTAAAACGTATATAAAATAATTTATAATTAATATATTAAAAAAGAAATTATATATTTTAGTTTTAAATTATATATTGTTTTTCTATTAAATTTTATAGTTAAGTATATACCTTAAGTTAAAGTTAAACAAGGTTATTAAGGTTAGATATAACAGCATATATATTATTTAATTTAGTTTATATATTATATCTAAAAAAACAATATAGCTTAAATTTAAATAGAAATTATAACTTATTTAAATAAACTAACAGTATTAACTATATAAAGTAAAAAATATATTATATATTATTATATAATTTAATAGTATTATTTACTATTTATAGTAATATAGGCATATAAATAGGTTTTTATAATATAGCGTTTATACCAAGTTATTATATATAAATTATATATAATAGTTATATTACCTAGTGCTATAGCTGCTTATATATTCAAACAGTATAAATATTTAAATGTTGCTATATATAAAGTAATTATTTATATAGCTTATAAACTTATAACAAATAAGGTATTATATAAAATAGCTAGCGAAATTAAATACTTTAACCTAATATTGCTACTATATTTATTATTACTTATATTTAATAATAAAAACAAATATATTATACTAATAAAGAAAAAATAGCCGTATAAATAAATATACTAAAGTATTTAAAATATATAAAAATATTTACATAGTATTTATAAATAGTAAAACATACGATTACATAAACAGAAAAGTAGTAGCAGTTATATAAAAAAATAAAGCAAAGTATAAATTAACAGAATTTAATGCTAATATATAAGTAAAGCAAGCATATTATAGAAGTTATTTAAAGTTAAACTAAATATAATATAAAATAAAAGCTATAAGAGCTATAAAAGCTAAAATAAGATTGTTTAAGCAGTTATTAATAAAACTATAGCTTAAACTATATAGTCGGAAGCTTAAAATTAGGCCGCCGATACTATTTAAAGCTAAGCTAAATTGTTATTAAATATATAGGTTTAATATATAAGATAGCTAAACCATTTATAAAAGTTTAATTAATTATAATTAGTTACGCAAATTTAAATACCTAAAATTAATACCGACAATATATATATAAACAAAAAATAGTTAACGTTAATATTATTAGTTATAAAACGTATAATTTAGTATATATAATATATATATTAGCTCGATATAGTTAGTTTAACAGTATTAAACATTATAAAGCATTAAAAAACTAAAGCTAAGTTAAACAAAAAGCTATTTTATACTAAATAATAAAGCAAAACTATTTAAAAATATATATAGAGCATAAAGATTATTATTACATATATATAACAAATATATAAATTAAAGCTATATTAGTATAATAAAAACAAAAAAGAAAGCAACAATAATAAAGCAAAAATTAAGAATAAGTAGCTAGTATATATAATTACTAAGAAATAGCAGTTAGCATTTAATTATATTTAAATAAAAGCAGATCGCATTAATGCTAAAATATGCCTAAATAGTTGGAATAGCAGCTATAACAGCAGCTTTAAAAGCTTTAGAAGCTATAATAGCTATAGTTATAGCTATAGCAGCTGCAATAGCAACAGTAGCTATAACAGCAACAGTAGCTATAACAACTACAGCAGCTATAACAATTATAATCCTAGTATATATTAGCAGTTTATATAGTTAAAACAAGCTATATTAAAATAGTATATATTATTATTAAATTACTAATTATAAGATAATAATTTTAGTAGTACTATATATAGCGTAATAGCCGTTATAAATTATTAATTTAATAAAAGTTAGTTAAGCTTATCTAAGTTTATGCCTAAATTATCTGCTATTATTATAATAGCAAAAATAATAGTAGTATATAAAGCCAAAGTAAACAAGAACTAAAATATAAAAAAGTACTAAACTAATAAAATAATAAAGCAAAAAGTTTATAAAAAAGCTATATTATATTTTAAATAAGTAAAAGCTATAGTTATACAATTTATAACGTTAATAAATATAAAAGCAAAAGAGCTTATACTTATAAATGCTATTTTATAGTTATATATATATAGCTAGTAAATTTATAATATAATAAATATACCAAAAGTTATTAATTAGTACAAAAATATATTGTTATATAAGTAGCAATAGTTTAGTATATATATATTATAGTTTATAATTTATAGTTTAATAATTAAAGCCTATTAGTAGTTATAGCAGAAAGTATTATTATTAAATAGCATAAAATAATTACTTATTATTTATTAAAGTTAATTAGTAAATAATATAACTAAAGTATAAATAGGTTAAAGTTTTATATAAAACTAGTATAATACTTAAACATTAAATAAAAAAATTAACTAATTTATATAAATAACTAATTAAATAATAAAACAAAAAGTATTAGTTAAATAGTTTATAATATAAATAGTAGGTAGTTAAGTTACTATATAGTTTTTTTAAGCTATAGCTAAATATAATTAAATATTATATATATTTTAAAAAGCATTATTAGTATTAGTATATATAACGGAAAAATAACTGGCATAAAAAACTAAAGTTATAATAATACGGTATAAAAACAAAGGTAGTAAAAAGGAAATATAAAGCATATTAATTAAAAAAAAATTAATAGTAATTATAATGCAATATTATAAAAAATTAAGTATAATAGAAAAGCAAAAAATAATTTATTAATATTTGCTAAAAAAGATAAATAAGTTAATAATATATTATATATAATTAGTATTACCGTTTTAAAGCGCAATAGTATACAGTAGTATATAGTAGGTTTAATAAGCCTAAATAGATTATTTATAAGTGCTAGCTTAATTTATAGCATAATTGTTCCTAGAAATAAACAATAAATTAATAAGTAAACAAAAATAAAAAGAAAAAGCAAGTAGCAAAAAAGAAGTACAAAGTAAAATAAGGCAGAAAAAGGTATTTTAGATTTTAAATATATTAAATATATTAAATAAAAAGTCTAGCAGCTAAGTAATACAAAAAAAAAACTAAAACAGAAAAAGAAAACAGTAGTAAAAGCTTAAGTATTAGTACTTAAAAAATTATATAGTATATCTGGTTTTATAGAGCACTATATAGCTTATGCTATGCCGCTTAAAAGGTATACATCTAGTTTTTAAAAGGTATATGTTTAGTTTATTATAAGGGGTATAAAACTAGTTATGCTATATACTTTTAGTTTTTAAGAAAAGCATTTTTAGTTTTTTAAAAGAAATACTTCTAGTTTTTTAAAGAAAGTACTTTTAATCTATATTACCTCTAGGTTAGGGTTTAACGGGCTGTTTGTAAGTTTTAACATAGTGAAAAAAAAAATTTTAACTTTTTGCTATATATTTAACTTTTTTATTATTGGGGCTATATAGGTGCATCCTATACTATAAAATATAAAAAAAATTAAGAAAAAATATAATACTAATTATTATTCTGTGCACCCTATATTTGTTAAGTTATTTATGTTATAAGTTATACTAGTACTATATACTACTTATCTACCTTTTCTAACCTAATTAAAATATGTTTTTAAACCTTGTTTTTTTATAGTACTTAAGTACCTAGTTATATTTTTCCTTACTACTTTGAATTAACTTAATTAAAATATATTCTCAAACTCTGTTTTTCTATAGTATATAAATACCTTTTTTAGTTTTCTTTTCTTATACTTTATATTTTTTAAAATAGATTTACTATATACTATTACAAGTATATATTAGTATACCTACTTTGTATAACTTTAAATTATGCTTTTATTTACTAAATTTATACTTTTATATAAAAGAACATATAAGTATAAGCTAATTGCTAATTGCTAAGCTTGCGCGTTAAGATTACTTATATTTTAAAATATAAGTTTAAATTTATTTTAGCTGCTTAAATTTTACTATATATATATTTGTTTAGCTTATGCTTTAAAAGCTGGCTTTGCTATCTTTATATTAAGCAGATATAATACTATATACTATTAATACATGCGCTAGTTTTAGTATAAAAATGCTAAATAAGTTGTTTTCTAATTTAATTTATATTTTATTACGTATATATAATTATAAAGCTATTATTGTTAATATATATAATAGCAAGTTAATTTCTATTAGTAAAAATAATATTTAAAAATCTATTTTTTGCAATATTGCCTTAAGCAATATATAGTACTAGCTTTAAGCAATATGTAGTACTAAAAGTTTATACTTTAGCTTACTTTTTTTTATTATATTTTGCTATATTTTAATATAAGTAATTTGTTTAACTTGCTTAATATGTTATATATTTATTTATTTTATAATATTATTTATAAAGTTAAAGCGTAAAGCTCTAAAGTTAATACTATATCTTTTTATATATATGCTAGTTTTTTGTAGCTATTATAACAGCTCTTTATTTATTTTATAATATTTGTTTTTATTTTATATTTTATTTTTTAATTATGTTTTAAAAACTAGCACTAGGTAAACTGCTGCTTACTTATACTAAGTATATTTAGCAGCGATATAATAGGTTATAAAAGCAGATAATTTAAAAAGCTAAATAGAATAATTAAATATAAATTATATTGTAACTTATTTCTTAGTTTAGTTATACTTTTATTATACCTGCTTATTCTTAAGCTTTTTTTGCAGCTATACTTATAAATACTTTATCTAGCGTTACACTTTTAAATTTTTAAACTTTAGCTATACTTTTAGCTACTTTTTTAGATTTTTTTCCCGTTATACTATTAAATTCTTATATGCTTACTACTTTTTTTAATGCTTTTGCTAATATACTTTTATATAACTTATCTTTTAGCACCTTTTTACTATTAGTAGTTTGCTATAGCTAAACTTTTACTAATTTTAATATAAATAACCTATTTTTGCTACTTTATACTAAACCGTTAATACTTTATTTTAATAATAGTACTACTTCTTAGTTTTGCTGCTAAGTATTAATTATAAACTTAAACCTTTTTATTTTTAATATACTGCCTTATATTATATAAAAAGCTGCTGGCGCATTTAATATAAAAGATAATAAAAGTAGCCTTAAAGTAGGTACAACTAATAATAAATGCCTTAAAAATAAGAAAAACTATTAAAGCATTAAAAATTAAAAAAATCTTAAAAACGAAGAAAATATAAAAAAATATAATAGCGCTGCAATTTTTAACTTCAAAAATTAACAGGCTATAAAAGATAAAAAAGCTATTAAAGACAAAAAAAACAAAAAAGTTATCGAAAACAAAAAAGATAAAAAAGCCGTTAAAAATAAAGTAAATAAAAAAGCTATCGAAAATAAAAAAAATAAAAAAAACAAAAAAAATATTGCAATCTTTAATATCAAGAATAAAAAAAACAAAAAGTATTACTAAAGTAGCAAAAGTAGCAAGAATAAAAAGTTAGATAGCAATTTTAACTTTAATTTTAACCTAAAGTATAGCAAATCTAGCAGCAAATTTAACAGAAAATCTAACTTAGAATTTATAAATAATAAACCTTTTTTACTTCTAAATAACCTATTTCTGCTGCCTTAATAGCGTAGCTTTTGTATTTAATTTACTATACCTTTTTTTTTTCTCTTACTTTTTATACCTTTAAATAACTAGCTTTATAAACCTTTTTTAGTACTTTTATCTAGCTATTTATAGATATAATAAGCGTTTCTAACTCCTCTTTAAGCTAAAGTACTAAAAATATAAACCTAGCTATAGTATATTTTTAACCTAATATATTTATATAGTAAGTTATTTTTTTTTTAATATATTTTTATACCTAAAGCTAAATACTATAGCAAAACTTTTTTAAAAGCTAACTAAAAAACTAAATAGCTCAAATTAGTAGCTCCTATTTTTAGCTATTTAATTTCTTAACTATTTATACAAAAGATATTATAGCTTTAATTTACCACTTTTTATATTATAAATACTACTTGTTATATTAATTATATTATAATATTTAATCTTTTATACTACTTTTAAATAAAAATATATATTAGAAAAAAGTTATACTATTAAATATATTTATATAGATAATTTATTTTACTAACTTTAATACTTATTTTACTACCTTTAAAAGTAATATTATAAAAATAAGCATATTAAAAATAAGGCTTAGTAAACCTAAAGTATTATATTATACTACTCTTTCTAACTATAAAAAACTTAAGCTTTCCTTTTAATCTAGCAAAAACTAATTAAAGAATCTGTAGATACAGCTATTAATTAATCGTATATATAATATTAATAGCTATATTATACGCCTATAATTTTTATGCACATTTTCTTGCTACTTATTTTACCTAATATACCTACTATTATATGCTAGCACTTTGTTATAAAACTTATATTATATAATAAGAAAGGTTATAATCTATTATATGCCTAATATATAACTTAGTAGTTTTAATACTACTTGCTTAAATACCGTTTATATACTATTTCCTAATATACTAAAGCTTTACTTTAACTAACCTATCTACCTTTTATTTAAATACCAATAGCTATTTATTAATAAGTACTTTTTATTTACTCTTTAGCTTAGCTGCCCTATAACTACCTACTAATAATACCTACTCTTTTTTGCTTAAGCAAAAGCTAAAGCTAGCATTTGATTTCTTATTTGCAAAAGAAGTACTACCTAGCCGCCATATACTTAACTTAAGTACCTAATTAAGTATAATAAGACTGCTAATTTCTAAACCAAACTAAAAGCATACTATAACTAACATATATTAAGTTATTTTACTAGTCTTATTCTTATTATATAAAAATATAATACTAAGGCATAAACTGCTAGTGCTACCTTAAAAAACACGTTATAAAAGTTTTATTTCTACTATATAGCTAATATAAACCTTACTTATCTTAACCTTAACATATTATAAGTTAATTTTAGCTTTTATAATATCTTTTGTAATACTATTCTACTTTCTAATAATAATAGTATGCTATCGCTTACTATACTTTATAAGCCTTAGTGCTTAAACTATATATACTACCAACTAGAAATACTGTTTACCAGGTTTATATTGCATCACTAGTTGTAATACCTTTTTTATAACGCTAGATTTATTAAACTAATTAAAACGCCTAATAATAAAGCGGTTATATACCCTATTAAGCAAGTAAAAGCATATAACTTATATAAGCAGCATATTATAACGCTTAATTATACCTATTAGCCCTTTTACTAGCTATAGTTTAAACTTTTAAGCTTTAGTTTTAATAACCTTTTTTAAACAAGCTAGTATAACCTAATTACTAACTACTTACGCTTTCTTACTATTTTTTAGTATATAAAAATATAACTACAAGATATATTTAAGCTATACTTTTTAAATTCTACTATTTATCTACCTTTATTTAATATGTAGCATAAGTATTATATACTATAATTTTACTTATATATTGCAAATATTTTTATACTATCTTATAGCCTTTTGCTCTAACTTTTTTTACCTTTTAACCCTAATAACGCCTATAATTTATTTTTTTTTATATATACTAATAATTTTAACTGCTTTATTTTACTTTTTATAATACATTTTATTAAACTTATTAAAAAACTTACCATATTTACTATAGCTAACCTAATTATCCTACAGTAGTAGTTTAATACCTATAAATACATTAAATATTATAACACTATAAAGCTATTCTATAATTTATTATAGCAGATATATATAAGCTCTAACTCTTGTAAGCATAGTTAAATTTAGATATAAAAATAAAAAAAGCGCCAGCATAATAAAGCATATCTATTAATTAAGTATAATCTTAATATTAAATCAATTTACAAAAAATATAGCATAATCTAACTACCTAATAAAGCTATAAAATAGTATATACCTTATCTTAGTAGTAATACTTACACTAGGCTAACTATTCTATTAAATATATACTTAAAAAATAATTAAGCAAATATAGCATAAAGCCGCAGGTATAAATATTACCGCTCCTTCTTTAAACTAATTGCCTACCTTATAGCCACGTTTACAGAACATATAGCTAAGATTATATTGCTAGAAAAAGCAGGTAACCTAAACGGAGCTAAACAAATATATGCATCCTTATTCTAAGTATACCTATAAGCTATAGTTTATATCTACAACTATAAATTCCTAAATACTTATTTTATATACTTTAACAAGCTAAAACTACTACTTACTACTACAAACTAACTTAAGCGGTCTATTAGCTTATTTTATAAAACATTTAAAAGCTATTTCTACATTATATTTATTGCTAATATATACTATATATATATATATATACTAGAAGTATTAAGCAAAGTTAAGGTTACTAAGCTTATAAATAAAAAATAACCGCTTTTTAATAGCAGAATCCTTTTTTTAACGCTAGCAAAAGTTTATAAATAGTATAGCGCTAGTAACTAAAACTTCAACAGTTTCTATAGTTAGTATAATTATATTGCAAATATATTAAGCGGTATAAATAATACCTTAGTATAAACTTTTAAACAATTTATATAGTTTTACTATAAAATAAATATAGCATAAAAAGTATAAGTAATTAATACTATTAAAACATACTATAAAGTAAATATATAGTATATATTTTGTAATACTTTTACTAGTACCTATATTTTTATTACTCTTAATTTTAAAAGGACTAAGTTTTTAGTAATACAATTTAATTGCTATTAACTTTTTTAATTTAACCTTTTTGCTATTTTATACTACTATCTTACTATAAGCAAACGCTTTTATATTGCTAAAGGTATATTACTTATATTGCTTAATTATAAGCTAAAGCTAATATAAAATAACTTTACTTATTACTAACTAAAGCTACATATTATAAGTTTATTACTATAGCAATATTATAACTATAGTTAGCATTTTCTACCTAATTATCTACTTTAATTCAGCTAGCACTAAGTACTTGCTAGAATTAAAGCCTTTTTTTTTACTTTTAGGTACATTATACTTCTTAATAACGGTTATTTTTTTATGTTTACTTAACCAAATAATAACTTTTTTAACTGCTCTTTTCTAGCTAATTTGCAAGAGAAGATATTAAAAGTGCTTTTAGTAGTTAACTATATACTAATTCTTACTGTTAAAATATTTGCTTAATCTTTAAACCTTAATTAAGCCGCAAAACTCTTGCCTTTATAGCTTTATAAAAACCTTAACTTTAAAAAGATCTAGCTTTACTATAATACTATTATATTATGGCAATAGAGTTATAAAATTAAACTAACGAAGTAAAAAGCACTAGTAATATATGCTATAAGCAATAACAAATATTTAAATTAAGAAAAAAAAAGTAATAGCAGTAATACTATTAAAACTATATCTACTAAGCCAAGCAATAGTAAAAGCGAATCTATAAATAACAATATATAATATAGCAAGATGTTTTTTTTATATAATAAATAATAAAATATAAATAATTTATAATAAAAAACTAAATAGCTATATTTAGTTTTATATAGTTTATATTTTATACTATAATAAATATATCTAAACCTAATTAAAAAACTAAATAGCTAATATATATTTTTTAAAATATAGCTTTTATATTAATTTTTTATTCCTTTTATAACCCTTTTTTGCTTCTATATAGCTACCCTTAAAAAATTAACCTATTAGCTATCTAGATTTTAAATACTATGTTTACTCTGTATGCCTTATTAAATACGTTATACTTTCTATATCTACTTTTAAAAAGGTAATATATATATATACTCTTTAGATGCTAAATATAATATTAAAACCTTGCATCTTTAACGAAAGAAAAAACTTTTCTAAAAGCTACAATATATATAAAATTTTTAAAAAATATCTATGCTATATATAGCCGGATTAGTATTTACTGGAGGCGCAAGCTAAAGTACTTAAGGTATATATGCTAACAGAAATACTAGTTAAAAAGAAAACAATTATATAGAATTTAAACACCCTTTAACTATTTTAAATTTTTAATTTTAAAGTAACTAAAGTAACTATATATAATTAAGCAGCTAGGTTTTTTATATTATACCTATATTTTAAAACTATTAATAACCTTTATTTCTTTGTTAATATATATAGTAAAGCTATACCTTTTAATTATATAGTCTTTAATTCTATTATATATTATATATTTAACTTTATTATATTTAGTTATTAACTTTATTTTAGCTTTTAAAGTTTTAAAGCTTTATTATAACTACTAAGTTATAGTAGTAAATAATAAAACGCTAAATATAACTACGCTAATAAATACGGTATATAAAATTTATAACAAATTAGAAACTAATTTAACTTAAATAGCTATTATATAATTTTTTGCTAAAAAGATATCTAAAGACTAGCTAAATATAAAACCTATAGATAATATCTACCCAACTTTTATAATTGGATTTGCAATAGTAACAGCAGCATATATGCTTTTAATTACTTTTTTTTAATATTTTTATATTTAAAAAAATAAAACTTATATAAAGTTTTTTAGCTTTATATATAAAAACTAGCACTAAGCTATTATATTTGCCGGTTTTTATTTCTATTAACAATATAGCTTATTAAAGAAAAACTATATAAAACAAGGCTATAAACTAGCTTTACTATTACTTATAATTATTATATTTAACAATATAGTAAATAATTTATACCGGCTTAACCTTTAGGTACTATAAGCAGAGAATAATATAATAAGTAGCAATATACCCTTAACTTTATAAGCTACTATAAACTTATAAAAATATAAAATCTTATAAAAAGTATAAATTAACTACTTAAAAAAGCAGGCAGCAGTAATTAAATAAAAACTAAATATAGCTTATAGCTTTTAAAAGCAAAAGAAAATTAATTATTATATTTTTTTAATTAACAAATAAATTATATCTATTGCAATAAAATAAAGTTCTAGTATAGTTTTACTTTACTTAAGCTAAGCCGATATAAAATATTTATACAAATAAATAGTAGATTACGTTAGCAATATTATAGTTAAAAACTTAAAGCTTTTTTAGCACTTATTAAGCAGAAGAGCTATAGTAAACGCTATTATTAACACAAACAATTATATTATTTTTAAAGATTTAATAGATAATAATACTAAATTTAGCACTTTAATTACTAATAATAAAGATATATAGTTAAACAATAATAAAGTTTTTTTAAAAATAGCAAATAAAAAAGCAAAATCTAAAAAAGAAGATTATGTTATAATAAACTAAATAGCTATAAATAGTTCTAGTAATAATAGAATAAGTATTAAAAAAGCTGCCAAATATTTATATCTTAATTAAGAGAATGCTACTATTTTAGACTTTTTAGCTACTATATATTAACTTTATTAGATTATTAGTAAGCAATTCCTTTTTTTAAATATAATTTAAAAACTAAATAGCTGTTAATTTTAGCTATTTATTTTTTTAGTCTACTATTAATTTTCTTAATATTTAAATATTTGTAATTGCTTTTTAAAGCTTTTAAGCTTTTTATGATTTGTTTATTTAGCTAACGAATGCGGTACTAGTAAGACTATTATATTTAGCGGTATATTATACTACTATTTAAAGAAAATAGCACTTGAATTAGAAGCTGTAGCAATTACTTACTATTTAAGCTTAGTTATTACTGTAGCACTAGTTATACTTTAAACCTTTAAATATTTAACTAGGTTTTTCTAAAGGAAACTTTAAGTCTATTTTGCCTTTAGTAATAGCAAAAGCAAGCGGAACTATACTAAAAAATCTTATATTTTAAGTAAAAATAGGTTTAAAAAATTTATAAAAAGTTTAGACCTAATAAATCCTAAAGTAAATTAACTTTAAAAAACTAAATAGCTGTTAGTATAGCTATTTAGATTCTACCGCTTATTTAAACCGTTAGAACTAACCTATATAAACTAGTTAAATAGTTATTATAACATTAACTAGTACTTTTGCCACCTATTATATCATAAAGGTAAAAAAGTTAGTTAAAAATCTAACTAAGAAAAAGTGTAATAAACTAGGAATTTTAGATAAGTATAATATATAACTTAATATATCTACTTTTAAAAAGGTTATAACTATAAAAAAAGGTATTAAAAAGCTAAAAAAACCTTTTAAAGCTGTTAAGCTTATTTATATACTAAATTGGTTTAACTTTAAAGTTTTAGTTATTAATAAAGCTTACTTATGCAAAAATATAATATATATAATATATTAAATAATAGCGTTTATTAAGCAATAATATTTGCTTTTATTGTTTGTAACCTCTTTTATAAACTATTTGTGCAATATACTAAGCTATTTATACTTTAGATTTTCTAACCTACTTAATATTGGTAAACTTTTTAACTGCTTTAACCTATTTAAATGTTATAATATTAGATTTAATCTTTATAGTTTACTGGGTGCTAATATATATATAGATTTTAAAGGCATACTTTATAAAGCTAAAGTTTTTATACTACCATTTCTTATTTTATTTAAAAATACTATAAAAAAAGAAGAAAAGCTAACCTTAGCTTATAAAAACAATAGTTATTGCTAGTAGATTTTTTTTTTTTTTTTATTTAGGCTTATTATACGTAAGTGTAATTAAAGATATAACTTTTATTATATAATAATTAGCACAATTTATAAGTAGGTTTTTCTGCGTAAAAGTATAAGCATAAATATACTAGATTTTAGCAGTAAGTTAATCTTGCTTAATAATAATATTTTGGGGGCTAAGTTTACGATTATTTATATAAAGCTAGATAATAAAGGGATAAAAGTTTATAACAAATGGTTTAACAGATAGTATAAATAATTATATGCTATTTTTTTTAAAAATAAGCTATTAAAAATAAAAAAGTAAGGCTATATTATATATAAAAATAAAATAGCTAAAAAGTTAACGCTAAATTTTAATATTTGGTATAAATTTAATATTTTTATTATAAATCCTAATAATATTAAAATATTATATTTTAGCAAAAAAAGTAAAGATAAAGCAGTATTTAAAGAGATTAGGACTTAATTAATTTTTAAGCTTTTTATATTAAATAATTAAGACTAGCAGGCTAAGGAAAAGCAGGCAAAATAAGATAAACTAGAAAAAATAACTGCAGAGCTAGTTATAGCTATAGGTATTAAAAAAGTTTAGCAATTAATTTATAATACTGCTAATGGTAGCACTAGCTATATATTTAACCAGACTAAAAAAGATGCTAGAGCAGCTATACTTACTAATTAAATTAAATAGTACTAGTACTTTATAGTGCAAAGCTAGCTACTTATATATTTAATTTTAAAAATCTAAAATTATGTTTAAGATTTTTAAAATAAAATAGGTTTATTTAATTAGGCTATTGTTATAGTAAATTTACCTTAGTTATAGTAGTAGGTTTTACTAACTCTTAAGTTATCCTTTTTATTTTTGTTATAGAATATATATATATAAGAAGCCTTAAAGTATTACTAACTATAAGCTGCAAAAAACTATTTATTTTACTTAAGCTGCTAGATTTTAAAGTAAATATATTAGCGTTATATTATAGTTAAAAAAAGTGCGCTAATATTGTTTAAAATTTTAATAATTCTATAACTAATATTGAAATCTTAATTTATAATATATAAATAGCAGGTACTAGTATTAACTTTTATAGTAGTTGCTATTGCAGGTTTATTCTTACTTTGCTATAAAATATAAACTATTTAAATCAGCTTCTTAGCCGCTTTATCTAAATTAACTAAAAATAATTTATTAAATAAACTATTATTATTATACTTTTTATAATATATAAGTTATATAAAGCTATTATATAGAAGAAATATGCCAAATAACTTGTAGTAGAAAGCGACTTTTCCGACGGTATCTAAAGCAATATTAGCATCCTAGTAATATATAAAATCATTTAGCAGCTTTATAACTAATTATATAGCAAATATTTAATAAATGTTTTAGATTTTACTTATTTTTCTATATTAAAGCTTTATATTAAGCAGGTATTACATATAATATCTATTATTGCTTAGCTAGTTTTACAAAAGCTTAAAAACTATTAGTTATTTAAGAGTTGCCAGCTTATAAATTTTGTTGCCTATACTTCCTAGTTAATTAATTCTAGTACAAAAAGCAATTTTGTTATACTAACTACTTTTGCTAAACTAATTCCTCTTATAGATAGTATAAACTAGGACTTTAGCTAAACTAATATAATAAATAGAATATATTTTTCGATTAAAAAAGCTATAGCAAAAGCTATAAAGCTTAATGCTTTAAAAGCTAAAAAGATTAAAAGGGCAAAAAAGGCCGTAGAAAGAGTTGCAAAAAAGGCTGCAAAAAAGGCTTAGAGTATAGCTCAGAAAAAAAAAAAAATGGCTAATAGAATAGCCTAAGTAAAGTAAAAAGCGGTAACCTAAAAGCAGAAATTAAAATAGGCTAAAGCTAAAGCAAATAAAAAAAAGGATAAAAAGGGTAGATATACCGGCATAAAAGAAAAAATACCTAAGAAATAAGCTATAAACGTTAGATAAAGTAGTAAAAAGTTTATAAAAGGACGTAAAAACGGAACAACTTGCTCTTACTACAATATAATATAATTTTAGCTTATTTTATAGCTTAGTTTAAATACTAATAATTTATAAGATTTAAATATAAAACTTTATAATTTTATATTTTGCTTTTTTAAGGTATTTTAATAGTATAGTAATATTATTAGCAACTTTAGTGCTATTTGTTTTTTTAGCACTTATTTGGTATTTTTTTGCAAAAACATATATAAAGTAGCCTACATAATATACTGTTTTATTTATTTATTTAATAAAAGAACTTTATATTAACTTATTGTAAAATAATTAAAAAATTAAATAGCTGTAAAGTTAGGTGTACGCTTTTTCTATACTAATACTTATATAGTAATAAACTGTTTGTATAAGCTTAGCTTATTAGGCGTGTTAAAAGTAGCTAAAAAATTAGATAGCTGTAATAGAAACTTTATAAGGTTTTTTTAGCTAACTACTCTATTTTTGCTGCAACTTTTTTATAAAAATAGCTATTTGTTTTAGCTATTTAGTTTTTAAACCTTATTTGTCAACATCTTTTATTATTCTAACAGTAAAATTTTAATACAATAAATATAGCAAAGAAACCAGGCAGAAGCGGCCTACCCTTTAGTTTTAGTAAAGCTGTAAGTAAAACGGTAAATAAACCTAAAAAATATCCTAATAAGAATAATAACTATAAAAAAGTAAACTTATGCAAAGTGATCTAAGAAAGCAGGTTTAATACCTTATTATAGTTTTATAAACCTAGTAATATGCCTTTTTAGAAAGCGCTAGCTTAATATATTATACTAGACGAGCTTACTAATAAAGAAAAGAAAATAATACTAATTAATAATATTTATAATATAGATTATTTAATAACTAGATATAATTTATAATAAGTAGCCGCTTACTTTTACTTTTTAACGGTAGTATTATTTAAATACTATATATTTATAAAAGGTATGTTAACCTGCCTTTATACTATGTTTTATACTTTAATATATTTATAGCTTTTACTTATTTTAAGTCTATGTATAAGTATTTTTAGAAGTTATAAAAAGGTATAAGTAAGCTAGCACTACCTATAGGCTTTTAAATAAAAACTCTATTTGCTATGCTTTTTTTTATTTAATTAAACAATAAGCTAGTTATAAAAATATATAAAAGAGATATACCTGTAGCTACTAGCAACCTGTTAAACGAGTTATTAGTTACTATAATAGCTGGTTTATTAATATTTATAGATTTTAACTTAGCTTGGTTTTATAAAACGCCTACTAATAACCCTGAGCTAGATATGGTTTTTGTATTAGGTTATTTATTTAAGGATTAGAATTAAGCACTTATATTTTATTAACTAAATATCTGTAACTGTAGATTAAGCAGCGCGTATAAGTATGGCTTTAAGTTTGTACTTGCTACTTTAACTAATGCATACAAATAAATACTGAGGTTTTAAATAACTGATATAGCTGTTAAAGCCTATAGAGTTATTTAAAATATCTAGGATCTTTGTTTACTGCTAGCTTATATATTTATAAGTATTAGCTAATTATTAGGAATTAGTATGGTAGATTACGCAGAGGCGTATATATTGCTAAACAATAGCTTAGCCTTTAATATAAAATTTATTAGCGCTATAGAGCTTGTTTTTAAGTTGCTTAATTTACACCTTGTACTATACGTGAAACTATGTTATACTTACCTTTTATTACTTACTGACTCTAAAACCACCTGCTTATTATTAGCGCTATATAGTTGTTGCTACGGCTACATAAGCAATAAAAGCTTAAACACTAAGGCTAATAAATATAGCAATATATTATAGTTAGTATAATAATTTAGCAAAATTAATAATATAATAGTAAAATCCATTTTTATATAGTAGGTAATAACTTTACTTGCGCTTTCTAATAAAACAATTTTTGATTTATTTGTAGAATTTTTAACCTTTATTTCTTTTATTAACAACTTAAACGAAATAGAGCCTAAAGTTGCTAAAGCTATTTTAGCAGTATTTATTAACCCTAAGTTAATTGCCCTCCTAGCCTATTAGCCTTATAATGCTGCTATTATTAACTAGGCAAAAAGTTTTTATAAAGTAATAACTAAAAAGAAGTTGCCTTTTAAAAGCTTAGACTTTAGCACTTCTTTTTGGTTTAACAGCTTTTATAAAGATAAAAAAATCCTACTACTAACAAGTTATAAAGGCTATATCTAATTTATAATTAGACTAGTACTAGTAATAAACAAATTTATATATATAATGTTTAACAATAGCTTAAAGAAGCAGATAATAAAATACTACGTAATAGTAACTTAATCTAAATTAGTTTAACAGTATGTTTTATTTTTACTATGCTTTATTAGAAATTAAATAGTTAGTTTATATAGCTATTTAGTTTTTTAATAATATATTCCTACTATACTATATTATAAACTAGATAGCTATATAGCCAGCTATTTAAATTTTAATCTTTTTTAGTAACTATTTACTAATTTTTTTTATTATAATAAGACTATAGTATGCCTTCTAATACTTACTAGTATTACAGTATATAACTTTATGCTAGAATATTCTATAAATAAAAAGATTGCTACTATTAATAACTTTGCTTAAGAAGCTATAACTGCTAAAGTTATAGTAGTTAATATTATATAACTATAGAAAATACCATTGGGAAATAAATCGCTATATTATATTAGGTATTTACTAAGTGTTCTGCCTAATTTATTAATACTTTTTGCAACTATACTTAATATTTAAGAGTTTATATATAGTTTTAAAATTTAATAAATAGTACTCTTTATAACTAATATAGCCAATAACTACAACATTAGCTATAAATTATAAAAGTTGTTTATATTATCTAACAGTAGGTATACCTAGATATAAAAACAATTATAATTTATATAATATTTCTAGGATATATTAGGCCTAAATATTAATTTATACTTTTAAACAAGGTTTTATATCCTATTTAGTTTTTATAAATATTCTGCTATTCTAAGTACTAGTTTAGCACTTAACAAGATTATATATATAACAATAGTAAAAAAGGTAAAAGAGATTAATAATACTAACTAGTTATTAAATATTAAACTATTTAAGCTTGCTTTAAAAATATATTTTGCTAATACTAACAAAAATATTATTAAAATAAAGAGTTTATATAATATTTATAATCTTTATTAGATGTTATAATAAGTAGGCTAAAACAATTATATGCTTAAATAGCTTGCTTTACAAATTACTAAAAAGGATAAAGTTAAAAGGTTTAAGTTTTATAGAAGCTTTATAATAGCGCAAGCTTTAAAACCTTTTTACAATATAAACAAACTTAATATAGCTAAAGTAGAAAACGGCGCCAATATAGCTAATAATAAAGTGCCTATACTAGACCTTTTTTTAACTAGCACTTCTTAAGCTTATATAGCAGCACTAAAACAATATAATATAAAAATACCAGATATTCTAAATATTAATAGACTTAATATAGCTAAAACTGCAAATAGCGCTAAACCGCCGGCTAATAATAAAGCATATATATTAAACCTTTTTTAAATAAAGACTTCTTAGAATTATATATAGTTATTAGCAGAGAATTTACTAATGTTAAATAATACTAGTAATATATCTAACCTTATTATACTTATATAAACTTTAAGGTAATATAATTATAAAAATATAGTACCGGTTAATTATATAGTAAGTCTTCTTTTAAACCCTGTGTTTAACTAGGCTAAGTCTACATAAGTACTAATAGGCGCAACCTTTTCTAAAATAAAAAAAGCTTCTAGAGCATTTAAACTTTTCTAATAAACTATTTAACGTTTGCAGCGCCATAAACCTAAAGAAAATAATACTATTAATAATAAAGAAGTTAAAAAAAATAAAAAATATAAAAATAGTAAAAAGTCTATAGGCAGCAAAAAAAAACCTAGAAGTAATAAATGCCCTAATAGTAAACCTAGGTCTAAAAGCCTTCTAGAAAAAAAAAAGCACACGGTAGAGCCTATATATAATATTTCTAACTACTAAATAGTTAATAGTAAAGTTATATATTGGGTTTTAAGCTATTCTTTATTTATATAGCTATACTAGTTAGTATTTTATGTTATAGTTTTATTTTTGTTTATATAGCTTCTGCTAGTTTTTGCAAATTAATTACTTTGTTTTTAAAGTTTGTTGCAATTAATTAAATCTTTTGCTTAGACGATTTATAAAAGAGAAATATACTACTTCTCTAGCTCCTATATAAATATTCTAGCTAGCAAAGTTTAACTAAATACTACTAATAGTTCTATATTATTAGAGGTACTAGTATCTTATTTATACTAGATTTTACCATATTACTATTAGATTAATTAATAATACTAAAGTTAATTATTGCTTTCTAATGTTTTTTAACTCTAATAAGGCATAAATGCCTTATTAGATATAATACTATGTTTAAAAGATATATTAATTTTATTGTATTTATATATTTACTTTATTTATTTAGATATTTATATATAGTAAGCGTTAGTAAGCTTTCTTAGAAACTAATTGCAAGTATAAGGTAAGTAAAAAACTAGATAGCTATAATAGAATATATATTAGTATTTATATTCTTATAACTCTTTCTTTTTTATATCTTTTTCTGCAGAAACTGCGGTTTACTATAGCTATACCAGCTATTTAGTTTTTTAACCCAATTTTCCATTTTTTTACAACTTATTTTCTTAAAGTTATAAATCTTAAAAACTTAGTTTTATTTATACTTAAGCTAGAAACTAGCAAAGTTATAGCAGAAAAAACAAACCTATATTTCTTTATACTGTCTAATAGTATAACTATAAACTATTTAGACAAATTTAACAACTACGGCGGAGCAAACCTTTATAATATAATCTAATAGCACAGGTTTAACATGCTACTATGCTTTTACAAGCCTAGTAATATGCCAATTTTTAAAGCATGGATTAAATATAGCTACTTAGAACAATTCCTTAAAAAAGAAAGCCTTCCGCCGGTAATTAAAAATATATATCTTGCTAACTATAAAGTACTACTTAAAGATTTGTCTTTAGCTACAGTATACTATTATTTTTTAACAGTTGATTTATTTATATATTATATGCTTATTAATAGTATATTGTTTTATATAAAAGATTTGCTATTAGAAACTAAATAGCTAATGCTACAGCTATTTAGTTTTTAATTATATTATAATATTAAGTATAAATATACTAATATACTAATATAGCTTTTAATTTTATTAGGTTTATATATACCTACCTTTTTACCTAAGATTATAAATTATATAAGTTTACTTGCAAAAGGCTTTTTTTAATACTTTTATATAATAGCATACTAATTAAAAAGTTATATAAAGCAAAAGTGCTTATAGATATTAACGACTTAGAAAACCAAGCTATAGCAGTATTATTTACCGGTTTATTAACACTTTTTAAGTTTAATTTTTAACAGTTTTATAAAACATATGCTAAAAACTTGCCGCTTAAGTTAGTTTTTATAATAGATTATTTAATAAAAAATTAAAGCTAAGCAGGTATAATCTTAGAACTAAACTTCTATATATATTCTTTTAAATATATATTATAGTATATACGCGATAATATATTTAAATTTACAAAAACAAAACTGGTTTTCTTAATAGTTTATAAAAAGATTTTTAAGTTTTAAGATATTTAAATTATAATAGTTATTACTGCTATACCTACAATTAAATTATATATACTTATTAATAACTTTTATAACGTTAGAGTAAGTCTAATATAAAACCTTAATTTAACTAAAATTTCAATACTTTAGCAATTAGATATATAAAAGGTTTTTAATGCAGAGTTTGCCAAGTATATACTATAGCGCTACAACTTTAGCAGCATATTAAACGTTATAAAGTCTGCTATTTAAAACTTTACTTTAGCGTTAATAAGTTTAAATATAAAAGAATTTGTCTTATAAAGCAAAAATCTTACCAAGTTCTAGGCGCGCAGGTATAAAAACACCCCCTTTATACTATATATAAACGATAAACCCTTTGGCTTTTACGCCAAAATCGATTTTTATAATACTATTCTATAAACTATCACTAAAAATAATACAATTATACCTATAAAAAATGCATTTAAAACCAGCGGCAATAATAATAGCATAATAGTTTGTTTATATAGTATATAGTTAAAGTTTGCTAGTATAATCTATATTGCAACAAATAGTTATTTTAACAAAAATAAAATAGTGCTAAATCTTTATTACCTATTTTAAAAAAATAGCTAGCTTATCTTATCTTTTTTTAAAATATATAACGTTTACTTAAATAACAAATATATATATTCTAAAGCATTAGCTATAATATACCTAAAAAGCATAAAGCTATACCTTGCTACTTAATGCTTATTTTAATAGCTAGCTAGGCCTTTAATCCAACTTACCTAAATAAGGTATATTTACAAATTCTTTTATTTCCTTTTAACGCCGGCTACATTTACACAAATAATAATATAAAGTACTTACAAACTAGTAAACCTATTCTACGTTTTTTCTACTACATAATAAAGCATCTAGGTACTTTAAATAGCAGTACTTTCTACTAAGTAGTTCTAGTTTCATAAAGAAAATATATTAAATTAGCAAAACAGTTATTACTTGCTTTTATATTCTCGCAAATAAATTTATATGCCTTTGCGTTATACTTAATTATTAAAATAAAAAATGCTATAAATACTACCGCATTATAAAAACCTACCTCTAAAACATCTTACTAAGATTTAAAACAATAGTTAAATAAGTTATTTTAAAGGTATTTTATATAAAATAAGTAACCTTAACATAAAAAAAAGCCAGAAACTATAATAAATAAAAATAAATTAATAATATATAAGCAAAAAGGGTAGCTAAACATATAAAAAATTAGTAAAAAATAAGGCATACTTAACTAAGGTAATTAAAACCTAGCCTTTAACTAGGCTATAAGGTAGCTTAATTATTACCTTTTTCTATTTTTTTATCTACTAAGTATAAAGTACTTACTTATTAAATCTTAAATCGGGTATATATAATAAAAATGTTTATTAATCTATATTTAGAAAAAGTTTTTATACTAATTAAAAATCTAAATAGCTATTATATTGTCTTTTAGCTTATACTAGAAATAATAAGTTTTTCTTTTTTACAACTTTTTTAGCAGGAACTGCAATTTTTTTGGCTTCTTTTTAGCTATTTAAATTCTAAATACTAGTAGGCCTATATCTGCTAGATAACTTATCCTCTTAAAGTTAAAAATTCTAAAATATAAACTATTTAAACAAAAGCAACAACTATAGTAGAGCAAACTTATACAATATAATCTAAATATATAGGTTTAATATGCCACCGTGCTTTTATAGCCTTAGTAATATGCCAATTTATAAAGCGCCAATTTAATATATTAACTTAGAAACCTTATATAGCAAATATAATATTCCTAAAAATATCGATAGCATATATTTCTTTAATTACAATATCTTGCTTAAAGATTCATCTTTAGCAGCAGTATATTATTATTTTTCCATAGTTAAATTATTTATATATTATATATTTATAAATAGTATATTATTTTATATAACAGAGTTACTATTAAAAACTAGATAGCTAATGCTATAGCTATTTAGTTTCTAATTGTGCTATAAATTTACCTATAAATATATATATACTAAAGTACTAGTATAACTTTTATGTATATTAAGCCAGCATATAGATACTTTTGCAACAAAAGTAATATAATTTATAAGAAGATGTAGTAAGCAGAAGTTCTTTTAATACTTTTGTTGCTTAATAAGCATAATAAAATAGTTAAAAAGTTATAGAAAGTATAAGTGCTTACAAACATTAACAACTTAGAAATCTAGGCTATAGTAGTACTACTTGCTAGTTTATTAGCTCTTTTTAAGTTTAATTTTTAATAGTTTTATAAAATAAGCGCTAAGAACTTGCTGCCCTAATTAGTCTTTATAATAAGTTATTCTATAAAGGATTAAAGCTAAGCGCTTTTAATTTATAATATAAATTTCTAAATGTATAGCTATATACTTATATTTAGATTACCTAACTATAGATTTGGATTTGCAAATATAAAAATATATATAAAAACGGCTTCTTTAACAGTTTATAATAAGGTTATTAAGTTTTGAAACGGTAACTTGTTAGCAAGTCTTTATATTAAAACATAAAAAAGCGCTAGTACTTAGTTAAATTTAAGCTATATAAGCAAAAATACCTAAATTGCAAAAGTTTTTTTTATAACTTCTATAAATAATTTATATAAAGTAGTTACCTAATCTTACAACATTAAAGTAAGTTTAATATAAAACTTTAGTATAATAGAAGTATTAATACTATAAATACTAGATATATAAGCGCTTTTTAAATTAGAGAAAAATAAGTACCTGCTATTCCGCTATAACTTCGACATTATATTAAATATAGTGCAAAAAACTATCTAATTTTATACCTCGGCGTTAGTAAGTCTAAATATAAAAAAATATATCTTATAAATTAAAAATCCTACCAAGTTTTAGGCGCATAGGTATAAGAATAGTCCTTTTATACTATATGTTTATATTAAGTATTACGCTAATTTTACTAAAGACAATTTATCTAAGGACGATTTATTTAAAAGCAATAGAAAGAATAACCAAAATAGTATTTTAAATATATCTCTATTTAATATATTTAAATTAGGCAGCAATAAGGATAGAACAATAGTATACAACTATAGTATAAATCTAAGATATATTATATAGGCTAGCATAGCACCAAGCAGTTACTTCGGCAAAAAAGAAATAGCCTTAAGTGTTTTTTACTTAATTTAAATAAATAAAGATATTATTTTATCTCTTTTTAAAATTTACTACATTTGCTTAAATAGTAATACGGTTTACTATAAAATAAAAGCTTTTTTACGCTTTAATAAACTTTTATAATATACTATTTATGCAATAAGGAGTATAAAGCTATATATTGCTAGTAGATTTTTATTCTATTAAAATAAGACTACTTATTAAAGGCCTAGTTATTAGGCTTACTTACCTAAAATAAGTTATACTTATATATCTATTTATTTTTTTTTAATATATACTATATTTATGCAGATAAAAATATAAGGTACTATAGATAAGTAGCCTTACTATATATACTTTTTACCATATAATATGGCATTTAAAACTTCTTATATATAGTATATTCTAGTAATTTTAGTTAAATTAATTACTTATAGATAATTAGAAAATAAATTATAACTTATGTTTCTATTTTTAGAAATAAACCTATATATACTTACATTATATATAAATATTCTGATTTTTTGTTTATTAAGTATTATATACTAACTAGTTAGGTTTTAAAATATAGTATATATATATATTAATAAAATTATTTAATTATATATAATTAAAAGAAAAATTATATAGGACTAAGAAATTAGATAGCTATAAGACTATTTTTTAGCTTATACTAATAATACTAATTTTTTCTTTTTTATAACCTTTTTATAAGACTTACGCTGTTTTTACCTTATTTTTAGCTATTTAGTTTCTAATTACTAAATATCTATCTACTTAAACGTTAGTTCTAATAAGCTCTTTTTTTTATATACCTAATCTTGTAGCTAAGCATAGGTATAGCAAAAAAAGCAGACAGACAAGCTCTAACCAGCAGCTTTATTAAGCACGAAAATATTGGTATAGCTTTATCTAACAATTACCTTACTATAAGTAACAACTATAAAAGAGCAAATATACCTAATATGATTTAAAAAAGCAAATTTAATACTTTACTATAGTTTTATAAACCTAGTAAAGCGTTTTTCCAATAAGCCTTAATTAAATATGTCAATTAAAAAAAGTATTAGAAAGAATATATAATTTCATTAACAATTGATAATATATATATCTTTAACTATATAACGCTTTTTATAAACTTATATTTAGTAGCCGCTTACTATTATTTTCTAACAGTAGTATTAATATTATATTATATATTTATAAATAGTATGTTTTTTTATGCTTATAATACCTATTTATTTTTAAAAACAATATAAAAGAAACTATAGCTATTTAGCTTATTAAAAGTTTATACTTTTATTTATAACTATACTTTAATATATATATAGCTTCTACTTATTTTAGGCTTATATACTAATACTGTTAAAGTTTAAACTTACTATATATAAAACTAATAAAGCATATATATATACTTACTATACTTACCTTTATTAGTAAGCTAACTAAGCTAATTAAGGAGTAATACTAAGCAAATATACTTATAAACTTTAGTAACTTTACTTTAATTATTTATACTATAGCAAGAATAATTGCTGCCTTATTTGTACTTCTTTAGTTTAATTTGCAGAAGTTTTATAAAATATGCCTAAAGATCTTACCGCCTAAGTCTATCTTTATATTAGGCTACTTAATAAAAAATTAGCACTAAGCTACTTTAATTTATAAGCTAGACTTTTATAGCTGCTTACTAACTATATATAAATATAAGTTAGCTAATATAGAATTAGCTTACTTAATACTGCATAATAAAGCTTTTAGGTTTTATTATGCCGCTTTATTTGTTTACTCTTGCATTAAAGCCTTAAAAGGTTTTAGACCTAGTTTATTGCTAAATAATAAGCTAATATATGCTGGCTTAAAAAGCAGCTAAACTTTAATAAACGCTTTAACTACTTTTATATTTAATTTATATAAGCTTATTGCTATATCGTATAACTTTAGAGTAAGTTTAATATAAAACTTTAGTATAACTAAAGTTTTAATATTATAGCAGCTAGGCCTTATAACGCTATTTAATATAAAAAAAAAGAAGTACTTAGTATACTACTGCAACTTTGTAGAATTATTAAATAATATAGAGTTTTTTTTTTTATAGTATACTTTTATTTTATTTAGGCTAAATATGCTTAAATTTGCTTTATAGATTAAAAACCTTAAGAAGTTTTAAACGCGTAAGTATAAAGATATCTTTTTTATATTATATATATACTTAGATAATTCTAATAGAAAAACTAATAGAATTTGCTAGCGCTAGTTTCTAGATTTTAGCTTTTGTTTCAACCTATATTTACGCATAAATACAAATAAAGCTATCCAATATAATTATAATACCATACTATAGTTTATAAATCAGGTATTTTTTAAAAATAATAACTCTTATAAAATATGCCTCTATATTAATATATATTACTTAACTAAATCTAATTACAAGATTTTTTTTTTTTTTTTTAATACCTATTTTATCTAGTTAAATAATAAAATAAAGCATACTAAGTTAAGCAGCTTTTTACATATTATATTTTTCTTATTAGATTAAACAATTATATATTTTAGCTACTACTTCTTCTTACTATTATTACTTCTGCTTATTTATATTTAAACTATTATATAGAATTAACTAGCTAAAAAATATACTTACTATTCTATAAATATACTTAATTAGTTAATTAATGTTTTATATTTATAATAAATTATATATATATATTTCTACTTTAATATATAATAAAGGTTAAAATATTATACCTAGTAAAATATTATAAAATTTACTTGTTTAACTAGTATATATTAGTAGCTAGTTTTATTTAAAATCTAAATAGCTATATTTACTTTTTTTTAAATTAGCTTGCTTTTGCTTCTCCATTTTTTTTATATTATCTTTTGTAGCACTTTAGCATATTATTTAAAAAGCTGTATTTTTAGCTATTTAGTTTTTTAATTACCTCTTTCTATTTTATTATTAATATATAGCATATAATACTTAACACTTTTTGCTACTTAGTTCTCTAATTGCAAACTTTATCTACAGATATTAAAAATCAAAATCAGGTTTTATATAAAATATTCTGTTAATTAAGTCTTAGTTATTAACCTTTTAGTTGTTTATACCTTTTTAACCCCTCTTTTATATATACTAATATACCAGATACCTTAAACAATATTAAGCAACATTAGCCTAATACCCCAAAAAATATTAAGCAGCATTAGCCTAATAATAGTACAATTAGTTAATTTAGCCCTTTTAACCTTTAACAACTATACCTAAAGCTAATAATTTTAACAAAAGAAACAGCTTATTGCTAGATTTGCCTATTAAGAAACCTTATAAACCTGTGCCAAGCAAACAGTTTATTTTAATATATTAGCTAAAATTTAACTTTAATAACCCCTTAGTAAAAGAAGCCCTAAGTTATAACGTTAAGTTATTTAATGCTGCAAAACAAGTTAAAGTAATTACTTTTTGCTATTTTAAAAACAAGTATCCAAAAAATAATATATATCGCCAATTTAAGAGCAAGTCTTTATTAGATAGCTATTTCATACTAAAACTAGTAAAAGATTGTTTAAACAAAAATCAGGCTATATTTAAGCTAGTTTTAGCTAGAAATTTCCTTTTTTAAAAAGCTGTTAACATTTAAACCGCTAATATATACTCACTTTGCATTATTAATTACCTAGTACTATAAAATATTATTATATTACTAAGCTAAAGCAGAATTAAAAAGGGTTTATTAGCCTTATATATAAGAAAAATTTATATAATTTATATTAACACTATATTTAAGCAATTATATACTGTTGCATTAAGCTGCTCTTATATATTCTATACCAATTGTTTAATACTATAGCTAAAAACCCAAAGTATATATCTAGTATATTAATAATTAGTAACTAATACTGCTTACTCTATAAGCTTATCTACTTACTAAGTATATTTTCTGCTTTATATAACTATAAAAAGATTAAAAAGTACTATTAGAAAGCATAATTAATATAATACACACTAAGTTAAAGCTTTAGCAGAAAAATTTTATATAGCTTTACTAGCACTTTATAACAAATAAAACCTTTATAAAATCTGCAACATAGTCTAGCAAAATTTACGCATACTTTAGACCTATTCTAATAGTATTACTAAAGCAATTAATAAATTGTTTAACAATATGCTAAATATTATTTAAAATTTAAAATAGTAGTTCTTAGAAGATTTTTATACTAATTAATAGACTTTGCATTAACAATTAACATATATAAAAAAGTAGGATTAAAAAGTAGTTAATAAGGTATACAACTAATAAAAGCATATTAAGAAGTTAAAATCAAAAACAGCTAAGTTAAAAGAAATTAAAAGTATATAGCTATACAAGGACTATAGCAATAAAAAACTAAATAATTAATTTTTATTTTTAATAGCTATCTAGTTTTTAAACTTTCAATTATTAGTATTATTAATAAATTAATACTTATTAGTAATATATTATATAGCAGACCTATTTTTACTATCCTAGTAATATATATTATCTTTTTATATAAAGTAAAACACTAGATAGCTAAATTTCAGCTATTTAATTTCTTACTCTATATTATATATTTATTATTACTAATATAACGTCAATATTAGCTTCTTTAAGTATATTACATTATTATTAAGTTAAAGCGGCAGTTAAAAAACCTAAACATAATTCTAACATATTATTCCTCGATAAACTAGCATCTAGTTATTATTACAA
The DNA here is from genome assembly GCA_022578855.1 of Nemania serpens. NCBI lineage: Eukaryota > Fungi > Ascomycota > Sordariomycetes > Xylariales > Xylariaceae > Nemania > Nemania serpens. The sequence goes on from MU396767.1 coordinate 150,955, forward strand.
CAATAATATATTAACGCGCCCAAAATTATGCCTACCTTGTTTTTCTTTTTACTAGGCCTATTTTTATTAAAGTCTAAAAAATAATAAACTAGCTGCTATTAACATATAGCCTAGCTTAGCTTAGCTAGCTTATTATATCAAAATTACTAGTAGTATAATATACTAGACCTACTATAGCACCGCAATTAAGCGTTAAAATATATAGCAAATATATTAAAAAAAAACCTATTATAGCATTTAATAAAAAATATTAGCTAATTAAATAGTAAGCTATATAATAACTACTAATATCTCCATTTTCTAACTATAACACAAGTATAAAAGCAATATAAAATCGCTATATATTAGCTATAGCTAAAAAGTAGTAGCAGTTAAAATATAAAAGGTATAACTAAAACATAAATAAGTAGTAAAAATAACTAATATAACACTCCTATAACAGCTAATAAGCATACAATATATAATTAACCTAGTATAAAGCTTATAGCTATATTACTTATCTAACTATAATATAATATATTCTATAATCTAGTATGCTATAGCGTTATATATTACAGCTTCTAGCATATATCTTAGTAGTCTTATTAGCCTTTTTATTCTAGTTAAAAATCAAATCGATAATAAGAAGAGTAAATAGCAATAACAGTAGTAATAGGCGGTTAAAGCCATTTTAGCAGGCAGTAACACATCTATAAATATATATAGCAAAATTTACACTATAACTATAAACAGATTACTAAGAGCAGCATAAAAGTAAAGTTAAAATTATATACTTATATATATATTTATATATATATATTTATATATATATTAACATATAAAGCATTATAATATATTATTTCGTTTTATTATATTTATGTATTAATTTACTTCCTTTTTTATTATTTTTAAGCATTTGCTATACTTATTATATTCTAATAATTTACTTTCTAATAATTTACTTTCTAATAATCTACTTTTTAATAATCTACTTTTTAATAATCTACTTTTTAACAATTTACTTTCTAATAACTGATTTTCTATTAATCTACTTTCTAATAAACCTACCTTTCGATAATCTATTTTGCAACAATATTTTAGAATATTATATTGTTTAAGTCTAGCGCGCCAATAGTAGAAAGTACCTTAGAGCTACCAATAGATAATAACTTCGGCTAAAAATAGATTAATACCGATTTAAATTATTAGTCTACTTCTAATAACAATAATATCCTCTTTATAAAAGCGTTTAAATAATATGTAAAGCTTTATATGCAATAGTACTATGATATAAAGGTAGCCAAAATAGTCTACCTAGGACTATTCTATATAAAGGGCTACTATATTAACAAAGAATGCTATATAACCGCAACTAACTAAAAGAACATAATATATAAAAACCTAATAAAAGACCAATAAATAAACAAAAGTATACTAAAGCATAAGTAATCTTATATAATATTTACTAATATAAATATATAATATTTACTAATATAAATATATAATATTTACTAATATAAATATATAATATTTACTAAATATATAATATTTACTAATATAAATATATAATATTTACTAATATAAATATATAATATTTACTAATATAAATATATAATATTTACTAATATAAATATATAATATTTACTAATATTTACTAATATAAATATATAATATTTACTAATATTTACTAATATAAATAATCTGTATTACCTCCGGGTTAGGGTTTAACGGGCTGTTTGTAAGTTTTAACATAGTAAAAAAAAAATTCTACCTTTTGCTATATATTCAACTTTTTTATTATTAGGGCTATATAAGTGCATCCTATACCATAAAATACAGCAAAATTCAAAAAAAAATATAATATAAATTATTATTCCGTGCACCCTATATTTGTTAAATTATTCCTATTCTAAGTTATACTAGTACTATATACTACTTACCCACTTTTCCTAAACCAATTAAAATGTGTTCTCAAACCTTATTTCTCCATAATACTTAGGTACCTAGTTTTATTTCTTTCTACTATTCTGAATTAACCTAATTAAAATATGTTCTTAAACTTTGTCTTTTTATAGTATATAAATACCTTTTTTAGTTTCTTTTTCTTATACTTTGTATTTTTTAAAATAGATTTACTATATACTACTACAAGCATATATTAGCATATATACTTTGCGTAACTTTAAATTATACTTTTATTTACCAAATCTACACTTTTATATAAAGTAACATATAAGTATAAGCTAATTGCTAATTGCTAAGCTTGCGCATTTAAATTACTTATACTTTAAAATATAAGTTTAAATTTATTTTAGCTGCTTAAATCTTATTATATATACATTCGCTTAGCTTACGTTTCAAAAGCTAGCTTTAATATCTTTATATTAAGCAGATATAATACTACATACTGTTAATATATGCGCTAGTTATAGTATAGAAATGCTAAATAAGTCGTTTTCTAATCTAATCTATATTTTATTATATATATATAATTATAAAGCTGTTACTATTAATGCATAAAATAGTAAGTTAATTCTTACTAGTAGGAATAATATTTAAAAATCCATTTTTTGCAATATTGCTTCAAGCAATATATAGTACTAGAAGTTCGCACTTTAGCTTACTTTTTCTTATTATATTTTGCTATATTTTAATATAAGTAATTTGCTTAATATATTGTATATTTATTTATTCTATAATATTATTTACAAGGTTAAAGCGTAAAGCTCTAAAGTTAATACTATATTTTCTTATATATAAGCCTGTTTTTTTGTACTTGTTATAACAGCTCTTTATCTATTTTATAATATTTGTTACTATTTTTTAATTATGCTTTAAAAATTAGTACTAAGTAAACTACCGCTTACTTATACTAAGCGCGCCTAGCGGTAATATAATAGGTTACAAAAGCAAACAATTTAAAAAGCTAAATAAAATAATTAAATATAGATTATATCGCGACCTATTTTTTAGTTTAGTTATACTTTTGTTACTTTTGCTTTTTCTTAAGCCTTTTTTGCAGCTATATGTATAAATGCCCTATCTGGTGCTATATTTTCAGACTTTCTTACTTTAGCTATACTTTCAGCTACTTTTTTAGATTTCTTTCCCGTTATACTATTAAATTTCTATATGCTTACTACTTTTTTTAATACCTTTGCTAATACACTTTTATATAATCTATTTTTTAGCACCCTTTTGCTATTAGCAGTCTGCTGCAGCCGAACTTTTATCCTATTGCGCCCTACTAAATCTAATATAAATAACCTATTTTTGCTACTTTATACTAAACCGCTAATACTTTACTCCAATTATAATACTATTTTTCAGTCCTACCGCTAGGTATTAACTGCAGCCTTAGACCCCCTTATACCTAGTGCGCCGCCCTATATTATACGTAAAGCTACTGGCGCGTTTAATATAAAAGATAATAGAAGCAGCTTTAAAGTAGGTATAACTAATAATAAATGCTTCAAAAATAAGAAAGACTACTAAAGCGTCAAAAATTAAAAAAACCTTAAAAATAAAAAAAACGTTAAAGAATATAATAGCGCTACAATTTTTAACTTTAAAGATTAACAAGCTATAAAAAATAAAGAGGCTATCGAAAATAAAGAAAACAAAGAAGCTATCGAAAACAAAAAGAATAAAGAGGCTATCAAAAATAAAAAAAATAAAAAGGCTATCAAAAATAAAGAAAATAAAAAAGCTATCGAAAATAAAGAGGATAAAAAAGCTGTCAAAAATAAAAAAGATAAAAAAGCTGTCAAAAATAAAGAAAATAAAAAAGCCATCAAAAATAAAAAGAATAAAAAAGCTATCAAAAATAAAGAAAACGAAAAGGCCGTCAAAGATAAAAAGGATAAAAAAGATATCGCAATTTTTAATATCGAAAATAAAAAAAATAAAAAGTATTACTAGAGTAGCAAAAGCAGCAAGAGTAAAAAGTCAGATAGCGATTTTAACTTTAATTTTAACCTAAAGTATAACAAATCTAGCAGTAAGTCTAACAAGAAATCTAATCTAGAATTTATAAATAATAAACCTTTTTTACCTTTAAATAACCTATTTTTACTGCTTTAATAGCGTGGCTTTTGCGTTTAGTTTGCTATATTTTCTCTCTTTCTTTTACTTTTTATACCTTTAAACTACCAGCCTTATAAACCCTTTTTAGTGCCTCTGCCTAGCCGTCTATAGATATAATAAGCGTTTTTAACTCCTCTTTAAGCTAAAATACTAAAAGTATAAACCTAGCTACAGCATATTTTTAACCTAATATATTTATATAATAAGTTTTTGTTTTTTTTTTAATCTATTTTTATACTTAAAGCTAGATACTATAGCAGAACCTTTTTAAAAGCTAACTAAGAAACTAGATAGCTTAAATTAGTAGCTCTTATTTTTAGCTATTTAGTTTCTTAACTATTTATGCAAAAAATATTAATATTATAGGTCTAACTTGCTACTTTTTATATTATAAATAATACTTGTTATATTAACTATATTAAAATATCTAATCTTTTGTACTACTTTTAAACAAAAATATATATTAGGAAGAAGTTATACTATCGGATATGTTTACGCAGATAGTATATTTTACTAACTTTAATACCTATTTTATAACTCTTAAAAGTAATATTATAAAAATAAATATATTAAGAATAAGGCTTAATGAACCTAAGGTGCTATATTGTACTACTTTTTCTAACTACAAAAAGCTTAAGCTTTCTTTTTAATTTAGCAAAAACTAATTAAAGAACTTATAGATATAACTATTAATTAATTATATATATAATATTAATAGCTACATTATATGCCTACAATCCTTGCGTATATTCCCTTACTACTTATTTTACTTAATATATCTGCCGTTATATGCTAGCACTTTGTTGTAAAACCTATATTATATAATAAGAAAAGTTATAATCTATTGCATGCTTAATATATAACTTGGCAGTTTTAATACTACTTGCCTAAATACTATTTATATACTGTTTTTTAATGTATTAAAGCTTTACCTTAACTAACTTGCCTACCTCTTATTTAAATACTAATAGTTATTTATTAATAAGTGCTTTTTACCTGCTCTTTAGCTTAGCTGTCCTATAACTACCTATTAATAATACCTACTCTTTTTTACCTAGGCAAAAGCTAAAGCCAGTATCTGATTTCTTATTTGCGAGAAAGGTGCTACCTAGCTGCCGTATACTTAACTTAAGTACTTAATTAAGTATAATAAAACTACTAGTTTTTAAACCAAACTAAAAGCATACTATAACTAGCATATATTAAGTTATTTTATTAGTTCTATTTTTATTATATAAAAATATAATACTAAGGCATAAACCGCTAGTGCTACCCTAAAAGGTATATTATAAAAGTTTTATTCCTACTATATAGCTAATATAAACTTTACCTATTTTAACCCTAACGTATTATAAGTTAATTTTAGCTTTTATAACATTTCTTATAATACTACTCTACTTTCTAATAATAATAGTACGCTATTACTTACTATACTTTATAAGCTTTAGTACTTAGACTATATATACTGCTAACTAGAAACGCTGTTTACTAGGTTTATATTGTATTACTAGTTATAATACCTTCTTTATAACGCTAAGTTTATTAAACTAATTAAAATGTTTAATAATAAAGCAGTTATATACCCTATTAAGCAAGTAAAAGCGTACAACTTATATAAGCAGCATATTATAACGCTTAATTATACCTATTAGCCCTTTTACCAGCTACAGTTTAAACTTCTAAGCTTTAATTTTAATAATTTTCTCTAAATAAGCTAGTATAACTTAATTACTAATTACTTATACCTTTTTACTATTTTCTAGTATATAAAAATATAGCTATAAAGTATATTTAAGCTATACCTTTTAAATTCTACTATTTATCTGCCCTTATTTAGCATGCAGTATAAGTATTATATACTATAGTTTTACCTATATGCTGCAGATATTTTTATACTATTTTGTAGCTTTCTGCTCTAGCTTTTCCTACTTTTTAACCCTAATAGCGCCTACAATTCATTCTTTTTTATATATACTAATAATTTTAACTGCTTTATTCTACTTTTTATAATACGTTTTATTAAACTTATTAAAAAACTTGCTATATTTGCTATAGCTAACCTAACTATTCTATAGCAGTAGTTTAATACCTATAGGTACATTAAGTATTATAATACTATAAAGCTGTTCTATAGTCTGTTATAGTAGATATATATAAGCTCTAACCTTTACAAGCATAATTAGATTTAGATATAAAAATAAAAAAGGCGCCAGTATAACAAGGCATGCCTATTAATTAGGCATAATCTTAATATTAAATCGATTTATAATAAATATAGCATAGTTTAGCTGCTTAATAAAGCTATAAAATAGCATATACCTTGTCTTAGTAGCAATACTTACGCTAAGCTAACTATTCTACTAAGCGTATACTTAAAAAATAATTAAGCAAATATAGCATAAAGCTGCAGGCATAAGTATTACCGCTCCTTCTTTAAGCTAATTACCTACTTTATAGCCATATTTACAGAACATATAACCGAAATTATATTACTAAAAAAAGCAAGCAACCCTAACAAAGCTAAACAAATATATATATTCTTATTCTAAGTATATTTACAAGCTATAATTTATATTTATAACTATAAATTTCTAAATATTTATTTTAGCTACTTTAACAAGCTAAAACTACTACTTGCTACTATAAATTAACTTAAGCGCTTTATTAGCTTATATTATAAAACGTTTAAAAGCTACTTTTATATCTTATTAATTGCTAATATATACTATATATATATATATATGCTAGAGGTACTAAGCAAGGTTAAGGTTGCCAGGCTTATAAACAAAAAGTAACTACTTTTTAATAGCAAAATCTTTTTTTTAACGCTAGTTAAAGTTTATAAATAGTATGGCGCCAGTAACTAAAACTCCAACAGTTTCTGCAGTTAGTACAATTATATTATAGGCATACTAAGCGGTATAAATAATACCTTAGTATAAACTTTTAAACAATTTATATAGCTTTACTATAAAATAAATATAGCATAAAAGGTATAAGCAATTAATACTATTAGGATATATTGTAAAATAAACGTATAATATATATTTTATAACACTTTTGCTAGCACTTATATTTTTATTACTTTTAATTTTAAAAAGACTAAGTTTTTAGTAGTATAATTTAATCGCTATTAATTTTCTTAATTTAACCTTTTTGCTATCTTGTACTACTGTTCTACTATAAGCAAACGCCTTTATATCGCCGGAAGTATATTGCTTATATTACTTAATTGTAAGCTAAAGCTAATATAGAATAACCCTGCCTATTACTAGCTAAAGCTACATATTATAAGTTTATTATTATAGCAATATTATAATTATAGTTAGCATTTTCTACCTGACTGCCTACTTTAATTTAGCTAGTACTAAGTACTTGCCGGAATTTAAGCCTTTTTTTCTGCCTTTGGGTATATTATACCTCCTAATAACGGTTATTTTTTTATGTCTGCTTAACCAAATAATAACTTTTTTAACTGCTCTTTTTTAGCCAATTTGTAAAAAAAAACATTAAAGGTGCTTTTAGCAGTTAACTATATGCTAATTCTTACTGTTGAGGTATTTGCCTAATCTCTAGACCCTAATTAAGCCGCAAAACTCTTGCTTTTACAGCTTTGCAAAAACCTTAACTTTAACTTCAAAAAGATTTAGCCTTACTATAATACTATTATATTACGGCAACAAGGTTATAAAATTAAACTAACGGAGTAGGAAGCACTAGTAGCATATGCTATAAGTAATAACAAACGTTTAAATTAAGAAAAAGAAAATAATAGCAGTAGTACTACTAAAACTACGTCTACCGAGCCAAGCAATAGTAAAAGCAAATCTATAAATAATAATATATAATATAGTAAGACATCTTTTTTATATAATAAATAATAAAGTATAAATAACTTATACTAAAAAATTAAATAGCTATATATAGTTTTACATAGTTTATGTTTTATACTATAACAAATATATCTAAACCTAATTAAAAAACTAGATAGCTAATATACCTTTTTTAAAATATAGCTTTTATATTGATTCTTTATCCCTTCTATAACCTTTTTTTACCTTTATATAGCTACTTACAAAAAATTAACCCGCTAGCTATTTAGATTCTAAATACTACATTTACTTCATATGCCTTATTAAATACATTATACTTTCTATATCTACTTTTAAAAAGGTAATATATATATATACACTTTAAACGCTAAATATAACTATAAAACCTTATATTTTTAATAAAGGAAAAGACTTTTCTAAAGGCTGCAATATATATAAAGTTTTTAAGGAATATTTACGCTATATATAGCCGGATTAGTATCTACTGAAAGTAGAAGCTAAAGTACCTAAGGTATATATGCTAATAGAAATACCTATTAAAAAAAAAACAATTATATAGAATTTAAACGCCTTTTAACTATTTTAAATGTTTGATTTTAGAGCAACTAAAGCAACTATATATAATTAGGTAGCTAGGTTTCTTACATTATACTTATATTTTAAAACTATTAATAACCTCTATTTTTTTGTTAATATATATAGTAAAGCTATACCCTTTAATTATAGTTCCTAATCCTACCGCATATTATATATTTAATTTTATTATATCTAGTTATTAACTTTATTCTAGCTTCTAAAGTTTTAAAGCTTTATTATAACTACTAAGTTGTAGCAGTAAATAATAAAACGCTAAATATAACTACGCTAATAGATACGGTATATAAAATTTATAACAAATTAGAAACCGATTTAACTTAAGCAGCTATTATGTAATTCCTTAATAAAAAAATGCCTAAGGACTAGCTAAATATAAAGCCTATAGATAATATTTATTCAACTTTTATAATTGGATTTGCAATAGTAACAGTAGCATATACGCTTTTAACTACTTTTTTTAAACATTTTTATATTTAAGAAAACAAAACCTATATAAAACTTCTTGGCTTTATATGCAAAAACTAGTACTAGGCTATTATATTTGCTAGTTTCTATTTCTATTAACGATATAGCTTGTTAAAAAAAAACTATGTAAAATAAGGCTGCAAACTAATCCTACTGCTACTTATAATTATTATACTTAACAATATAGTGAATAATCTATGCCGGCTCGACTTTTAGGTGCTATAAGCAGAAAATGATATAATAAGTAGTAACGTACTCTTAATTTTATAAGTTGCTACAAACTTACAAAAACGCAAGATCTTGCAAAAGGTATAAATTAACTACTTAGAAAAGCAGGCAGCAGTAGTTAAATAAGAATTAGACGCAGCCTATAGCTTTTAAAAGCGGAAAAAAATTAACTATTGCATTTTTTTAATTAATAAACAGATTGTATTTATTATAATAAACTAAGGTTTTAGTATAGTCTTGCTTTACTTAAGCTAAGGCGACATAGAATATTTATATAAATGGACAGTAGACTGCGTTAGCAACATTATAGTTAGAAACTTAGAGCTTTTCTAATACCTGCTAGGCAGGGAGACTGCAGTAAATGCTATTGTTAACGCAAACAATTACATTATTTTTAAAGATTTAATAGATAATAATACCAAACTTAGCACTTTAATTGCTAATAATAAAGATATGTAGTTAGATAATAATAACGTTTTTTTAAAAATAGCAAATAAGGAAGCAAAATTTAAAAAACAAAATTATGTTATAACAAACTAGATAGCTATAGGCGGTTCTAATAATAATAGAACAAGTGTTAGAAAAGCTGCTAAATACTTGTACCTTAATTAGAAGAATGCTACTATTTTAGACTTTTTAGCTACTATATATTAACCTTATTAGATTGTCGGTAAGTAATTTCTTTTTCTAAATATGACCTAGAAACTAAATAGCTATTAATTCTAGCTATCTATTTTCTTAGTTTACTACTAATTTTTTTAATATTTAGATATTTATAATTGCTTTTTAAAGCTTTTAAGCTTTCTATGATTTATTTATTTGGCTAATAAGTGTAGTACCGGTAAGACTATTATATTTGGCGGTATATTATACTACTATTTAAAGAAAATAGCGCTTAAAGCAGAAGCTGCAGCAATTACTTACCGTTTGAGCTTAGTTGTTACTGTAGCACCAGTTGCACTTTAAACCTTTAAATATTTAACTAGGTTTTTTTAAAGGAAGCTTTAAGTCTATCTTGCCTTTAGTAATAGTAAAAGCAAGCGGAACTATACTAAGAAATCTTATATTCTGAGCAAGAATGGGTTTAAAAAATTTATAAAAAATCTAGACCTAATAGATCCTAAAGTAAGTTAACTTTAAAAAACTAAATAGCTATTAGTACAGCTATTTAAATTCTACCGCCTACTTAGACTATTAGGACTAACTTATATAGACTAGTTAAGTGGTTATTATAATATTAATTAGTACTTTTGCTACCTGCTATGTCACCAAGGTAAAAAAGTTAGTTAAGAATTTAACTAAAAAAAAGTGTGACAAATTGGGAATTTTAAACAAGTATAATATATAACCTAATATATCTACCTTTAAAAAGGTTATAACTATAAAAAAGGGCGTTAAAAAGCCAAAAAAACCTTTTAAAACTGTTAAGCTTATCTATATACTAAATTGGTTTAACTTTAGAGTTTTAGTTGTTAATAAGGCCTACTTGTGCAAAAATATAATATATATGATATATTAAATAATAGCGTTTATTAAGCAATAATGCTTGCTTTTATTATCTGCAACTTCTTTTATAAACTACTTGTGCAATATGCTAAGCTATTTATACTTTGGATTTTTTAACATATTTAATATTGGTAAACTTTTTAAGTGCTTTAACCTGCTTAAATGTTATAATATTAGATTTAATCTTTATAGTCTGCTAGGTGCTAATATATATATAGATTTTAAAGGCGTACCTTGCAAGGCTAAAGTCTTTATACTACCATTTCTTGTCCTATTTAAAGATGCTACAAAAAAAGAAAAAAAGCTAACCTTAGCTTACAAAAATAATAGTTATTACTAGTAAACCTTTTCCTTTTTACTATTCAGGCTTGCTATATATAAGTGCAGTTAAAAATATAACTTCTGTTGTATAATAATTAGCATAATTTATAAGCAGGTTTTTCTACGCAGGAGTATAAGCATAGATATACTAGATTTTAGCGGCAAGCTAATCTTACCTAGTAATAATATCTTAGGGGCTAAGTTTACAACTATTTATGTAAAGCTAGATAATAAAGAGATAAAAGCTTATAGCAAATAGTTTTATAAATAGTACAAAAAACTATACGCTGTTTTTTCTAAAGATAAGCTAGAAAAGACAAAAAAGCAAAGCTATATTATATATAAAAATAAAGCAACTAAAAAGTTAACGTTAAACCTTAGTATTTAGTATAAATTTAATATTCTTGCTATAAACTTTAATAACGTTAGAATATTATATTTTAGTAAAAAAAGTAAGAATAAAGCAGCGTTTAAGGAGATTAGGACTTAATTAATCTTTAAGCTTTCTATATTAAACTTCTAAAACTAGCTAGCTAAAAAAGAGTAAGTAAAACGAGACAAACTAGAAAAAATAACTGCAGAGCTAATTATAGCTATAAGTATTAAAAAAGTCTAGCAATTAATTTATAATACTGCTAACAGCAGCACTAGCTATATATTCTACTAGACTAAAAAGGATGCTAGAGCGGCTATACCTACTAATCAAATTAGATAGTACTAGTACCTTATAGCGCAAAGTTAACTACTTATATACTTAATTTTAAAAATCTAAAACTATATTTAAGGTCTCTAAAATAAAACAGGTTTATTTAATCGGGCTATTGTTATAATAGATTTACTTTAGTTATAGCAGTAAATTTTACTAACTCTTAAGTTATTTTTTTTACTTTTGTTGCAGAATATATATATATAAAAGGCTTTAAAGTATTACTAACTATAAGCTGCAAAAAATTACTTATTTTACTTAAGCTGCTAAATTTTAAAGTAAATATATTAGCGTTATACTATAGTTAAAAAAAGCGCGCTAACATTATTTAAACTTTTAATAATTTTACTACTAACGTCGAAATCTTAATTTATAATATATAAACAGTAAGTACTAGTATTAACCTTTATAGTAGTTGCTATCGCAGGTTTATCCTTATTCTGCTATAAAATATAAACTACTTAAATCAGCTCTTTAGCCGCCTTATCCAAATTAACTAAAAACAATTTATTAAATAAACTATTATTATTATACTTTTTATAACATATAAGTTATATAAAGCTATTATATAAAAAAAATATGCCAAATAACTTATAGCAGAAAGCGACCTTTCCAACGGTATTTAAAACAATATTAATATCTTAGTAATATATAAGATTATTTAGTAGCTTTATAACTAGCTATGTAGTAAATATTTAATAAATATTTTAGATTTTACTTATTCTTTTATATTAAAGCTTTATATTAAGCAAGTATTATATATAATATCTGCTATTGCTTAGCTAGTTTTACAAAAGCTTAAAAACTATTAGTTATTTAAGGGTTGCCAGCCTATAGATTTTATTGCCTATATTTTCTAATTAGTTAATTCTAGTGCAAAAAAGGATTTTGTTATACCAACTATTCTTGCTAAACTAATTTTTCTTATAAATACTACAAATTGGGACTTTAGGTTAACCTAAACTAATATAAAAGATAGAATATTTTTTTTAATTAAAAAAGCTATAGCAAAAGCTATAAAAGTTAATACTTTAAAAGCTAGTAAGATTAAAAAAGCAAAAAAGGCTGCAGAAAAAGTTGCAAAAAAGGCTGCAAAAAAGGCTAAAAGTACGGCTTAGAAAAAGAAGAAAATAGCCGACAGAATAGCTTAAGCAAAACAAAAAACGGTAACTTAAAAGCAGAAGTTAGAACAGGCTAAAGCTAAAGCAGATAAAAAGAAAAATAAGAAAGGTAGACAAACTAGCAAAAAAAGAAAGTAATACAGCAAATAAGACATAAACGCTAAATAAGGCAGTAAAAAGTCTATAAAAGGACGTAAAAATAGGACAACTTGCTTTTATAACAATATAATATAATTTTAGCTTACTTTATAGCTTAATTTAAATACTAATAACTTATAAGTTTTAAGTATAGAACTTTATAATTATATACTTTGTTTTTCTAAGGTATTTTAATAATATAGTAATATTATTAGCAACTATAAAGCTACCTGTTCTTTTAGTACCTATTTAGTAATTTTTTGCAAAAACATATATAAGGTAGCTTATATAATATACTTTTTTATTTATTTATTAAATAGAAAAACTTTACGTTAACTTATTATAAAGTAGTTAAAAAACTAAATAGCTATAAAGTTAAGTATATGCCTTTTTTATACTAATACTTATATAGTAACAAACTGTTTATATAAGCTTAGCTTATTAGATAAGTCAAAAGTAGTTAAAAAACTAAATAGCTATAATATAAACTTTGTAAGGTTTTTTTAGCTAATTACTCTATTCCTGCTATAACCTTTTTATAAAAACGGCTATTTATTCTAGCTATTTAGTTTTTAACCCTCATTTGTTAATATTTCTTAGTTGTTCTAATAGTAGAATTCTAATATAACAAATATGGCAAAAAAACCAGGTAGAAGCAACCTACTCCTTAGTTTTAGTAAGGCTGCAAGTAAAGCGGTAGGTAAACCTAAAAAATATTCTAATAAAAATAATAACTATAAGAAAGCAGACCTATGCAAAATAATCTAAAAAAGCAGGTTTAATATCTTATTATAGTTTTATAAACCTAGTAATACGCTTTTTTAAAAAGCGCTAGCTAAATATATTATATTAAATAAACTTACCGATAAAAAAAAAAAAATAATACTAATTAATAGTATTTATAATATAGATTATCTAATAATTAAATATAACTTATAATAAGTAGCTGCCTATTTCTACTTTCTAACGGCAGTATTGCTTAAATGCTATATGTTTATAAAAGATATGTTAACTTGCCTTTATACTATATTTTATACTTTAATATACTTATAGCTTCTGCTTATTTTAAGTCTATATATAAATATTTTTAGAAGTTATAAGAAAGTATAAGTAAGCTAGTACTACTTATAAGCTTTTAAGCAAAGACTTTATTTGCTATACTTTTTTTTATTTAATTAAACAATAAGCTAGTTGTAGAAATATACAAAGAAAAAGTACCTATAGCTACTAGTAACTTATTAAATAAGTTACTAGTTACTATAATAGCCGGTTTATTAATACTTATAAATTCTAACCTAGCTTAGTTTTATAAAACGCTTACTAATAACCCTAAATTAGATATAGTTTTTATATTAAGCTACTTATTTAAGGATTAAAATAAAGCGTTTATACTTTATTAACTAAATGTCTGCAACTATAGATTAAGCAGCATATATAAGTACGGCTTTAAGTTTGCACTTGCTACTTTAACTAATGTATATAAATAGATACTGAGGTTTTAAATAATTGATATAGCTGTTAAGGCTTATAAAGTTGTATAAAATGTTTAAAATTTTTGTTTACTACTAGTTTATATATTTATAGGTGTTAGCTAATTATTAGGAATTAGTATGGCAGACTATATAAAGGTATATATATTGCTAAATAATGGCTTAAACTTTAATATAAAGTTTATTAGCGCTATAAAGCTTGTTTTTAAGTTGCTTAACCTATACTTTGTACTATATATAAGTCTATGTTATACTTACCTTTTACTACTTATTAACTCTAATATTATTTACTTATTGTTAATACTATGTAGTTGTTGCTACGGCTACATAAGCAATGAAAGCCTAGATACTAAGGCTAATAGATATAGCAATATGTTATAGTTAGTATAACAATTTAGTAGAGTTAATAATATAATAGTAGAATTTATTTTTATATAGTAGGTGACAACTTTACTTACGCTTTCTGATAAAACGACTTTTGATTTATTTGCGGAATCTTTTACTTTTAATTTTTTAGTCGATAACTTAATCGAAATAGAGCCTAAAGTTGCTAAAGCTATTTTAGTAGTGTTTATTAAC
This sequence comes from Nemania serpens, assembly GCA_022578855.1. Lineage (NCBI taxonomy): Eukaryota > Fungi > Ascomycota > Sordariomycetes > Xylariales > Xylariaceae > Nemania > Nemania serpens. Next base: position 166,004 of record MU396767.1, read on the forward strand.
CCTAAGTTAATTGCTTTTTTGGCCTATTAGCTCTATAATGCTGCTATTATTAACTGTTAATAAAGTTTCTACGAAGTGATAATTAAAAAGGTTTTATTTTATAAGAGCTTAGACTTTGGCGCTTTTTTTTGGTTTAATAGCTTTTGCAAGAACAAAAGGATTTTACTATTAATAAGTTGTAAAAGGTATATCTAATTTATAATTGGACTAGCACTAGTAATAAACAAACTTATGTATATAATATTTAATAATAGTTTAAAAGAGTAGATAATAAAATATTATGTAATAGTAACCTAGTTTAGATTAGTCCAACAGTATGTTTTATTTATATTATGCTTTATTAGAAATTAGATAGTTAGTTTATATAGCTATCTAGTTTTTTAATAATGTATTCCTATTATACTATATTAAAAACTAGATAGCTGTATGGCTAGCTATTTAGATTTTAACCTTTTTTAGTAATTATTTGCTAATTTTTTTTGTTATAATAGGACCGTGGTATATTTTTTTATATTTGCTGGTATTATAGTGTATAACTTTATGTTGGAATATTTTAAGAATAAAGAGATTGCCGCTATTAATAATTTTGCTTAAGAAGCTATAACTGCTAAAGTTATAGTAGTTGATATTATATAAGTGTAGGAGATAGCATTGGGAAATAAATTGCTATGTTGTATTAGGTATTTATTAGGTGTTCTGCTTAATCTGCCGACGCTTTTTGCGATTTTGTTTAGTATTTAGGGGTTTATGTATGGTTTTAAAATCTAATAAATAGTACTCTTTATAGCCGATATAGCCAATAATTATAATATTAGCTATGGATTATAAATGCTGTTTGTATTACCTAACGGTAGGTATATTTAGATATAAAAATAATTGCAATTTGTGTAATATTTTTAGGATATATTAGGCCTAGATATTAATCCATACTTTTAAGCAAGGTTTTATATCTTGTTTAGTTTTTATAAGCATTTTGCTATTTTAGGTGCTAGTTTAGCATTTAATGGGATTATGTGTGCAATAATGGTAGAAAAGGTAGAGAAAGCTAATAATACTAACTAGTTATTAGATATTAAACTATTTAAGCTTATATTAAAAATATATTTTGCTAATGCTAGCGAGAACGTTGTTGAGATAAAAAATTTGTATAATATTTATAGCTTTTATTAGATGTTATAATAGGTAGGCTAGAACGATTATATGCTTAAGTAGCTTGCTATATAAATTATTTAAGAAAACAAGGTTAAAAAGTTTAAGTTTTATAGAAGCTTTATAAAGGCGTATGCTTTAAAACTTTTCTGTAATAAAAATAAACCTGATATAGCTAAGGTAGAAGATGGCGCTAATATGGCTAATAATAAAGCGCTTGCATTAAATCCTTTTTTAACTGGTATTTCTAAAGCTTATATGCTAGCACTAAAATAGCATAATATAGAAATGCTTGATGCTTTAGGTATTAATAAATTTAATGTAGCTAGGATTATAAATAGCGCTAAACCGCCGGCTAATAATAAGGCGTATATACTAGCCCTTCTTTAAATAGGGACTTTTTAGAATTATATGCTGCTATTAGTAGAGAATTTACTAATATTAAATAGTACTAGTAATATATTTAACCTTATTATACTTGTATAAACTTTAGGGCAATTTAATTATAGAAATATAGTACTAGTTAACTATATAGTAAGTCTTTCTCTGATTTTTGCGCCTAATTAGACTGAGTTTATATAGGCATTAATAGGCCTAACCTTTTATATAATAAAGAAAATACTTAAACTCTATGTATGGCTTTTTTAACGTTTGGCGCGCTATAAACTAGCAAAAGATAATGCTATTAATAATAAAGATATTAAAGAGAATAAAGAGTATAAAGCTAGTAAAAAGTCTATAGGCTGCGAAATAAAACTTAGAAGCAATAAGTGCCTTAATAGTAAACCTAGGTCTTAAGGCCTTTTGGCAAAAAAAAAGCGCACGGTAAAGCTTATGCTTAATATTTCTAAATACTAAATAGTTAGTAGCAGGGTTATATATTAGGTTTTAAGTTATTTTTTATTTATATAGCTATATTAGTTAGCACTTTGTGCTATAGTTTTATTCTTATTTAGATAGCTTTTACTAGTTCTTATAAATTAATTATTCTGTTTTTAAAGTTTGTTATAGTTAACTAAATCTCTTGCTTAAGCGACTTATAAAAAAGAAATATGCTGCTTCTTTAGCTCTTGTATAAATGTTCTAGCTAGCAAGGTTTAACTAACTACTACTAATGGTTTTATATTATTAAAAGTATTAGTATCTTATTTATACTAGACTTTATCATACTACTATTAGATTAATTAATAATACTAAAGTTAATTATTGCTTTTTAATACTTTTTAACCTTAATAAGGTATAGCTGCTTTATTAGATATAATACTACATTTAAAAGATATATTAGTTTTATTATATTTATATGTTTACTTTATTTATTCAGATATTTATATAGAGTAAGCGTTAGTAAGCCTTTTTATAAACTAATTGTAGGTATAAGGTAAGTAAGAAACTAGATAGCTATAATAGAATATATATTAGCATTTATATACTTGTAATTTTCTTTTTTTTATATCTTTTTCTGCAGGAACTGCGGTTTACTATAGCTATACCAGCTATTTAGTTTTTTAACCCGATTTGTTATCTTTTTACAACTTATCTTTTTAAAGTTATAAATCTTAAAATCTTAGTCTTATTTATACTTAAGCTAGAAACTAGCAGAGTTATAGCAAAAGAAACAGACTTATATATCTTAATCCTATTTAATAGTATAACTACAAATTATTTAGACAAATTTAACAACTACGGTAGAGCAAACCTCTGCAATATAATCCGATAGTACAGGTTTAATATACTACCATACTTTTATAAGCTTAGTAATACGCCAATTTCTAAAGCACAAATTAAATATAGCTACCTAGAACAATTCTATAAGAAAAAAAGCCTTCCGCTGGTAATTAAAAGTATATATCTTACTAACTATAAGGTATTACTTAAAAACTTGTCTCTAGCCGCAGTATACTATTATTTCTTAACAGTTAAATTATTTATATATTATATGCTTACTAATAGTATATTATTTTATATAAAAAATTTGCCGTTAGAAACTAGATAACTAATACTACAGCTATCTAGTTTCCAATTATATTGTAATATTAGGTATAAATATACTAATATACTAATATAGCTTCTAATTTTATTAGGTTTATATATACCTACCTTTTTAGCTAGAACTATAAATCATATAAGTTTAACCGCAAAAAGCTTTTTTTAATACTTTTATACCGCAGTAAACTAGTTAAAAAGTTATGTAAAGCAGAAGTGCTTATAGATATTAACAACCTGAAAAACCAGACTATAGCAGTATTATTTGCTGGTTTATTAGCATTCCTTAAGTTTAATTTTTAACAGTTTTATAAAATATGCGCTAAAAACTTGCCGCCTAGGTCAGTCTTTATAATAAGTTACTTAATAAAGGATTAAAGCTAAGCAAGTATAATTCTTAAACTAAACTTTTATATATGTTTTTCTAAAAATATACCGTTATATATACCTAATAATACGTTTAAATTTGCAAAAATAAAACCAGTCTTTTTAATAGTTTGTAAAAAGATTTTTAAGTTTTAAAATACTTAAACTATAATAGTTATTACTGCTATACTTATAACTAAGTTATATATATTTATTAATAACTTTTACGACATTAAAGTAAATTTAATATAAAACTTTAGTTTAACTAAAATTTTAATACTAAAGCAACTAGATATATAGAAGATTTCTAATATAAAGTTTGCTAAGTATATGCTATAATACCGCAACTTTAGCAGCATATTAGACGTTATAAAATCTGCTATCGAAGTTTTTGCCTTAGTATTAATAGGTCTAAATATAAAAAAATTTATCTTATAGAGCAAAAACCTTACTAAGTTCTAGGCGCGCAAGTATAAAAATATCTTCTTTATACTATATATAAATGATAAACTTTCCAGCGTTTACTCCAAGATTGATTTTTATAATATAGTTTTATAGATTGTTACTAAAGATAATATAATTATGCTTATAAAAGATATATTTAAAACCGGTAGTAATAATAATAATATAATAGTTTATTTATATAGTATATAGTTAAAGTTTGCTAGTATAACTTATATTGCAAGAAATAGTCACTTTTATAAAGATAAAATAGTACTAAGTTTTTATTGCTTGTTTTAAAAAAATAGGCAGCTTGTTTTATCTTTTTTTAAAATATACTATATTTGCTTAAATAGCAAATATATATATTCTAAAGCATTAGATTTAATACGCTATAATATATATATAGGTAGTCTAAGTAGGCTTTAAAAAGTATAAAGCTATATTTTGCTACTAAATGCTTATTTAAATAGAGAGCTAGGCCCTTAATCTAACTTATCTAAATAAGGTATATTTGTAGGTTCTTTTATTTCCTTTTAATGCCGGCTATATTTGCACAAATAATAATATAAGGTATTTACAGACTAGTAGACCTACTCTACGTTTTCTTTACTATATAATAAAGCATTTAGGTATTTTAAATAGCAGTACTTTTTACTAAGTAGTTCTAGTTTTATAAAGAAAATGTATTAAATTAGCAAAATAGTTATTACTTACTTTTATATTCTTGTAAATAAATTTATATGCCCTTGCGTTATATTTAATTGTTAAAACAAAGAATGCTATAAATACTACTGCACTATAAAAACCTACTTTTAAGGCATCTTACTAAGATTTAAAACAATAGTTAAATAGGTTATTTTAAAGGTATTCTATATAAAGCAAGTAACTTTAACGCAAAAAAAAGCCAAAAACTATAATAAATAAAAATAAGTTAATAATATATAAGCAAAAAGAATAGCTAAACATATAAAAAATTAGTAAAAAATAAGGTATATTTAACTAAGGTAGTTAAAACCTAGCCTTTAACTAAGCTACTGGGTAGCTTAATTATCACCCTTTTCTGTTTTTTTGTCTGCTAAGTATAAAGTGCTTACTTATTAAATCTTAAATCGGGTATATATAGTAAAAATATTTATTAATCTATATTTAAAAAAAGTTCTTATACTAATTAAAAATCTAAATAGCTGTTATATTATCTTTTAGCTTATGCTAGAAATAATAAGTTTTTTTTTTTTATAACTTTTTTAGCAGAAACTGCAATTTCTTTAGCTTTTTTTTAGCTATCTAAATTCTAAATGCTAGTAGGCCTATATCCGCTAGATAACTTATTCTCTTAAAGTTAAAAATTTTAAAATATAAACTACTTAAACAAAAGCAACAACTATAGCGGAGCAAACTTATACAATATAATCTAAGTATATAAGTTTAATATGCCGCTATGCTTTTATAGCCCTAGTAATACGCTAATTTATAAAGCGCCAACTTAATATATTAACCTAAAAACTTTATATAGTAAATATAATATTTTTAAAAATATTAATAGCATATATTTCTTTAACTATAATATCTTGCTTAAAAATTCGTCTTTAGCAGCAGTATATTATTATTTTTCTATAGTTAAATTATTTATATATTATATATTTATAAATAGTATGTTATTTTATATAATAAAGTTGCTATTAAAAACTAGATAGCTAATGCTATAGCTATTTAGTTTTTAATTGCGCTATAAATTTACTTATAAATATATATATGCTAAAGTACTAGTATAGCTTCTATGTATATTAGGCTAGTATATAAATACTTTTGCGATAAAAGTAATACAATCTATAAGAAGATATAGCAGGTAAAAGTTCTTTTAATACTTTTGTTGCTTAATAAGTATAGTAGAATAATTAAAAAGTTGTAAAAAATATAAGTACTTATAGATATTGGCGACTTAGAAATCTAGGCTATAGTAGTACTGCTTGCTAGTCTATTAGCTTTTCTTAAGTCTAATTTTTAATAGTTTTGCAAAATAAGCGCTAAAAACTTGCCGCTTTAATTAGTTTTTGTAATAGGTTACTTTATAAAGGATTAAAGCCAAGCGCTTCTAATTTATAATATAAACCTTTAAATGCGTAGCTATATACTTATACTTAAATTACCTAACTATAAATTCGGATTTGCAAATATAAAAACATATATAAGAACGGCCCTTTTAATAGTTTATAACAAAGTTATTAAGTTTTAAAACGGTAACTTATTAGTAAGTCTTTATATTAAAACGCAAGAAGGCGCTAGCACTTAGTTAAATCTAGGCTATATAAGCAAAAATGCCTAAATTGCAAGAGTTTTTCTTATAACTTTTATAAATAATTTATATAAAGTAGTTGCCTAATCTTATAATATTAGAGTAAGTTTAATATAAAACTTTAGTGCAATAAAAGTATTAATACTATAAATACTAGGCATATAGGCGCTTTTTAAATTAAAGAAAAATAAGTACCTGCTATTCCGCCGCAACCTCGATATTATATTAAACGTAATACAAAGAACTATTTAATTTTATACTCCGGCGTTAGTAGGTCTAAATATAGAAAAATATATCTTATAAATTAAAAACTTTACTAAGTTTTAGGCGTATAAATATAAAAACAGTCCCTTTATACTATATATCTACGTTAAATACTACGCCAATTTTACTAAAGATAATTTATCTAAAGACAATTTATCTAAAAGCAATAAAAGGAATAACCAAAATGATATCTTAAATATACCCTTATTTAATACATTTAAATTAGGCAGTAATAGGAATAAAACAATAGTATATAACTATAGTATAAATCTAAGGTATATTATATAGGCCAGCATAGCACCAAGCAGTTACTTTAGCAAAAAAGAAATAGCCCTAAGTATTTTTTGCCTAATTTAAATAAATAAAAAAATTATCTTATCCCTTTTTAAAATCTACTACATTTGCTTAAATAGTAATACGGTTTATTATAAAATAAAAGCTTTCTTATGCTTTAATAAACTTTTATAATATACTATCTATACAACAAAAAGTATAAAGTTATATATTGCTAATAAATTCTTATTCTGTTAAAATAAAACTGCTTATTAAAGGCCTAGTTATTAGGCTTACTTACCTAAAATAAGTTGTACTTATATATTTATTTATTTCCTTCTAATATATGCTATATCTATACAAATAAAAATACAAGGTACTATAGATAAGTAGCCTTACTATACGTTCTTTTTACTATATAATATAGCATTTGAAACCTCTTACACATAGTACATTCTAGTAATTTTAGTTAAATTAATCACTTATAAACAATTAGAAAATAAATTATAACTTATATTTACATGTTTAAAAATAAACCTATATATACTTACATTATATATAAATATTCTGTTTCTTTATTTATTAAGTATTAAGTACTAAACAGTTAGGTTTTAAAATGCAATATATATAAATATATAATTAAAAAAAAAGTTATATAAGACTAAGAAATTAAATAGCTATAAAACTATTTTCTAGCTTATACTAATAATACTAATTTCTTTTCCTTTATAACCTTTTTGCAAGACTTACGCTGTTTTTTTCTTATTTTTAGCTATTTAGTTTCTAAGCACTAAATACTTATCTATTTAAACGTTAGTTTTAATAAGCTCTTTTTTTTATATACCCGATCTTGTCGCCAAGCATAGGTATAGCAGAGAAAGCAGACAAACAAGCTCTAACCGGCAGCTTTATCAAGCACGAAAATATTAGTATAGCCTTATCTAACAACTACCCTACCGCAGGCAACAACTATAAAAAAGCAAATATACCTAATATAATTCAAAAAAATAAAACTAATACTTTACTATAGTTTTACGAACCCGGCGAAACACCTTTCCAATAAGCCCTAATTAAATATATTAATTAAAAAAAGTATTAGAAGGAATATATAATTTTATTAACAATCGATAGCATATATATCCTTAATTATGCAACACTTTTTATAGATCTATATCTAGCAGCCGCCTACTATTATTTCCCAATAGTAGCATTAATACTTTATTACATATTAATAGATAGTATGTTTTCTTATAGCTATAATACCAGTTTATATTTAAAAACAATATAAAAAAAGCTACAGCTATTTAGCTTATTAAAAGTTTATACTTTTATCTATAATTATACTCTAATATATATATAGCTTCCACCTATTTTAGGCCTATATACCAATATTGTTAAAGTCTAGACTTACTATATATAAAACCAATAAAGCGCATATATATACTAGCTATACTTGCTTTTATTAGTAGGCCGACCAAGCCAATTAAAAAGTAGTATTAAATAGATATACTTGCAAACCTTAGTAACCTTACTTTAATTGTTTATACTATAGCAAGAATAGTTGCTACCTTATTTGCACTTTTTTAGTTTAATTTATAAAAGTTTTATAAAATATGCTTAAAGATCTTACCGCTTAAGTCTGTTTTTATATTAAGCTACTTAATAAAAAATTAGTACCAAGTTACTTTAATTTATAAGCTAAACTTCTGCAGCCGCCTACTAACCGTATATAAATATAGGTTAGCTAATATAGCACTAGCCTACTTAATACCGCATAATAAAGCCTTTAGGTTTTACTATACCGCTTTATCCGTTTACTCTTACATTAAGGCCCTAAAAGGTTCTAAACCCAGTTTATCGCCAAATAATAAGCTAATATATGCTGGCTTAAAAGGCAGCCAAACTTTAACAAGCGTTTTAACTACTTTTATATTTAATTTATATAAGCTTATTGCTATATTATATAACTTTAAAATAGGTTTAATATAAAACCTTAGTATAACTAAAGTTTTAATATTATAGCAGCTAGGCTTTGTAACGCTATTTAATATAAAAAGAAAGAAGTACTTAGCATACTACTACAACCTTATAGAATTATTAAATAATATAAAGTCTTTCTTTTTATAGTATACTTTTATTTTGTTTAAGCTAAATATACCTAGATTTGCTTTATAAATTAAAAACCTTAAGAAGTTTTAAGCGCGCAAGTATAAAAATATTCTTTTTATATTATATATATACTTAAATAATTCCGATAAAAAAATTAATAGAATTTGCTAGCGCTAGTTTCTAAATTTTAGCTTTTGTTCCAACCTATATCTATATATAAATGTAAATAAAGCTATCTAGTATAATTATAATACCATACTACGGTTTATAAATTAGGTATTCTTTAAAGATAATAACTTTTATAAAATATGCTTCTGCGTTAATATATATTATCTAACTAAATTTAATTGCGAGATTTTTTTCTCTTTTTTTAATATCTATTTTATCTAATTGGATAATAAAATAGAGCACACTAGGTTGAGCAGCTTTTTATATGTTATATTTCTTTTGTTAGATTAGACAATTGTATACTTTAGCTACTACCCCTTCTTACTATTATTACTTCTGCTTATTTATATTTAAATTATTGCGTAGAATTAGCTAGCTAAAAAATATACTTGCTATTCTACAAATATACTTAATTAGTTAATTAATATTTTATATTTATAATAAATTATATATATATATTTCTACTTTAATATATAATAAGGGTTAAAATGTTATACCTAGTAAAATATTATAAAGTTTACTTGTTTAACTAGTATATATTAGTAGCTAGACCTATTTAAAATCTAAATAGCTATATTTACTTTTTTTTAAGTTAGCTTGCTTTTGCTTTTTTATTTTTTTTATATTATCTTTTGTAACACTTTAGTATATTATTTAAAAAGCTATATTTTTAGCTATTTAGTTTCTTAGTTATTTTTCTTTATTTTATTATTAGTGTATAGTATATAATACTTAATACTTTTTGCTACTTAGTTTTCTAATTATAAACTCTATCTATAGATATTAAAAATCGAAATTAGATCTTATATAAGATATTCTGTTAATTAAGTCTTAGTTATTGACCTTTTAGTTGTTTATACTTTTTTGACCCCCTTTTTATATATACTAATATGCTAGGTATTTTAGATAATATTAAGCAGCATTGGCTTAATACTCCAAAAAATATTAAGCAGTATTAGCTTAATAATAGTACAATTAGTTAATTTAGCCTTTTTAACCTCTAATAATTATACTTAAAGCTAATAATTTTAACAAAAGAAATAGCTTGTTGCTAGATTTGCTTATTAAGGAGCCTTATAAACCTGCGCTAAATAGATAGTTTACTCTGGTACATTGGCTAGAACTTAACTTTAATAACTTCTTAATAAAAAAAGCCCTAGGTTATAACGTTGAGTTATTTAATGCCGCAAAATAGGTTAAAGTAGTCACTTTTTGCTATTTTAAGGATAAGTATTTAAAAAATAATATATATTGCCGGTTTAAGAGCAAGTCTTTGTTAAATAGCTATTTTATGCTAGAATTAGTAAAAGATTATTTAAACAAAGATTAGGCTATATTTAAGCTAGTTCTAGCTAGAAATTTTCTTTTTTAAAAGGCCGTTAATATTTAAACCGCCAATATATGCTTACTTTGTATTATCGATCACCTAGTACTATAAAATATTATTATATTATTAAGCTAAAGCAAGATTAAAGAAGGTTTATTAGCCTTATATATAAAAAAGATTTATATAATTTATACTAATACTATGTTTAAGCAATTACATACTGTTACACTAAGCTGCTCTTATATATTTTATACCAATTATTTAATACTATAGCTAAAAACTTAAAGTATATATCTAGTATACTAATAGTTAGTAATTAATACTGCTTACTCTATAAGCTTATTTATTTGCTAAATATGTTTTCTATTCTATATAACTATAGAAAGATTAAAAAGTACTATTAGAAAATATAGTTGATATAACATATACTAAGTCGAAACTTTAGCAGAAAAACTTTATATAGCCCTGCTAGCACTTTATAACAAATAAAACCTTTATAAAATCTGCAATATAGTCTAGCAAAATTTACGTATACTTTAAACTTATTCTAATAGTGTTGCTAAAGCAGTCGATAGATTGTTTAACAATATATTAAGTATTATCTAAAATTTAAAATAGTAGTTCTTAAAAGATTTTTACACCAGTTAATAGACTTTGTATTAACAATTAGCGTACATAAAAAAGTAGGATTAAAAAGTGGTTAATAGGGTATACAACTAATAAGAGCATATTAAAGGGTTAAAATTAAGAATAGCTAAGTTAGAAGAAATTAAAAGTACGTAGCTATATAAGGACTATAGCAATAAGAAACTAAATAATCAATTTTTATTTTTAATAACTATCTAGTTTTTAAACTTTTAATTATTAGTATTATTAATAAATTAATACTTATTAGTAATATATTATATAGCAGACCTATTTTTACTGTCCTAGTAATATATATTGTCTTTCTATATAAAGTAAGAAACTAAATAGCTAAATTTTGGCTATCTAATTTCTTACTCTATATTATATGTTTATTGTTGCTAATATAACGTCAATATTAGCTTCTTTAAGTATATTACATCATTATTAAGTTAAAGCGGCAGTTAAAAAACCTAAACATGATTTTAATATATTATTCCTTGATGGACTAGCATTTAGTTATTATTACAACAATAATATATTGGCGCGCCTGGAATTATGCTTACTTTGTTTTTCTTTTTGCTAGGCCTATTTTTATTAAGGTTTAGAAAATAATAAACTAGCTACTATTAATATATAGCCTAGCTTAGCTTGGCTAGCTTGTTATATTAAAATTACCAGTAGCATAATATACTAAACCTATTATAGCACTACAATTAGGTGTTAGAATATATAGCAGGCACGTCAAAAAAAAACCTATTATAGCATTTAATAAAAAATATTAGCTAATTAAATAGTAAGCTATATAATAACTACTAATGTTTTTATTTCCTAACTGTAACACAAGTATAAAAGCAATATAAGATCGCTATATATTAGCTATAGCTAAGAGGTAGTAGCGGTTAGGGTACAAAGGGTATAACTAAGACGTGGGTAAGTAGTAGGGGTAACTAATATAGCACTCCTATAATAGCTAATAGGTATACAATATATAATTAACCTAGTGTAAGGCCTATAGCTGTATTACTTATCTAACTATAGTATAATATATTTTATAATCTAGTACGCTATAGCGTTATATGTTACAGCTTTTAGCATATATTCTAGTAGTCTTATTAGCCCCTTTATTCCGGTTAAAGATTAGATCAACAATAAAAAGAGTAAATAGCAATAATAGTAGTAGTAGGCGGTTAGAGCTATTTTAGCAGGCGGTAACATGTTTATAAATGCGTATAGCGAAGTTTGTACTACAACTGCGGACAGATTACTAAAAGCAGCATAAAAGTAAGGTTAAGACTATATACTTATACGTATATTTATATATATATGTTTATATATACATTAGCATATAAAGCATTATAATATATTACTTCGTTTTGTTATATTTATGCGTTAATTTACTTTCTTTTTTATTATTTCTAAGCATTTATTATACTTATTATGTTTTAATAATCTATTTTCTAACAATTTACTTTCTAATAATCCACCTTCTAACAATCTACTTTTTAATAATCTACTTTTTAATAATCCACTTTTTAACAACCGATCTTCCATTAATCTACCTTTTAATAAACCTATCTTTTGATAATTTACCTTGTAATAATGTTTTAGAATATTATATTGTCTAGGTTTAGTGCGCCAATAGTAGAGAGTACCTTGGAGCTATTAGTAGACGACAACTTCGGCTAAAAATAAATTAATACTAACTTAGATTATTAGTCTACTTTTAATAACAACGACGTTCCCTTTATAAAGGCATTTAAGTAATATGCGAAGCTTTATATGCAATAGTACTATAATATAAAGGTAGCTAAAATAGTCTACTTAGGACCGTTCTATATAAAGGGTTACTATATTAACAAAAAATGCCGTATAATTACAACTAACTAGAAAGATATAATATATAAAAACTTAATAGAAAACTAATAAATAAACAAAGGTATACTAAGGCATAAGTAATCTTATATAATGTTTGCTAATATAAACAATAAAACATTTAACAAGATAATATATTGCCTGTATAAGGTTTACTAAGATTGGATATATATTAAATAGCTTTTCTTTAATTTTGCACCAAATAATAGCAAACCTATAAACCTAATTTTTGCTATTAGCTAGTTATATATTATACGAGTTAGTTAGCTGTTTAACTAAAGTTGCTTTACTTTAAAAGGATAAGTAATAACTGCTGCAATAATAAAATGGGTAAAAAGAGTACTAGTTTATATAAAGTTTATGTCTGCTTTTTTAGACGTAGCATGTAGGAACGAGCGCTCTTACAATCTAAGGCTGCTACTGCTAGTACTAGTAGTACGAGATATGCTTCAGTTTCGGCCAAAGCTTAGAAAAACAATAAAAGAAAAAGAAAAAAGGCATAAAGGGCTGGTATATTGGAAATAATTCAATAGAATAAGGAAAGTAATACAGAAAATAAAAAGACAGCAAAAGCATATATATTAAACTTATTATAGTATTAAGTAAATATATCTAATATATTTTCTATTTAACTAAGCTACCTATTTAAAATAAGCTACTTTAGCTTAATATACCTTTTTTATATATTTTCTTATAAAAAAAATTTATTAAAAAAACTAAATAATTTTTAAATAATTTAATTAATTTTAAAATTTAATAGTATATTTTATATATTTATTGCTTATTTATTATTTAAATTATTTAAAAAAATAAAAAAATGTATTAAATATTTTAGCATTATTATATTTTTAAAATTATAAAAAAATTCTTAATAAATTTAGTTTTTTTATAAAAAAACTTTTTTAAGAATATAAAGTTTATATATTTTTAATTTTTATTTAAATAAACTTTAAAACTATTTTTATTTTAAAAATTTATTAAATTTATTTATATAATTTATAATAATTTATTAATTTTATAAATATTTAGTTATTAATTATATAAATAAGCTAAATAATATATATTAAGTAAATATATATAAAGTTTAATTTATTTTATAAAGTAAAAAAAAGCTTTATTTTTTTTTTATATATTATAAATATAATACTAAGTAAATAATAATATTAATATAATTATTTAAATATAATTTATAAAAAAAAAGCAAAAATAATAAAAATAATAAGCTAAAGTTAAAATATTATTTATAAAAAGTATTATTATAAAATTTAAAATAAAAAAGTTATACTAAAATTTAATAAAAGCTATATATACTTAAGCTTAATAAAAATAAATAAAAAAGTTTAAAATTTTATATAATAAAAAGTATTAATATAGTATTACTACTTATTAGTATAATACTACTACTTATATATATAGAGCTAGTAGCTATTAGTTATACTAATAATTATATAATTTATTAATTTATATATAAGCTAACTTAGCTTTAAAACTATTTTTTATACCTACTTAGTTTTTTATAATAGTTAATTTTATATATTATATTATTTTTTAAACTATTATTACTTTTTTTTTATATAGCTTATATTATATAATTTTTATATTTATAATATAAAATTTAATTAATATTAATTAGTATTTATTAGAAATTATAAATTAATAAAGTTAAAAAAACAAAGTTTATATATTATATAATAATTCTTTTTTTATTTACTTTATAAAATAAAAAATTTATAGCTAAATAATTAATAAAATAAATAGCTAAATAGCTAATATATACTTTAAAGATTTTTTATATTTTATATATAGTATATATTTAATAAAACAATAAATTTTATATATAAATTATTATATAAGCTTTTATTTTTATATTATTTTTAATTTAAAATATAGTATTAAAAACTTATACTATATTTTAAATTAGTTATATATTAGCTTATAAATTCTTTTTTTATATATAAAACTTTTTATATATAAAAAATATTTTTTATTTTTTTTTTTAGTTAATTAAACTTTTAATTTAGATTTTTAATTTATTAATTTATATTTTAACTAATATTAATTACTTTTTAAACCTTTTGTTTTATAAAATTAATAAAATAAAATAAATTTAACTTTAATATAAAAATAAAGCTATATATAGCTATTTTATAAAATAGTAATTTATAGTTAAACTTTTAAATAAAATAAATAAAATTATAAAATAATAAAAGTACTTTTTTTTATAAACTTTTTTAAAAGCTTTAGTTTATTTATTATATTTAAAAAAACTTAAATATTATATTTTATTTTAATAATATATTTTTAGCTACTTTTTACTAATTTATTAGCTATTATTAAGTTTTAATTTTATTATTAAATTATTTATTTTAGCTTTATTTTTTACTTTTTATTTTTACTATATTTATTATTTATTATTAAGTTTTTTAATAGTTATATTATTATATAAAACTTTATAATAGCTTTTAAATTATTAATAAAGCTTTTATATATTTATTAGCTAGGGTTAGGGTTAGGGTTAGGGTTAGGGTTAGGGTTAGGGTTAGGGTTAGGGTTAGGGTTAGGGTTAGGGTTAGGGTTAGGGTTAGGGTTAGGG
>MU396768.1:0-179948 GCA_022578855.1 Nemania serpens
GTTTAATATTCCACTTTTTGTTTTTAAAGGCAATTCCTTACTGGGGTAACATAACCAACTTATTTTTTGTTTAATAAACCAAAGGTTTTTTATGGGGCCGGGGGCCCCCCCCCCCCCCCCCCCCCCCAAAAAAAGAAAATTCGTAGTATAGGTAATCAATTTACTGGCCCCCTGTATCGACGGCTTTTTGGCCGAGACCAAGTACCTTCCACTCATACCTAGTTAGCAGCCGCCTTGTCACTGCAGACACGCTAACGCTCACAAGTCATTTGCATCATCGCCTGTTGTTTTTTCCTTGAGCATCAGCTACAGCAAAATTGAACACTGTTCGTAATCAAAGATCCTGGCGGAGTCTCAGCATGATCTTCGCACTGGGATCTAGGAAAGTGAACTCGTCTGCATCTAAGGTCCGCGGCCGAGAGGTAATGTTGTCGGGAAACCTGAAGTCGTAAGATGTGATGAATCTTGATATGATCAGCTTTATTTGGTTGATTGCCA
This sequence comes from Nemania serpens, assembly GCA_022578855.1. NCBI lineage: Eukaryota > Fungi > Ascomycota > Sordariomycetes > Xylariales > Xylariaceae > Nemania > Nemania serpens. The sequence continues at coordinate 499 of MU396768.1, forward strand.
AGTACCTTCCAGGACAGGCTAGTTTTCCGTATCCGAAAGTCAAGTGATTCAGGCCGGTCTGGCCCGCAAGATGCTTGTTCATCTGGTCCGGCGACGAATGTCGTGTCATGTAGCTTCTCATCGGGTCAAATTTCTCTGGATTAGGTGTGATTAATGGATCATTGTGGTGGCTATTGCCTGACCAGCAAATTCTCGCGCCTTCGGGTATGTGAGTACCATCCTTGAGGTTCAAGGGCTCCATTGCTACTCTTTGAGGTGCGACTATAATTTTGTTAGTTCGGCTATCGTGGGTATGCTTTGGCTGGGATTAGGTCTGGGACATGCTTACGTAGTAGTTGTGGATTTATTCTTTCGCTTTCGATAATGAAGCTGTCTAGCTTCTCGAGACGTAGGAGCCATTCTTTCAAGCAATCTTCTGCTACTGACTCGATAGGACCGAGCTCTTTAGCGACGCTTTCAATCTCCTCTCTCAGAACCGAAATCCATTCAGGAAAAGTGCACAAGTCAAATATGATATGTATTATTGCCCCTGTTGTCGTGTGAGTGCCAGCAGCAGTCACGAGGGCTAGGCGTGTTGCTAGCTTGTCGATTCTATTCTCCTCTGCACTTGAATTGTCGATCATCCAATTTAGAACTGTAACTTCCTCATCGACCTCTTCTCCCATTGCTCTTCTTTTGGCGACATCTGCGTGTTCTTCTATAAGCGGTTTGATGAGCTGAGATAAGAGATCCACCTTCTTCAAAACTCGGTGGCGTGCTGGAAGAAAGAAGGCTATAATTGATTGGGACCAAGGTGGGAAAAGCCGAATGGTAAATGCGGCTGTTATTAGATCAACTGGATAATCGGTTGAAAATCTCAAGAAATTTTCGTCTCGGCCAGTTGGGTGACCCACGAACGACGGGGCATACATTCGTGCCGCCAGACCTCGTACTGCGCGTTGGATATCAAACAGCTCCCAGTCTAGAGATATTAGTTTAAACCGAAGTCAGTGTCTGGCATGTGGTGCTGTTACACGTACCTTTCGGACTATGGAAATGCAATGGCCAGGCATATTCTCTCTCGGTCCTGGCCGATTTCAAATATTTGGGCAGGTGAGAGTTGTTGGAAATGAGCTGCACTGCTCGAAAGTGAATATGTGAATCGGCTGCCAGGATTGTGCCAGTCCATTTACCGCCGACGTTCTGCAAAGGTCAGCGATTTCAACTGATGGATTACTGAAATGGTCTGTTTTACCTCAAATTGCGCCCTTGTCCCACTTAGTTTAGATTCGGGAAAGCGCTTCAACTCATCGAGATACTTGAAAGGTAACACGTGAAAGTCCACATCCCAGCGTTTTACAATGAAAGGCTGGTCTTTGTACTAAGAATTTAGCATTAGCTGCTGAGATTTTGCAACTTTCGTTGCTATCAAAGTCTATACGGAAATATACCTTCTCCCATCCGCTTCTAAGGAGCTTCCGAGCGCTGGAAGTAAAGCGGGATTGAAGCCAAAGGGCGGGCTCCCAGCGCCAACGGCGGCCACTGTGAACCACTAGCGTCAATAATTTCCTGTTACAGTAGAAACTGCCTCGGGTTTGGGGAGTTCGCAGGAGTAGCAAGAGTAAAAAATGCCTGCCAAGGCAACTTATGGCTCCTCGACATGCCAAAAATGGGGGATAAAGATTCCGAAGGACTTACTGCACAGGAGCTCCGTGGATTGTGGATTTACCAGGCTTCAGAAGAAATAACAACAAAACCCCACCAAAAACGATGAAACAAATCTGAGTAGGTGTAAAAGATCTCAGCAGCCACTGGAGGCGTGACTCTGAGATGCTTTTCATATTGTTGGAAGTGGTATGCGATCTCATATTCAAGAATTCCAATGGCAAAGACATCTTCGTAACTAGTCCTTCCTAAGGTAATTGAATATCGAGATATAAGAGTCAAATTTGTGTCAAGCAGTATTGTTGGCATCTTTAAGCTGGGGGAATCTCTTAAACTTATAGGAAAATTAGCTAGCTAGCTGGCTGGAACTATGCACCGTCGTATGCCCGCAGAGCGATACGTCCAGGTTGTATTTGCCTGCATGTTCGAGAAAAATCAGGTTTTGACTGCATTAAATGGAGTATCCCCGAGTCTAATAGGCTTGAGGTGATTATTGCAGAAGTGCTGATACGTATTACCCCGAACTCTTTCCGGTGCATTGTCGTTTAATGCAGCAATCATAACGTATATATTCTAATGAGGCGTGCTTGGAAGCGCCTCAAAGCGGGGTTTGCTATCTGAGTGGACGTTAATATGCCCTTCATCGAACTTACATGAAGCCGAAAATGCGACACGACTAGCAGGATTACTAAAAATCGTATATCATGGAGTAGTCAGAAGACCTGTCATATGCATGCCACATCCCATATTCGGCCAGTCCGATAGCGATATATCAGAAAAAGACGACTCTGTCATTAGGTCGAAGACAAAAAGTGACAGCAAAGGTCTGCAGTATACGCGCGCATGCCCCCGAGTGGCGGAGCCTGTCCTAGACCGAACAGTCGAAGGACAGATAGATGCAAGCCAGGTCAGACAGGGAGGGCACGTCAAAGAAAAGTCTAGTTGGATGGCAAGTATAGGTTGGGAGTCGACGGCAGTGGTCCCTTTCCTCATCCCACCCATCCAGACTAATCACTAAGGGGAACACCTGCCCACTCCAAGCGTCGATCGCTGATCGCAGTACATATGCCTTCAATAGTTTGCGCTGTATATTTCAGCAAAAGCGCTACGCCCATGGTTTCCGTGCAGAATGTCAACCCATGGCATACCATGTAAAATTGCTCTAGCATCGTCCCACGAACGGACCCTACATACTTCCATATTGGCCTTTAACCACGGGTGTAGCCATGTGTTGTCTTCTTCGGAGAAGACAGTTGATGCTCCGATAAGCAAAACCCACATCATGAAATGCGGAAAATTGTCCGCCTGCCCGAATTGGCTAAGGCTCTCTCGCAGCATTGCAGGGAAACACGTAGCACCCCCAGGAAAGCTCTGCTGCCATTGTAAGAAGACGTCAGTGCCGAAGGCCAGGAGACCAAGACGAGTGACTTCATCTAGGCAGCCTGGAGCGAAACGCATGTGGATCAAGCGGTACATGACAGAGGCTATGGTATCGATGAGAAGATCCCTCGGTAATTGATTATTGGTCAAAACGGCGTGGTTAATCTGCAATGAGAATGTCACGAGGATCCTCCAGGCCCGACTAAGTTCGTAATCCAACAAGTTGGAAAATCCATCCTCAAAATGCGACAAAAGCGAATGCTCATTCTCTTTCATGTGTGGGAATTGATCCAGGGGGTATGACCATTGCGGATCTGTGAGTGGGTTCTGAAGGAATAACGGCGTGGTACCGCAGTGTATCGAAAGACTAATATCAGTTCTACAATTATACAGTGAATAGTCAGCCAAAACGATTTAAGAGGTGTCCCTAACACATGTAATTGAGAGCTGAGAAACACAACTCGGAACGCTGTAGAACACGATGAGCTTAGAGACACTCACCTCAGGATCTCAAGAATAAGCCTAGGCCACGGCCGGAAGCTATTGATGCCGCCTCTCAGCTCAACCATCCGCCATAGACCCGTCAAGTGGCACCTGGCTTCCTCGAATTCGCCATGCATTTTCGCGTGTGTGGCAAGGCCAAGCACAATTTGGACCGTAGAATTCGTTGTGGAAAGAGTCTTGTCGTCTCCCAGAAGCCGTTCACGCAATAGGCGCATCGATCGTGTAAAGTGTGGCGAGGCGCGTTGGTCAATTGGCTGGGTGCTATATCCCCGCACAACATTGATGACAGCGTAGGATGTGAAGGCCATCATGTGTACCCACGCAGGATCCTGGATGAAAGCTTCAATCCATTCGATGCCTTTTGGAGGGAAATCTATATATTTTTCCACCAGATGCATGCATTTCTTCGTGAAATGGGTGACTATGAAGAGTTAGAGATGTCAGAGTTGAAGGTGGGAGAAAGCGGCCGAGATTATAGAATAAAAATACACCCTCTGATGAAAGACATTTTCCTTTACTTTATATAACCCTCTTTATGTGGGCTCACGCATGTTATATGTACAGAAGAAACTTGAAGACCAAGACTTACAATCCATAATTGTAGCCATCGTTGATACGTCAACCGAATCAGCCCATGCTACGGATGATAGGTCACTCCCAATTTGACGAGGAATCCCTAGTAGAGATTCACCTCGATTTGCGAGTACAGGAGCCTCTTCTAAAGGAGCTTGGGCAGTCGGTGTCGCCTTGCGTGTAGGCTTCCGTCGGAGAGGAAACTTCTTCCCCCGATTCTTGCCCAGCATTACATGGCGTCGTACTGCAACGTATATAGTAAGTATCACCAAACACTGCAATGGATAATTCGAGTCTAGCATATAGAATGAACCCATTTAAGGCAATAATAAGAGCGATTCGTGCTAGTCGAAGGAAAGGGAAAAGATGATATGAACTTACTAAGCTTTCGCGTATGCGGATCCTCGGGTTGACTATTACCGCTAGTAGAGAGGATGAATGGCGTATCTTCTACTCGATCATCAGCATATCTCACCAGCTAAATGTGTGCGGGATGGAAAAAACGTACCTAACGAACTCATCCCGGATAAGGGGCTCTTCAAAGCTCAACTTTTATGCTGGGTTACGAGATAATTACTTCTTGGCACTATACCTCTGACGCAACAATGCTCTCAGTGCTTCCAATCTTTTCAACCCTAGTTTGTACAGCTGAGATTGTTTACTGCAATAGGAAGTCAATGAGAAGAGGGCAAATGATTTGAAAATTGAAAGAGGAGGGCGTTCGGCACTCACTCAATATTAGATGATGTAACCAGGAGCTTACTAGTGGGGTCAACAAGGGTCGAGATTGTTTCCCACTTTGGGTATAGCGCTGGTACTAGCTCGTGCGGACGTGCGCTAGACCTCATATAGAACACAATCTAGAGCATCATGAGAATGTGAATCCGGGACGGTGATTGCGGTGTTAAACTATAGGAGACCAGCTGTTTTCCTCTCGGTAAGTTTTCTATTTATTGGGTGGAATCTCCTGATATAGAATCTTCCATTCTAGTCTTTATTCTCTAATATTCGCTAAACCGAAGTCAAACTACCGCGCTTCATCAACTAGATTTAGTACTTGTTATTGTCAAGAGTTCCTGCCGCAGGTAGACATCATCATGGTTGGCTCAAGAGATCTTGCACCCTCCACACGATCCTTCGGGCAGATTTTTTATCAAAATCAATTCAAGGCCAAGCCGAACTGGCCGTCTCCCGATGAGAATCTCACTGGCAAGACCGCCATTGTGACAGGCGGCAACACAGGACTTGGCTACGAAGCTGCATCCCAGCTCCTCGATCTCAAACTCTCGCATCTTATCCTCGGCTGTCGCTCTCTTGAACGAGGGGAAGCAGCTTCTGCGAAGCTTCGCCTGCAGAGACCCGAAGCCAAAGTCGAGGTATGGCTGCTGGATATGGCCTCCTACGAGTCGGTACGCGCATTCGCGCAACGAGTTGATGCTCAGCTGGAACGGATAGACTTCGTACTTCTGAATGCAGGCCTCATCCGGCTCCAATTCACCACGGTTCCAAGCACAGGGCATGAAGAAGGGCTTCAGGTGAACTACTTGTCAACCATGCTGCTCACACTTCTTCTACTGCCAACGTTGAAGACTAAAGGCCCTCCTCAAGGCGAGGGACCCGCGCATCTAACAATTGTCAGCGCTGCGCTGTCACTCGCAGCCAAGTTCCCAAACCGCGACGCAAACCCTCTCCTGCCATCTTTTGACGATGCCAAGACGTTTGATACTCAGGAGCACTATCACTCCAACAAGTTGTTAGCGCACATGTTCCTCTGGAAACTCGTGGATTATGTGTCTGCAGACGACGTCATCGTCAACCTAGCCGACCCGGCATTTTGCAAGGGCACTGAGATTGTGCGCGATGCACCAGGAGCGATGAAAGTTGCGATGAGATTATTTGGTGCGCTCGCAGCAAGAACGCAAAGGGTTGGGGCCTCATGCTTGGTGGATGCCTTGATCAACAAAGGCAAGGAATCTCACGGCTGTTTCCTGATGAGCTGGGAAATCCATCCGTACGTCCCTTCATTTCAAGACCCCCATTAATCATGTGACTCGTTACTGATTAGAATTCCGTTGTAGCTTCGCCTCATTCCTTTACACGCCGGAAGGGGCGGTTGTCACCCAAAGAGCCTGGGATGAAACGCTGGCAGAATTAGATTTCGCCGCTGTTCGCGCCATTCTGGAGTCGATGAAAGCCCGATAGATGACCTCTCGTTGTTTGTAGTAGGATATGACTTAGCGCATTGGAGGCGTAATGAAGGGTTGAACGCAATTTTGAAGCAACTTTCCCCAAAATCAGATGTATTCTAGAGAGTCAGCTTCAACGTGGCGATTGTAGATTAGTCAAAAACGATGATTCCTAACGTCATGATGTCCAAGCCCGTCGGATAGTTTGGCCCGAACCTCGCTTGTAAGCATGTATTGCAGAAGCGAGTAATCTGTTTGATTAGTAGGGGACTGGTGTTACAACTACTCGATCTCTAGATGATGGAAAAACATCTCTTAAGAGCTTAACCTAGATCCTCGTTCTCTCCCTCCGTTCCTCTCAAACGGCTATCGTCATTACAGTCAGTGGCGGGGAGGGCGTCGCTAGAAGATCGTTAACTTCTCTATGTCGCGACGTGCAGCGTCCTTCAGACTCCTTCTCGAACAGCCGTGACGATGTGTACCCCGTAGACGCGCCATCGCCATGTATAGGCTAGAAGGAACTTCGTCTAGAAATAAGCTGCTCGAGCTATAATTCTTTGGATTTCCACTTGTTGAATTGGATGGAACGAAGGACGTGTCTGGCTGGGTGCGAAGGTATTGTGCGAAGTAGACGCGCTAGGATAAAAAGGCCGGGATGTTGAAGAAATCCTGCCGCACGCTAAAGGCGCTAATGGTAGTGGTGGGGGTGATGCCTGAGTGGAGATGGCCCCATTCGTCGATTGCTGTACATAGTACGAAATACCTACTTACACACTGTAGACTGTAGTGTAGGTAGTAATCTCGTTATTGCCTTATAAAGGTCATCTAAGAGAGGGTCTGGGGGATGTTGGATTATTCTCATCGAGAAACCCGGAGAGAAAAATAGCGATCTTATCAAGCTAGCACTATTTCGAAGCAAGATAAATCGGACCGGTTATTCTGTTCTACCCGGACACCGTGCTTCGGGTAGAGCGGGGCAGCGCCGAGATCAAAGTGGGGGATGGAAAGACGAGACGGCCGGGAAAGTGGACCGGACAGTTTGGTAGCTGGTTTACCACTTAATAGCTGTTTCATAGTATAGTAGCAATAACATTCGGGAGGCTTATCTACGAGGCATCAAACGAAGATGTAAGTAATGGATTTGAATATAGTGCTGAGGGATTAGCGGGAGGAACCTATTCACGAGGGCTGGCTACCCCTGCACGGACTGAGAAAGACTCTATAATACGGGAAGCACCGCGCAAGGCCATTTGTAAAAACAGGGAATGCACATTTCACGACCGAATTCTAAAGACCTTCATCGAGGCACTTCACAGGAATTAAATAATATTGGAGTAAATCGAATACTTGCTAGTATTCATAGATGAAACATTGCATGCGCGAAGCGACCAAAAGCCGGCATGATTGGAAAATAACTAATATAGTACGGAAGACAATGAATGGAGCTTGTTGTATATTCAATTCAACGAAAAATCAAAGGAAACGCATTATGGCATTCTGTATCCGGGTTTCATATTCATCTCCGTCCAATATCCTAGTCGATTCTCATCCTGATAGTGCAGTCCTAATCAGCCGCTTCTTCTTTCCTAATTAATATCTTCGCAGGAGGCGGAGCGAATATCTGCCCGTGAGGGGACATCGTGTCTTATAGCAGAACCACAGCAGCCAGCAGGACGACTATGCTCGCTGCGCTGCCAAACATGCCAGCGGGCTTAGTCGCAAGGCCCGTCACGACTGCCGACGTAGCACTGCTATACCCCGGGTAGCTGTAACTAGTAGCCGTGGACGTCGGGCCCTTCGTGATTGTGGCGGTTTCATTCGACGGCCCGTTCCCTCCAGAAGGGGTGCTTATTGCGTCGCAGAGCGGGGCCGTCTGAGAGGCGATAGAATGGATGTAGCTGGTTGCAGAAGCGGCCTCGGCTCCAGTAGCGTAGCAGTTCGTGACGAGGGCGTCATACCCCGGGAGCTCGGTGGCAGCGTAGCTGAGGAGCGACTGTCCCCAGTCTGAGAAGCCGCTCAGCTGCGAAGCAGGGAAATCAGAGGCAATTTCGCACAGGCTGCTCGCGTAGTCCCAGGGGTATTTGAATGCACTGGCGGGATCTGGAAGAACCGACGCGACGTATGGAGGGGGCGAGGGAGCAGCTTTGTAGAGGGAAAGAATAGAGCTGGTGCAGGATGGGTCGGAAGAAAAGCTTTGAGCTAGAGACCCGGCCGCAAGAGGTCCCAGGGAGAGGAAGAGTTTGACTGCGTGCATAATGTCGGTGTTGAGTCGCGGTGCTGTTGGAAAGATGATAGAAAGAGACGGAAAACCGAGTGTGTACCGGAATCTTTTTCTTGAGGGAGGATCCCATAGACCGACCAGCAACCCTAATATATATAGATCAAGCCCAGTACGAAACCTCCGTGGACAATCACTCTTACCTAGGTCCTAGGACTCTGAGTATTTCGGGCGCCATCAAGTCATGTTTCCATGGTGATGGAAAAATGATCGCCTGAGTACGAAGTAATTACCTAGTGGTTGTTCGTAATGGATATCCCTCGCCGTCAGGGGTTCATGCATAATCATGTGCGGTTTCCCGGCCGGCCCACTACAATATCCCGGCTCGGGAAGACGCATGAATTCAAAACTCCGTCGTTTTGACGTACGCCGGAGTTAAATAAGCATAGTACCGAATGTTCTGTCCCTGAAGGTTAAGTCCTTTGTGAAATCTCTGCCGCATTCACTTCACCAGTGACTCAGAACTGATTACTACATCCTTGAGATTGGTGCCAGAATCAGCATCACTCCCTCCAGCAACGAACTTGATGACAGCACTAGACACTGATATCCAACGGTGAGGTGAGATCTCACAGTTGGCACGCATATTGGCACGTCACCATTCTCGTCAGGGGCATATCTGACGCACATCTCTGCTCGTTCGTTGAATACCTGACCTATGATTTCATCATGAAAGGGGTTAATCTTGATGCTAATTATATCAAACTCGTAATTCCCCTATCCTCTTGAGAGAAACCTAGAGTATACTGAATTTCGATGGACAAATATGATAGAGATAAACATTATTTCTCCTTTCCTAGGTAGTTGTAAGTAGCTGTTTTATGGATGGCCTCACTTCCTCTCTACCTATTACCGTATATATGAACCAAGAAACAACACTATTAACATACGAATACTGAACAAAGAAACGGCTAGCAAGAAAGTGATTTACACAATTTGTCAACTGGCCGCACTAGCCACTAGCCACTAGCCATTCATGTGTAAGATCCGTCATTACACTATTAGTTTACTGTGATAGTCCAAGTTTCGCACACAGAGACAAGCAAAGCAAAAGTGCGGTGCTCATTAGCGATCTGCTAACAAACAATACCTAGCTCCTGGCAGTCTTATCACCACGAGGGCGCTGATAGCTAGTTTAGCGACTGCGACAGATCCCGGCGTGCTGCGTATTTTCCAGCCCGTCGTAGACGTTCCAACATAGTACTCGAGGGTGTGAGAGCACGATAGAGGCGCTCCGTACACTAGAATTGGCTGAGTATCATGGTTTAGGCTCTAAGTTATCCTGCTTTGATAGTTGAGTGACGTAGCAGCTGTAAGTCGCCCGCATCATGACTCTCGCAATCACTTCTTCTCAATCGAGTCTGCGGGCCGATTGACGATCATCGGCAGGAGCGTGATACTGAATGCGTATGCCAAGGCGCTCATTGCTCTGAATTTGAGGGTCTGATATTCGCCAACGCGCCGTCGGGAGATTGACTGGAGGTTGTGCTCTACGATGTCTGGATATAACATAAGCGTACGCGTTCCCCGCGACTCTAATCTGGTAGGTTTCGTGACTTATTTGCGGTTTGGTAATGGTCGCGGGGTATGAAGCCTATGTGGCTAGTGACCAGGACCAAAGGCTTGTGTAAGATGGCACGCGGTTTGCTTCAGATATATCCGAAGCTTAACGATTCTTGGTATATTTCACCCAAAGATGTAAGTTGAGGCGACAGATATCCATTCTCCAAATTCCCTATAATTGCCTTGTAATCTCGAATCGGTCGGTGTCGAGGATATATAGGCCGTCAAAGTTGTGCACAGCAACATCGCGTCGTTTTACTGTGACAGTCGGATTCGCCCATTAATGCCTGTCAAAGCTCATGGTCATAACTAATAAACAAGAGTCAAATGACGGCGTGTTGCTAGGCCTGAGAATAAGATCACCGACTAGCTAGGTCCGCCACAAATGAAAGCCGTTCTGATGCGATTGTTACCGGCCCGCGTGGCATGCCTAGCAACGGGGCGCGTCCAACGGCGACTTTCGCCCGGCACCCTGATGGGCGGAGACTTTCCGGAGAGTTCCACACCAAACCCGGAGACTGCCTACAACGGCTATATAATGGGAGCGAGATCAAGCCTACCAGCAAGTTACCTATCCGAGAAGTCATCAACCTCGTTATACTAGTCTTTTGGTCAGCTCATCCCAGCATACGATCCGTTCAATCCAAGACATCAAAATGGCGAAAGCGCAAAAAGAGCTCGGAAAGATGTTTAAATCATTCACCTCCGGATTAGAGGACGGACGACTGGACACTTTCATCGCGGACTCGGAAAGGATCATGAGACGGCCGGCGGGATTGCTCCTCGCGCAAGCGGGCCTCGACGCCTCGACAAGTCAACCCTTCATTTTGTTGGACCATGCCTGTGGAGTCGGCCCCATCGCCGCGCACCTGCAAGCGACTTTAGACAAACAGGTGCTGTCGCAGAGTAAGATGACGTGCGCGGATATCAGCGTCGGCCTTGTCGATGCTTTCAAGAGACGGGCTGATAAGCACGGCTGGGTCAACGTTGAGACATCCATCTTGGACGCGCAGGTATGGTCGTTGTTCGGTAGATGACGCCGACTGTAATCTAATGCGCGTGTTAGAAATCAGATCTGCCTGACCTGTCCTTCTCGCATGTCACGATGAACTTCGCTATGCATCTGGTTCCGGACCCGGGTGCCGTACTGCAAGGTATGGCTCACGCCAGGCCAACTAACGATGAGCGCTTCAAGGAGGCCGGGGTCAGAGTTGTCCTGAGAAGAATTCAATGCTAATATAGCGAGTGACAGATGTTGCGCGAATACTGCAGCCTGGTGGCGTATTCGCCTTCACGGTGTGGCACAAGGATAACTCGGGTTGGGCGCCGGACATGAGATCGAGCTTCGGGACGCTGCCGTTCGAGGCACCGATGCCGAACCCGCTGCCGATGGCGCCCAACGGGAAATCAGAATTCGTCGATCCCGACCTCATCCCCGAACAGCTCAGGCGATACGGGTTCGAAGATTTCAAGGTGCGGACGGTGACGCATACGATGCGAATAGAGAGTGCCGAGGACTATCTGCGCAGCTTCGGGATGATGAAGGATTGGATGATCCAGTCCTTCTGGAGTGAAGAAAGCAAGGCGAAAGCGAAGGACATGCTTGATGATCATATCTTACAGCATCTGACCGAGAAGCATGACAGGCACGGCTGGGATTTGACCTGGACATTCATTATGGCGACTTGTCATAAACCGAGCAATTGAGAACTGATGATTAATTGCTCGAGCCGTCCGAGGAATAGGTGTGGGGGATCACATAGGTTAGGTAGATACTTAGGTAAAGTAAGTATATGCTTGAATTCATATAAGTGCTGGATCACATAGAGGTCCCTCGTTTAACACCCTCGAAGCATGAGGCTGGGACCGACAGCATGGCCAAGCTAAGCTCCCGACGTGGAAGTTGGACTTCGTTACCGGATACCCCTTGAACATAGCCATTGGGATCCCGGGTGAGGTAATGCGGACCCGAGAAACTGCTTGCTGGAGACCTTTGAAGCGAGGGTTCATCGTCGATGTGTAGATCGAAGGGCTGCGTCATAGAACACCGATGATTATAGCACGCAACAATGGTTGCTACTATGGAAGAGAGCAAGAGGTGCATCCCGAAGAGAACAACAAATCTGCCATCGTGGTCTGCCTCAGAGCCGACATCAGATCTAAGCAAGTTTATCAAAGAGCGAGATGTCTACTTGCTTGGCGAGGCTACCAAGAAGTTGTACATCGGAGGAGGGGGAGAGACGGAAGAGGAGAGGGTGCGCATGTCCGTGTATCATCTCCTGATTCCGTCACTCTGTCTAACTGGTACAACTAAGGTCGGCTTTACCCATATTTCTGCTTGGAAGTAAGGTTGGGGTAAAACGATCCTCTGAGAGAAATATCCGACGTGTTGGGATTTGTTGGCTCGCCTTATGATAAGACTCGGCAGGTAGGCGACTTGGCGATCCTCAAGGGGGGGAGTTTATGTCAATTCAGCTTCCACTGAAAAGTACGAGCAGTGTAAGTATCCACCGGCACTGTACAAAGTATAGAAGTACACACTGCTTGGCTGCCCCACTCTTTCGGCCACTTAGCCTGTTTGATCGATAGTGCTCGATGCTAGCGCGGTGCTAGCGCATCTTAGTGCATGAGCCGAGCCTTTTGTATACAAGTGTTCGATAACGAAATTCGTATCGCATTCGCAGCCGTAGCAACACCACCACGAAACACACTCTCTCTCTCCCCCCCTAGAAGACGACGAAGAGACTTGAACGACTGCCCGAATGCATCGACATGTCCGAGCTTCCACCATAGCCATAGCTAGTCCCTGATAATACCGCCTACAAGTAGCCATCTCGCCCACCCGGACCTTGATCGGCGACTTCGATAACACGAAATCCGCGGCGCATTATCTTCTTTACACGGCTATAAGATAGCTATCTATCTACATACATTTATGTATCCCTAGAGTACCCGTACCAAAAGGCAGACTACGATATAAACTACATGCCATCATCTCATGAGTAACCCGTGCCGGTCCCTGTTGCTTCGCCATCCGAATCCGAATCCGCTTAGCCACGAACGTAGGGCTCAGGACTCCCAACCATGCCGCCCTCGATGGCACGTAGAGCTCTGAGCGTGGCTGCGCTTCTTTGTCTCTCCCACTTCGCCGTCGCCACCTCGAGCCTGGAGGAGGGCGTCCTCCCATCCTACCACTACGGCGCTCCCATCGCCGTCGAGTGCATGAACCGTAGCATGTGAGATGGATCATCCCGTCCCATTCCCCTCCTTCATGTCCCCATCCACGTGTGGACACATATGCTCCATGGATTTCTTGGGCTGATGACGACGACGATGACCGCGACAGAGAGACGGGCGAGCACATCCAGAACGCCCGCGACGAGATCCAATGGATCCCCTTCCCCGTATGTAACGAGACCGGCAGGCCCCTCGAGTTTCACTACGGCATCGAGACCGAGCTCAACTGCACCATCCCCGTCATCGACGACCCCTTCTTCCACCTACTCGAGTTCTACATCCACAGCGACGCACCCCTCGCGTGCCGCCTGCCCGCCCGACCCGCCGCCCATGTCGAGCTCGTCGGCGAGAAGCCCCTCGAGCCCGAGTTTACCCCCCTCGTCTTCGCCCTCGCCGGCACCCTGCAGCTCAGCCACATGCACATCAGCACCCATCTCAACGTCCTGCTGCACAGCACCCCGAAGCACCACATCCACCCCCACGATAGCGGCGTGCTCGACAGCGGCGCCGCCTACAGCACGAGCCCGCTGAGCCACATGGCCGGCAGCCACACGCGTGCTCTCATCATCGGCGACCCCTTGCCCCTGAGCTTCAGCGTCCGCTGGTTCCCGACCCCGGCGCTGCCCAAGACCGAGGGCAGGGTCGAGTGGCAGGGCATGGGCGGCCATATCTACGCGAGCACCGTCTTCTACGCCATCGTGTCCTTCATCGCCGGCGCCCTCGCGTCCGGCGCCTACTTCTTCGGCGCCGTCCTGCCTAAGAGGCTGCGCGGGAGGGGGCTCGGCGCTGCGACACCCCTCGGGTACGGGCTGAATGGCAAGGGGGTCGGGAATGGATGGGGATACTCAAAACGAATCGACTAGGTGGGGTCGGTTGTGAATCGCCCTCGCCTACTTTGCAACTGAATAGGCAACGCGGAGAAAGAGAAAAGGAGAGAGGAAGCCTCGTTCTTGTACATACTTGATAGATGACGAGAAACCATGTCCGCGGTATGAGGGAGGGCGTTCTGTTTTTATCAGCTGTAGCAATAGGAGTTTCACGGCACTCGGGCGCTCAAATTCAAAATACCTGCGGGATTGATTGGCTCTATTCAAGAAGTTGGGGGTCATACGCGATTCATTATCTACACAGTGGTACCATACCGTAAACACTCGACACTCCATTAGACTTTCTTTTCCCACACAGCGCCTGCCAACTCATATCTACAACAGCAGAACACTATCTACTACTGTGCTTTCTTCACCTCGGCGACTCTGACGCGCTTCAATACGCGTGTATACATGTCAATCGTCATCAGTACGGCTACACCCGATGTTAGCTACGACATGTCCCATCGTAGTGACGCCAAAGAATATCAAACCAGACAAGGAATAATAATAATAATAAAGATGCGGAATAAAGTAGAAGAATATATAAAAGAAATATAAAAGAACTCACCAAGCGCAAAATACCCGCCGTAAAGCCCGCCGATCAGAACCGTCTTCTGCTCAAAGCTCACGACGGCCGGGTCCCACAGCGCGGCATCGTACATGCAGGTGAAGGTAGTGATGGCCGTCTCGAAGCCGTAGACGAGGAGGAGCAGCTCGGCGGCCCCGGACGGGCGGCGGCCGCCCCAGAGCGCGCCGACGGCCCACAGTGAGACGGGCAGGTGGAAGACGAGCTCGAGGAAGGCGAAGAGGGGGAAGAAGGACGGGATCTCGGCCGGCGGCGGCTGGAAGAACTGGTCGTTGTACGCCTCTATGTAGTAGGTTCGCAGATCCCCCAGGAAATGCAGGGGGCTATCCGCGGGGGCCCAGAGGGATGTTGGGTAGAGCGGGACGAGGTCCACGCCTGGATGGGTTAGTTTGGGTTGCTATGGGCGGTGAGGGTGAGAGTGGAGGGGGGTGCGGGTTTTGGGGGATGATGGGATGTGTTTGAACGTTTATTGTTGGGTAAGAGTGAATGGAATGTGTAAGTTGGTTGATGATATGGTGTTAGTGTCTGTGCTCATCTCTCATCTTATCGTGATTACGCTTTCATGTCATCATCGTGAGGTGAGTAGATGATGAGCTGCTGCGCTGCAAGGTTGAATGGGGGATGGGTAGTGGTCCTCTCTCCCGGAACGAGAATCTTGCTGTCTAGGAGAGAGACCTCAATATGAGAAAGCAGCCGAAAATCAAGAAGCTTACAGAAGAGAACCGGGATGTGGATGAGGAAATAGACGAGGTAGACCCGGTCCAGGATTGCCCGTGCTGCGGATGCCATTTCTGGTCGTGCAGCGTGCGCTGACTAAGTATATGTATAAAATAACCCGAGATTCGGATAAGTTACGGCGGTTGGTGATTACGTCGTTGTAAAGAAATAAGTGATGATGTCGTGAGTATCATGATACTTAATGAAGGATGCGAAGAAATAAGATTACAATGTGTGAATGCATCCCACACCGTACACAGCACTGTACTTTGGCGCGCGGTCCCAGGGTAGCTTCTTGGGTTCAGGGGTCAGGTGCAATAAGACCCGGCGGCCCTACCTACACCACCCGTTGAGCAGTACCTATAACACATCTTGTCACCGAACTTGTGAGTCTTTTGCAGCCGACGTGAAAGTAGCTACGAGACGGAGGTATAGAATTATTATCGCCGGTTTCAACAGAGCTTCTTAGGCGACCAATCCCTAGTCATAATTTACGTACAAATAACCGCACAGGCAAAACACCCTCAACTCCCAGCTTATAAGATTCCATCTTATATGGGGCTCATGAGGGCGTGCGACACTAAGCACACCACAGTATTGAAGCAATAGCAACTAAGATTCGCATTTACGAGTGCCCCCTTTCTAATTCGGCGCTAGTTCTTTCTCTGCTTGGCCAGCCTTCGTCACAATCGTATCTCGCTCCTTGGAACTATACACCCCAGAGGTCACAAATTCGCCCGCAATGGACGTCACGGTCTTGACGAAAGTGTCGTGTGTAGCAAAGGGCGCTTGATCCCAGACTACATCGAGGAATGTCGGCCCATCAGTGCCCGGTGAGCTAGTCCCCGAGACCGGCACGTCGTACTTGGGCAAGCCGTCGTTGCGCTTGCGATTTGACACTCCCGTGTCGATCGCACCGAATACAACGGCTGACTCGACACGTCGAAAGTACGATGAGACGAGCTGTGCGTCGCCGATGTAATATGGCCGCGCAACCAGGCTGCCATTCGTAGTCTTGAAGGTTGGGTCTCCGGCCGCTGTGGATCCCGTACGCTTGATCGCCGCCTGCGAGTAATCCCCATCCCGCTTCAGATACTGGTAGAGGGACAGCCCGTTGTAGCCGCCATTCGCACTGCCCGGCTTGCCGACGAGCTGCAGCAGCACCGGCCCCCACATGATTGCCTGCGTGTCTGGGCGGTCGCGTGCGCGCTCAACTCGGATGCTAAATGGCATTGTCACCTCAATCACGTCGCCCGTATTCCAGGTTCTGCTTAGGGTTAGATAGCTCCCTGGGTGCGCCGCCTTGCTCGTCTGGGCTTGTCCATTAATGGCAACAGTGAACCCCTTGCGAACCCAGGCGGGAACACGTAGTTTGATATCCAGCGGACCACTTCCGGTAATGGTATATCTTGCTGTATCTCCGCGCGGGAAGGTCGTTTCCTGCTTGATCACAAAGCCTCTATCCGCCCATGTAAGCGTAGAGGGTATGTACAGGTTGACCCAGAGCGTAGATCCGTCCGCCGAACGCAGGTAGATCGTCTCCTGGTACTTCGTGTGGCTCTCCATCCCTGTGCCGCCGCAGCAGGTACCGGTGTTTCCAAAGTCACGGGTGGTACCAGGAGTAAGCTGTTGGAAGTAAGTGAGCTGGGGGTCCTTGGTGCTGTCCGTATCGGCACGCGATCCCGAGATCTGGTTGAATAATCCACGCTCATAGTTATCCATGTATGTTGCATTATGCTCATGGAAAAACAAATTACGCGCCAGCTTCAGCACATTGTACGCCGTGCAAGTCTCCGCACCGGTCCCGGCCATGGCGTTGGCGATGTTATCCCGGTTCTGGAACAGCTCGCCGTTGGTATCAGTGCCTGGATAGCTGCCGCCGACACCACCAGTGGCGAATTGTCGGTGTGGTGCCACCCAGTCGTAGAAATTCTTGGCTGCCGTGAAGTATTGTTGATCCCCGCCTTGCTCGAAGACTCTCAAGTAACCTATGAATTGAGGTACATGCTGATTGGCATGCAGCCGTGCTGGCCGACGTCGACCGGGTATCTTGTCGGATGTTACAACTAAGATATCATGATCATCGACGGCCGCACCGAAAAGCGACTCCCGATTGTCGAATGCCTTGGCAGTTTGCAAGTGTCGTGCGTCGCCGGTGATCTGATAAATCTCCGGGTACACCTCGTTGGCCCCTCCATACTCTCCACCGATATACAGGTCCCACATGTAGTTGAGGTCGTCCCTAGTCAGGTTCCCTTTATATTTCGGGTTGTTCTTGTCTCCAATAGTTAGAGCGAGGTAAGCCCAGTCGGCCATCTGTGTCGCAATGGCAAGAGCTTTTGAACTGTTCGTATTATAATACGCGTCTAACAGCCCTCGGACAATCTTGTGCTGCGTGTACCAAGGCGCCCAGGTATTCGTACTGAGGTTGCTTCCATACACTGCCCAACGGGGTGGGCCAAGCCGCAAGACGGTATCTTCTGGAAGTGCACCAAGGTAGCCAGGGTGTGTCGGCACCCAACCAGCGGCACCAGTACCCGCTGTACTATCTATTCGAGCCGTAATGGCGTCCTGGCAGGCAGCCAGCTCACTGACCATCCAGTCGAGCTTTGTTTTAAAGACCTGCTCCCCCTGGTCGGCGTAGGCTTGAGAAAGAGCCGTCATGAAGTGACCAGTCCAGTGTCCGCTCAGTAGTCCACCGTCCTCCCAGCCTCCGGGCGCAGTTACACCCTTCGGGTTGGGCCGCCCGGCCTGGTTGTTGAAAAGAACCAGAAACTTCCTCTCGTCATACGACCGAAGGAAGGATTTGATCCTGTCGCGCTTCTCTTGCAATAAACCATTTCCCAGGCGTACCTGATCAAGCCGGAACGGACGCACAGGTGCGGTAGCCCCTGGACCGAGGTCTATGGCCGAAGCATCCATCTGTATGGCGCCGCTACCGACAAGTGCGACGACTCCGAACGCGAGGGCCCGAAGGAGCTGGCATGGGCCGAATGGAATCCTGTGCAGCCAGGCCATGGCAGGGACTTGAGTTACGGCGATGCTAGCAGTAATTACCTGTTTTACGAGCAAGCGGCGACAAACATGCCTTCTTATCTTAAGGCTTGAGCCGTGGAACTGTGAAAATTCCCTCCCTGGACGTCTTCTTAAAATCGTCGTCACGACTGTCACACACGGGGGGCTCCCATATCATTTCGCGCCCTCTTCGAGATATCCATATCCCATATCACGGGCGTGAGGGGTTCGGCCGATCATTGACCAAGAGCATTCTGGTAGCCGACTGGTGCGGGTAATGAGGTGGTTCTCCGCCTCGCAGGAGGGACACCAACGTGGGGCGCAATACAACGTCTTCTGGCGGCCGACTGGTGGGATAAAAACATGGCCACGGATCTGTCCAGCCCACCGCCGCTACCACCGAAGCCGTGGACGTGGATATCGGCAACCGGAGCCTATGCGCTAATCAAGCGATCGGGTCAAGATCACCCAGCCCATTATGCTGGGTAGATCATACTGGGAGGGAGACATGGGATTGGGAATGTGAGGCATGAGCAACGCCAGTAACGCCTCAACGTCAATTACAAAGTACACGATCCGTGAACGCAGACCTATAGCCGAAATCTGCATCGAAGCCTAAGTTAAATAAGAGAAACCTTCAGCCGTCGGCGCAGACTCCATAACTAGGTTGAGATGAGAATGCAATTCCAGCCACAGCGCCATGGCCGTTCGCCATGGCCGTTGCCATTGGTGATAGAGGAATATCAGCAGTGCCAGGAATTACCAATCGATCCGATAAATACATAACAAAGTAGAAGTCGACATCTACACTGGGGCGGCACTTGAGATGGATTCTAGTGACGGCCACCAGGTAACACTTAGTCCTCCCAATGGCAGATTGAGCGGGAAGGGAAAGTAGTTACGCGCCCGTAGCAATGCTCAAATTAGATCCTCATATTCTGCAGAAGAGTCGAATCAGGTTTCTCGACACTCTTTGCTCCGGATGACGTCTCTGGGTTGATCCTCATGACCGCCCTCGTCAGGTTAGGTCCTCCGTTTCGTAGCCAAGACTCGCAGATCGTTGGACAAGGGCATCAAATAACAAGTTGCCAACTCCATTTATTAAAGCCGTGATGTTGGCTTACGATGATCTCTATGCTGAGCTTGGATAAAGGTTTGTGAGTTAGAAATCTTGAAAAGAAACACGAAAAGAAACACGATGTTAGGCACTGCTCACCCTCGGCTTTATTCTCAGCAGTGCGACGCCCTCTAAAAAGCTACTTAGTAGATAGATCGGTGAGATACCTAAAATTAGGTACCCAAGTAGGTTAGATTATGGCTCGGTAATGGGCGGCTCTCAGCGGTACTCCCTTTCCCAAAAGAGTGAAGCACCTAGGCAGTTACCTGGGGAACCACTTGGCGTCCCCCACCGCCAATGTCAACAAGGAGCCTCAAGGAGGTGCGTCTTCCCTATCTTCAACTTCCTTGTCGATCGGCCAGAATGCAGCCCTCCGTTATCCCTTTGAATGTCGGCTCGGCTCCGTGACTTAAAAGTGGAATAACGGGGTTCTTGCATAAGTGCATACATCCAATGAAAGTATTATCCGAGCAAGATCTACCAATTTGATCGCGCTATTTATTTTGATAAGCAGCCCCGTTATTCCATTTGCAAGTCACGGAGCCGAGTCGACATTCAAAGGGATAGAATTTTTGGCTGAGCCAAGTCTAAATGTAAGTCAGCGTGCTAATGCCACACGCAGATTCTACAGTACTGTCAACCACTTCGGTCTTCAAGGCTGCACAAGGTGACAATAACAAATAATACAATCCTTTTGAGCAAATCCGTCTCGCCTACTTCGTACGAGTATGTTCTTTCTGGAGAATCCCAGGGTTCCTTTTTGTGGGCTTTCTTTCATGCTGTGAGCCATCCTATCACTGACGAAGGGTAGGAGAACTGTCAATTTGAAGACTTCCGCTCGTCCTTTGACTTTGCTGACTATTTGCCCGACGACTTGTTTTAGCTTCGTACGGCTGTCAGAATTCGCCATTGTGCTCTTGCATTATTGTTAATCGCATTCTCTAGTCAAGTCTTCCGCTCGAACAATATTCGCGTTAATATAAAGTGCGCAAATGACAACCAAATAATCGGCTTCTGACAATAAATGAACGAAACAGGCAGTATATGTTTCTATACGAGTCTTCACAGATATCTGTAGATAGGTGTGTTAGCGTGTACTGTCGGTATTAAGCTGTGACTAGTCGCATGTGCCGGTCGTGGCCTCCAAGTTCATCGCGGTGGTCGGACTTCTCAAGGCCCTTCCATAGGCCCCCGCCACCGCCCCCGGCCTGCCGAGAAAAAAAGGGACCTCGCCATAGTCATGCTCCTCAGCCACTGCATGATAGTTGAGCTGACAGGTCATACAAAACTAAGCCGGCCATGCTCCCTCAATATAGACAACGTCGCGCTGGTAAGGCGTAGACATCTCCAGGCCGTTGACTCTTGTGTTTACAGCCCATACTCACTCCTATGCATACAATGCTGTATTCCGTTGACGGCCGCTGTCTGTCGCGACATCATGTTAGACATACACATTGAAGAGCGCTTCCTAGGCTACAGCAATGAACGAATAATAAAATAGTAGAAAGCCTGGGCTGCTACTCCTTAGGCTGCAGAAGACAAACCACACTCTCTTTCACGTTTCCACAGTCGGTGTCGTTTAATCCGCAAACATGTTAGCCGGGAAACGTTCGTAAACAACTGATTATTGTTTTATATCTTATTATAAAGACTGCTGTTGATAGTCACGTTCCAAGGCAAGAAAATGCAGGTAGGTAAGTCGATGAGGAAGCGGCAGATTAACGAATCCATTCTGCGAAACAATTTGAAAACAAAGTAAACATAATCTGAAGGGGTGTTCTACCAAGCCGGACACATCGTATCACAGAACAAGCAAGGCATAAAAACTGTTTCGTTCAAAGCCCTGCCAATGTGACCAGTCGTAACCTCCTAATCAGAAACAATTTAGGGGGTGGCAGTGCTTGTTATCAGGGTCGATTGCGCCACAAACAGAATCACAGCTTGATACCGGTGCAACAGGGCGAAATATAGTGCTCAAGTCGGACGCTTAATAATCTTCATTTGATCGAATTACTCACAGTTAAAGACGTAACAAATTTGAGGTTTTGCGGGCGCTTCTGCATGGTCTTGGTAATCGTGTAACACTTCATTTGGCCTGTTGGTAGGCGGTAAAATGCTAGCACTGTTTCCCTATTCTCGGGGAATTTTCAATCAACATACGCAAGAACATGTGAACTAGATCTAACATTAGGGGCGTCAATCACCTCCCTGCCGTCAGCCGCCGCCGATATAAAGTGCACACCTAGCCCTATTTACCTGAAAATTAGGAAACTCTTTATGTCTCATACCCTACGTCATTTGGTGGGTAATTAGGGATACTTGTACTAGTGGTAGTGTGAAATAGCAAGGTAAGATCAAACTTGCGCTTTTCAGACTATCATTTCCTTAAGTCTTACCAATCCAGCTAATGTTAGTACCTTACGGTCCCACTACCGATCACCCAGCCAGCCAGCCAGTCAGTATGAGCTCCCGCTTAGCATCCAAAAGTAAGTTCCAGATTTTTGAGGTCATCATGGCAAATGATGATTAGAAAATGAGAAAGAAAAACTACTAAAGCCACGGAAAGATCCTCAGTCACGGGAGAGCGACGTCATCTATGTGCAGGACTTAGGCTTCAGTGTCGCCCCGTCTCCAGCTCGAACCGTTAATCAGTCTCTACTTCGAGATGCCATGAGTCCTGAAAACCTCCGCAAGCATTTAGGTCTAGTGTCAGAGACTGTCGGTACCAGTGTCAAAGAGTCAATTTGGAACAACATCAAGAATCACCTAGGTCGAGTGCCAAAGGGTATTGGTCCAAGTGTCAAAGAATCAATATGGGAGAAGATGAACGAGTGTTTCGTGGGCGACAGGTCTAGGCCCAGCGACCTGGAGGGAGAGTTTCTCTCTATCGATAAGTTAAATATAATATTTAGCATCGAGTCCCTCCAAGCCCTAGTAAAAGAAGAATATTCCATTAAAGCGGGAACGGCATTCAACAGCAGATTAGACATATATATGTCTCGACGGCGAATCTTGGGTATTTTACTCGATATATGTCCCAAGAATTTGAGATATTTCGAATATTTCGTTAGAGAAGGCATCACAGACGACCATTTGCCCCTAACGCCGATAGATTTTATCCATTCTCAAGCCGTTCGAACCAGACTTGGGACAGAAAATACCACTCTGTTCAAGGACTGGGAAAGGCCCGACGTCACACGCTTTTATTGTTACCAGCCGAAATTCTGTGCCCCATTCCTTGATTTTCAGGAGCAGAGGCTATGCCATTACTCATTAGACAGGTCAATACGTTTACCGTGGCTCGAATACGAATCGAGAGTAGTCCGCCGCAATGGAATCCCGCTGTGGGTTGAAATACACCCGAGTCACCACAATTTCAGACCACATCAGGTGAGAATCAGCCGCCCCGAGGTATTATATTATGTATTTCCTTGAGCCACTAAACGGACTGATACGTATCAGACACCTGCCAGGCCTCTCCATTTTGAGCTCAGAAGACTCAGCATTCGTGAAGCGGAGACATATCAGCAAAGGCTAGATAGGGGGGCGACCTACGCCGAGATACAGAAGGAAGCGCGTCCAACCAAGCCACTTCTTTCTTTTCAGCATGGACAAGAATACTACGTGCTTTTTCTCCCGGAACCAAAGCAACATTGAACACTCGGTACGGAGGCGTGTGCTTCATAGCCGCCGGGTCTCCGTTCTACTGTCAGGGTACTGGCCCTCTTTACCAGGGAGGCTTGAAATTTAATAGTTGTTAGGGCATGCGAGTAGAAGTAAGGAAGTCTGACGGAGGTGTGGGGAGATCTGGTGGAATTAGGTGGCCGGTGCCTCTGACGATACAGGATCAAGCGCAGTTCATTCAGATGGGCCTGCCTTCTAGGGCCAAGGAGCTCCTTTTATCGACATCTAGAAGCCTGTCCTTCCTATAGCAGTACTTCCTTGCACCACTTACATGCTCCCAAGTGGCTTGGCTAGAACTATACCCTTGTCGTTACCACTATTCCTATTATTTGCTGATTCGCAGTCTTAGGTAATTGACGCAGTGTTTATTAATCTTCCAATGACTATTGAAAGTGAACACAATGCTCATTATCCGCCACGTCTGTCTTTTCGGGATCTATGTAGGACAATAGGAAATACTAAGCACCTCAGGTACATGTTATACTGAATGGGACTAGATGGGCACCGCCAAGGATGAGACTACCACGTGGACCGCACTGTAGCCGCCACCTATGGCTCATGAGTAAGAAGTTACCAAACACTGTATGGCCCGCTCCCTGGCACGGACCTCCACTCAGCCTACCTATTTCCCTGTCCCTTTGTCACAGCCTCAGTGGCTAGTGCATGTGGCTAGGACTCCTATTCGAGTTGAATGCGACCACGAAGGTGACAGGTGGCCTGGCAGGTGTCCAGCAGGTGGCGTATACATTCACTGCGGACGGAGGCACACATAGATCTAAGCATTGAGGATTCCTGTACAATAGCTTCCTTTCCTTTTCTTCTTTTTTCTTCAAGTTGTTTATTTTATCCCAATGTAAGGTATTCAAATGCCCGCATCTAGCCGCCAGTGTCGTGACCCATAACACCCTTTCTCTCTCCCCTTTCCGGTCTTCATCATCAACGCACCGCCATACCAGACTTCTCGCTCCTCAACTGTGCCGTTCGCCTTCTAGCCCGAGAAGAGGGAAAAGATCCGAAATGGGGCAGACTTTCCAGCTCGTTGCCCCTCGGGCAAAGTTGGGCATCTCTTTGCGACTTAAACTGGGAGAGATTCTTTTTGAGGATGCAGAATATCTTGTACGCCGCCTGATTATCCCAGTTCGACCACAGCAAGACTCCTCTCAAAATTCCTCTATGAACTCGACCAACACGATCAACGGCGAGAAGCGAGAAGTGAAGCGTAGCAGGGATGACAACGAGGCACATACCAAATCCTCACGACCCCGCAAGCAGATCAAACTTCACGGCCGGAGTAAGAAAGTAATTTCTGACGCCGCTATTACCCTTTCCAGTCTTCCTCCGGAACTCCACCTACTCATCTTTTCTTTCATTGGAGACATCACCGACATCATATCTCTCGGCATCACGAATCAGTACTTTTGGTCGATAGGCCGTGAACGCCTTGACGATTACATCTCATCAACATATTTTGGGCGATGGGCTGGCATGAATATCGTCTGTGTGGGCGAGGATGTCAAACCAAATCACTACCCCCCCGGCCTATTCTCAACCAAAGAACTCGAAGTTCTGCGCCAGGAAACGGTCGTCGTATTACCGTATGACTGGGACTCTGACGACGACTCTTTCGACGCCCAAGCTTTTCCGAACAGGCCGTTCACTCTCCACGATTTCACTGATCCTAGCGTGTCAATGATAGAGGATAGTGGGCACCTGTCCTCTATGTATGGTTTACATGCTGGCTGTTACAGACGAGGCATAAATTATGACCCCGGATATAAGTATATACGCCGAGAGTTCCATAATATCAAAGAGGAGACCTACCTCCCTACCGATCAGCTGTGGATTCTCCGAAATTTAACCACGAAAGAGATAGTTCGTTCAGACGCTATTGCCTTATCACCCGACTATATTGAGGGCCCTCATATTCGAGTCTTAGGGTTCGGCGAAGTTATCATGTTGCGCATTTGCTGGTCAACAGAGTTGCCGACCGGTTTTCGAAATACCCCTAATATCATAGAGGGGGTATGGGCAGGGCATTGTTTTGATATTACTACGCTTTCGAAACATGAGGCTGAGACCCGCGGAGAGAAGTGGAGAGATGTAAGCGACGAAGTCGCAAGAGAGATCGCCATCATTTGGGAAGGTGAATTTGGCCCCAGTTGGCGTGAAATCATTTGCGACGCCAAGCTCACGAGGAGACGCGACCCGTCAGGTTGGCTCTAGACCATTGAGCCAAAAGATATGGCCGCATTATGCGTTATTTTCCTGTATTCTGTATAGGTATATATTTGACACAACTAATCGTAAGAGGAGAGCTAAATTAGACTCGGGATATGTGAAGTACGACTTTAAAGCGTAGTTTCGACAGAATTTGTGCCTGGAAAGAGTGTAAGCTCTTTGGTTAGCTCTTCGAACACGTAGATGAGAAAACAGTACTCCTAGCGACAGGTACACCTTAAAAACAACGCTTCTGAAGATGCCGCGCCGATTACTGCGCTTCCCGGGAAGAAATGAACAAAGTTTAGGGCTAAGCTATACGTGTCGTGAATAACGATATTAGAATTCAAATTATGACGTAGAAGTGAAGTCCTCTTTCCCTTTCCAGTAACCCTCCGCTCGAGTCCAAGTGTAGAATCGTAGTTGCTTGGGGAACAGATTCGGTAAGCGCGACAACTTTCAGGTTTCTACCTAGTTTTGGATCATGGAACTTTCAATAATATAACACTATTGACATTATGATTGCATTTATCTTCCTGTCTTACTAACCCCGCTTTTCCAAAGTTGTTTCTTGTAAGCTTTACATTTAAAATTTGTGTTTTTTTTTGCGTATCCGATCCGTCTTCAAGGCGACCCTGCCGGATATCTCGCACATCGTCAGTCGTCCACCCTTCGAGACCGTGGAAGAGCAGCGGCATCAGAGAGGATTTCCACACTGGCACACTGTTCTTGCGGCTGCACATAACTGTTATAAACAAGAATATCGCGCTGGAGAAAACGAGAATGATGGGCAGCGTCAGCCAAGCCCAGTCGATGGAAATGACGGTAACCTGGACCGAGTTGGTCCCCAGCACCTCGACGGAACCCTGACTTGCTTGGATCCAATTCGTCAGACTGTCTGCGATGATACTCGTTCTATCAGATACGTTATTCCCGTAATGAAACGCGAGTCCGCTAATACTGGCATCGGCACCAAATGTTTGAAGTATGGGCCGGGCGACTAGATGTATCAAGAACTCCCAATAGGATACTACTGGCGTCACGAAGGTGCTATCAATGAATGGGTATATCGAATTGTTGCCGTGCATCCAAGTATCTCTGGAGTAGGAATATAGTAGACTCTCTCTCTATCATCCCACTGTACTCCATGACCTAGCATTTCTAGGCTTAGTGCCTCGAGGGCTTCCAGCGGATGTTCTTGAACGGAATAATCACTCAAAATGCCGTTAAACTAGCGAAATATATAATCAGGGAAAGTTTTCGCGGGAAGCAAAGGCCTGTAAAACCAAAGGGTAGAAAACCTACGACTGAGAAATCTTGATAAGTCCTAGTACACCACTTGATAGTGCAATCTGTTATTGTCGCGTTTATATCGGTGGCAGTCATTGTTTCATTGAAGATTTGAAATGGATAGCTGCCTTGCTGAACCACGGTCAGTCTTACAATGGATCCATCGTTTGTGGTCACAGGCAACGGTTCGATTTGCAACTCCACAGAGTTTTCGACCTCAACCAAGGTGTGATAGTAACCGTAACCCCTATCGCCTCCTAAATCTCCCTCGATTACCAAATCTATGATGCGAGTCGGGTTATATCAAAATAGGAACCCCGAGGGCGTGATGAAGCTGACGTTTAATAAGTAGAAGTCGTACGTCTCCGTCGACTCCACGACGGGTATATCTGTCATGTTCGAAACATCTGTGCAGGAATTGCATAGACTAAGCGTGGAGAAATATCCTGATTGGCAGATGAACCTAATAGGAACGTTGGCGTTGCTCAGACCATCGAGAATAGCGTGCTTTTCAGCACGCTGGAAAGCGATCGAAGTCGGACTATTGAAGCCAATGTAATTTGTATCGTCCACATTATAATGGCTAGAATATGTTTTTAACACCAATAGAGAGGCGTTCACGCCAGACTGTTGAACTGACTGCGTATCGAATACGACAATCTGCTGCGTGGCTGGCCCCATTGCCTGCACCAAGAGCGTAATGAGCGCACCCACACAGGCGATCATTGATGGTTTGAAGCGCAAACCCATGCGCAAAAACTGCAATGAGCCCCACGGACCCCTGCTGGCCTCGTCGTAGACCGAAATGTCACCGAGTTGTTCCTGCTGTTCCGCAAAATGCAGCCACTGAGTCTGACTGAGTGCTTCGGCAAGAGCGAATAGCATAGCATAGTCGTTTTCGCCACAGTGACCAAGGCCGATATGATGGTGTTTGGAGAAACCACGGATTTCCAGTCACTGAGCAGGATGCCGTCCAGGTTTATGGCGAGGGCAACAACGACCACAACGCTGCCGATGCTGAGACCCATGCCACAAATCTCCCATAGCCACCACTCTTGCACGTGCTGGAAAGCTGTGACACCCTTCATTGATTGCTTGGTGTGGCTAGGACTCGACTCAGGCATCATCAAGTAAGGGGCTTGCGTTGCTAGATGATTTAGACATCTGGATGACTCTGGAGTTGACAGCGAATCGCTTAATAGTCCAAGCATTCGAGCACATGTGTCAAGCTGCGGTACTATGATCTAGACACCTTACTAGAACTACCAGAATGAATTCAGTCATGTCACTAGTGCTCAGTTATACATACCTACTTAATTAAGTAGGCATGTATGTGTATCTAGGCATATCTCTCTCTCACGATAGACGCCTCTAATCTACGGCGACGGCATAATCCGCAATAGACCCCTTCCCCTTTCTGCCAAACCAACAACAATCTATAAAAGATACTCCCCCCGCCGAGCCCGTTCGCAAAGCGCCCTCAGCGCGACCGCGCCCCTCCGGAAATCCTCAACGTCAACATACACCATGCCGCTGAGCCGCCACCACAGCGCGCCGGCGTACAGGCACGTCTGGAAGTAGTACCCGCTCTCCGCGACGCCCGTCTCCTTGATCCAGTCGGTGAGCCCCGCCGCCCTCGAGAGCTCGATCCTGCCGTCGCCGTCGCCGATCTCGAGGGGCAGCCGCACGTTGGCGAAGTTGCATTCCCGCATGCAGGACCCGGCTGCGTCCATGACCTCGGTCCCGAAGATGGCGGCCGCCGCTTCGCTGCCCTCGCGCGCTACGGACCGGCAGTATGTCTGGATCGCGGCCTCGCCGCCGCAGACTTGGGCGCGGAAGGCTAGGGCGGCTGGGGTGCGGAAGGCTGCGGGTTAGTCTAGTGATAAATCGGTAGAGTCTGGTTTTGATATCTTGGGTAGGGCGAGTAAGGGGCGGAAGGGGGTGAAAAATTAGTTACGTACCTTCGACTGTGAGGAAATTTGTCGTGTCGAGCGTGGCTACGCAAGTGTGAATCAGCATATGGAAAACCGCTATCACGCGTTGACTTTAGACATATCTTTCGTGGCAAATAAACCACAAGCCCGAACCATAATCATCACCACTACTTATCGCACTTCATCGAGACTCAAAAAATCCCGATAATCTACTCAATCACTCCTCACTCACCCGTGAAATCGAACAACTCCACAAACGCGTTCCTATCGACCTCCTCCGCCCCGCGCCTCCGAAACCGATAGCTGGTCGGCAGGCTCGTGCGGATGAGCCCCTGGTGACGCCTGGGGACGTACAGCGCCGCGGCGCCGCGCGGCACGAAGAGCCACTTGTGCAAGTTGGTGACGAAGAAGTCGGGGTCGAGCGCGGCGAGGTCGAGGTCGACGTGCCCGATGCCGTGCGCGCCGTCGACGAGCACCAGGGCCCCCTCGGCCCGCAGCGCCGGCACGAGCGCCTCGAACGGGATCCGCAGCCCGGGCATGCTGACGATGGTGTCCACGACCGCGAGCTTCACGCGCTCGGCGCCCGAGGCGTTGACGCGCCTCGCGGCCGCGACCATGGCGGCCACGAGCTCGGCGTCAGGGAGGGGGAGGGGGAGGGGCACGACCTCGACGCGCACGCCGAACGTCTCCGCGAGCCACGCGAGCCCCGCGCGCACCGAGTCGTACACGACCTCGTAGACGAGGACGACGTCGCCGGGGGCCCAGCGCAGGTTCTTGAGCACCGTGTCGATGCCCGTCGTGGCGTTGGGCACGAACACGAGGTCGTCCGTCTCGCAGTTCAGCAGGCCCGCGGCGGCGGCGCGCGACTGGCGCAGCCGCGCCGCCCAGTCGAGCACGATGAACTTGTCCGGCGCCGCCTCGGCCTCGGCCCGCAGCGCCGCGTGCGCCGCGCCCACCGACACCGGGTACGTCCCGTAGGACCCGTGGTTCAGCGGCGTGTACGTCGGCGCGAAGCGGAAGTGCGCTTGCCGCATGGCCCGTCCGAATGGGACGGTGGGGCCTGTCGCCGAGCGGGAGGTGGAGGGGTGTGACGCCGTCATGGTGGTTGGTTTGTTGGGTTGTTGGTTTGCTGTACGCTGTCTCTCCAACTCAGAAAAAAGGGGAGTATACACACACACAAACTCTCTCTCTCAATATATACAGATTACTTAGTTAGTACAAACTAAAAGAAAAATGATTAAGTAGGTAGACTGAACGTAGTATAAGCCCATGACCTTATTTCTAGCCGATGGAGAACGTGACTAGCGGAAGACCGGTTGACGATGACGAAGTAGTTGTTAGACGCACATTCCTATCCCGGGGCCCGGCCATCGGGGGTCGTTGATCGGCTGTCGTCGGCTCTTTGTTCCACTTTCGACTAAGCTTCC
Organism: Nemania serpens; assembly: GCA_022578855.1. Taxonomy (NCBI): domain Eukaryota; kingdom Fungi; phylum Ascomycota; class Sordariomycetes; order Xylariales; family Xylariaceae; genus Nemania; species Nemania serpens. The sequence goes on from MU396768.1 coordinate 30,720, forward strand.
ATCTGCTGTCACAGCCAAAGATAGTTCTTCCGACTAGCGCGCGTGGTCTGTCTGTATATCGCGACACGTCCCCATATCTCTCTCCACCCTGCTGCATGGCCCAGATGCCGAAGTCGAGGCCATGCTCCTCTACGCGCTTCTCATTCACGATCGCTACATGGCATAGACGGGACCCCAGTCATTTCATGAGTCACGCCGGAAGCGAAGACGGCAATGGAAAAATATCGAATGTATTGTTGGGTAATAAGGTCTAACTAAACAAGAGCAGAATAAGCTGATGCCTAGAATAATGACTCTCACGTCTCTCTCGTGTCGGTTTATTCAGATTCAGCTCGGTCGTGATAGTCATGAGGAGGTGAGTGTATCTAAGAAAATAAGGAGAAGAAGAGGTATCCTATTCGCTCCCAAACTTGAGCTCAGAAACGCCTTTCGAATGCAAATGAGTACTTCAGAATACCGCTCGCATCCTTCGATAATACGGTTTCACGTTGTTTCTTTCTTCTTACAACTTTGTTTGTCTCGTGTGACGTTTGTACGATGCGGGCGGGCGCATCCAGCTATAGCCTCCTCGTCAAGGTAGCACCGTCTAAGGTGGATTCGATGAAAGTTTGTAGTTGCTCGCTATCACCAGTCGACGGCCCACCCATTCTGTTCCAAAAATTCTTCGCATGCTTGCTTTAGTCCTAAATTCGGGCGTAATTCGGTCGGATACAGAGGCTCTCTGGTAAGAGGGTCAATCGGATGTCGCCGTAGTGCCTCCATGATGGATGCTCTCTCATACGACTTGCCCGTCTTTGTCTGTTGCACGTGTTCGGACTCAGGTCAGTTCCCCATGGCGGAATAAGCAATTTCTATGTGACAGAAAAAGAAAAAGAGAGAGAGAGAGAAAAAAAATAGGGTCACCTTACCATGACAGGATCAATCATGATTCCGAAGCTGATATCGTCAATCACCCAGTCGGGCACCTCTCGCCTCTTCTCCGAAGCCGAGCGGGCGGCCTCGAAGGTAGATCGCAAAAGGTTCATGTTCTTCTCGGACTCCTCCATGACCTCGGCGCGCTCTATGTCACTAGTGCAGAGGGCGGCATTCTCACTCTGTTCGCGCTGCATGAGCCAGATGAGTTGGTTCTCGAGCTCCTGACCCTCGCGTAACCGCTTCTTCTCCATCTCGTCCCAGCGTTCCTTCTTGCACCGCAGCACCTGGCTGGTGAGGTGAGCCAGTGACTTGTCGCTCGACTCGCTACCGAGGCGGTAGGCCAGCAAGGCGTTCTTGAGAGCGCCTTCGACGTCGTGCAGGGCCAGCAGGCATTGGGAGAGGATGAAGTAGGCCTTCATGTTGGGACCGCTGAGCTTGAGGCAGGCGTAGCAGTCGATGCTAGCCGAGTCGAATAGTGCGAGCTTTATCCTCGACATGGCGCGGTTCGTGTAGAGGGAGGGGTTCGCGTCATCCGCAATTATGCTACCAGAGAGAAAAGAGCACGGTCAGCTACGTCAAGCTCGACAAAGGGGTGGCGGACTGAAGACGGCGGCGACGAGCGACGGGCGACAGCGAGGATAATTGGGGATGGACATTCACCGCAGCGGAGCCACGAGAGACACACTGAACACACTGACGCTTTAGAATACAGACTTTCGGCGGCGAGGAAGTTGCCCGTCGTGAAGTGTACGTTCCCCTGCTCTTTCAGGGCGGCGGCTTTCTCGGCATCTCCGGCCATGGCGATAGTGGTGGCGGCGATGGTTGTGGTGATGGTTGTGAGGATAGTTGTGAGGATGGCGGGGTTATAATAAAAAATAGGGAGAGAAAGAGAGAGAGAGAGAGAGATAGAGGGAGGACTGGCACGAGGTAGACGAATCGTGGTCCTCGAGTCGCGGGGATTTGATCTGGCCACCACCTCGTTAGAAGATGATAGGCGGGCGCGATAACCGGCGACGGCCGTGCGTTGGTAGTATCTAGTAGGTATCTACGGACCGTCGTTGTTTGGTGGCGTGTGATATACCCCCTCGGTACGGAAATGTTTCGTTCGGCACGAAGGGCAGGGAATAAAGGAAAGAGTGGCAGCTAAGACGACGACAATGATGATTGCTCTCTCAAGGCTCTCACAATGCCCAGCTAGCAGATGTCGTCTCGTCCCGTCTCGTCTCGTCTCGGCTCGGCTCGGTTTACGAATCAATTTCAGATCAGGCAGATGGCGAGATGTACCGTTTTCTCTGGCTGACAGGCATGCGACAGGTTTCCCCTCAGAAAGTTGCAGTTCATAAGCACGGCATGACAGAAGCGGAGAGGAGGGACGCGGTGCAACGCGCAGAGTGCAGAGTGCACAGCCTCGTCTTGTATCCAGGCCAGGTAAGCAAGTTGAGTTCTCGTCTCTGTAGGGACGAAGATGCAATGCAGTCTTGTTCTCAGTTCAGCTGTCGGCAACTCTGTAAAGTAAGTGGCGTAGGACAGACAGCAAGGTTGGTGGTAGGTAGATCGATCAGTAGAGAGTCGTCTGAGACAAGAAGTCCAGCATCCGAATTGGTATATCTTAGATAAGTACTTACTTAATACAAGCATCTAACCTAGGTTCGGCGCTTAGTAGGGAATCTACCTAGATCATGCACCACAGTCGTGCGTGGCTCGTAGCCCGTCTTCTCCGGCTCAGTCGTAGCCGACGAACCGCCAATGCATTTGTAACAGGCGAAACTTCGAGAAGTTCATCTTAATGGTGGGGATTTGCTAGCTTCGAGCGTTGGACAAGGGGCCATGGCGGGCACTAGTCCCATAGAATTCCCCTTACAGCCCCCTGTCCAGTCACCAGGTAGGCACACTAAAGTGCCTGCCCTGCTTGACCCCATTCTGACCCCACGCTAATAATAGATGGGCTCCACTCGACCCGGGAAAGTTAAAGTTATTTATCGCGTGAGTGAACAAGGTGCGGCAAACGTGATTTTACCTCTGTAGTACATTTCTTTTCATCCCTCATCATAAACTTACCGACTTCGCCATCAACTGACTTCAATGCGAGCTGAAGAAGCGCTATATACATAGCTGCCTTCACTCCTATTTCATCGACAATCAAGCAAATAGGTAACCTACATCCACGGGCTAATCTGATATTACTCAGGGTCCATCTCTCAAGTCGTCCACTAATGAGATCATCTACCTAGACTGAGTACCTCTTTGGTATTCTACCTACCTTTGGATACCGTATATGTCATTGGACGGACCTTGAATGACAGAACATATGTTCCATGGGTACGGAACCGCGCAAACAAGAATCTCTTCATTCCACCTATTCATGCCAAATCCTCGTGCCATCCCGCGTGCCGGCAATCAAAACATGAAACGTCGCCAAACGCCCCAGATTAGACGCGCTTGTTTTCCTCCAGTTTGTTTTTCTCATTGCTTTGGTTTTTCTTTGCCCCAGAATCCCGAGCCGTGGCGGCGCCATGTCACAATTTAGCAAATCGACAACAGCTCCCTCGAACCAGCCTAACATAGGTGGTAGTCGCCGTTATAAGATTCTGGAATCGTTGCACATACTCACTCACCACTACCGATTGAGAAGCTCAACTCCAAGGTAAGTTATAAAGCCTAGCGTGAGCCCCACCCCAGAAATCTTTATTCATGTATATACTCGCGTGGCTGCGGTGCATGCACAAGCGTCATCAAATATCTACAGTATCCCGTCCCAGCACCTCATCCATCGATGACGAGGGGGAGACGGGTCACGGAAAGGAGGTAGTGGAAAGGGAAGGGGAATGGGGAGGAGGGAGCCATCGAGTATTATGAGATGTGCCTCTGTTCTTAAATCAAATCATTTCATTTGATACTGATATTTTTTCTTTCTTATCTCTTTTGATTGCAGACGTGTTCGTTTCCCATCATCTCATTGCTGTCCTATTACAAAACAAAGACAGCGTAATTACCCCCTTCCTCACAAAAGGTAGGCCGCAGCACAAGCGAGCAGCATGCCGGCGAGACCGGCCTCGGCCTGGAGAGAGCCACCGCTCGTTGGCGCGGCTGACGTGGAGCTTTCGGGCGCGCTGCTGGAGCTGGAGCTGCTGCTCGGGGGCTGCGTCGAAGATGGCTCGCCGCCCTCAGATGAAACAGTGGACCCGGGCGAGCTGGAAGAAGGACCGCCGGCGGACGTCTCTGTGGTCGTCTCAGAGGAAGGCTCACTGGTAATCTCAGTAGAGGCATTCGTGGTAGTCCCCGTAGAGGTCTCTGTAGGGGTTACGGTGGGAGTATCGGTGGAAGTCTCAGTTGACGTGTCCGTAGGTGTCTGAGTAGGGCTGCCCGTGGACGTCTCAGTGGAAGTGTCTGTAGGAGAGTTAGTGGGGGTCCCGGATGAGCTCTCCGTAGTCGTCGTAGGAGTAGAGGTCGGAGTATCCTGACTGGAGGTGGACGTGGTGGTGGTGGCGGTCGAGGTGCTCGTGGCAGTTGAGCTACCCCCACCAGCGCCGCCGTTCGCGACGGCCGCACAGAATTTATCGATACCGGTCTGAACGCTACCTACTCGTTCGTCAGCTCTCGTGTTTGTCTACTGATGCCTAGCTATCCGTGGTGGTGGAAAAGCAGGCCATCTTCACATACCGTAGTCGGCCACGCTGCAGGCATCACGCAGGCAGACCTCACCGTCTCGACGGACTGTGTAGATCAACGAGCAGATGCAGCTGTTGTCATCAGGGGCACAAGTCGTGTGCTCAGCAACGGACTCAGTGATACACTGGGGTCCACAGGTTGGGACGAACTCGCTGAGGCTCAGGGCGGCGGCCACGGCGGCGAAGACCGGGAGCGCGAGGACACGGATGGGCGCCATCGTGATGAAGACAGAAAGATATCTTGTCGTTCGAGGTAGTAAGGTTGAAGCGTGCCTTGAAAGAGCTTTGGTCTTTGGTAGATGTGGTCCTTTGCTTGTGCAATGTATAGGAAACTGGCAAAACAGGGCAGGACCAAGAGATCAAGGGTATCGGAATTGGTGGTCTTTTGTCCTTTTATAAAGGTAGGTAGGTAGGGAGGTAGGTAATGTAGGTTGGTTGATGAGAGTAGGAGAGTACTTGGTCTGGTGTAAGTAAGTACTTAGACAGGTTCCCCAGGTCACGGTATTTGTCGATCAGAGAGGTAGCATCGATCGGATCATGCAATGGAGATGCAATACGCATGCGAATCTAGTCCAGTCCCCGTCTTATTTTAAACGTGTGCAGGTACAGGACTGTTGATACAGGGTGGTGTAACCATGGACCAGGGGACCCTTTCCAGTCCAGCAAGCAAGGTGAGATGAAGGAGGGAGGGAGGGATGCTTGTATCTAGATATACTTGCCTACCTATTGTCATCGCCTGCCAGTGGTACCTACTAAGTACTTATATCGGGGATCGGCAGTGAGTTGTTATGACAGGCTCGTGGACCCCAGAAAGCAGCTACGATCACACCCGTCCCGAACAACACTAAAACAGTCTATAGCGGCCTCTGAGTGGCCGGGCATCATGGTCTACCGTGCATGATTGACTCGAGAGAGGCCGAGGTTACAGCGCACTTGAGCCTTCTGGGTAGCGTACCACGGGTTGGCAGCTGTCGGGCATTACCGCTGCTTGGCCCCCCCTGTGCCGTGCCGTCATAAGCCTCCCTTCGGTTTTAGGGATTGTTTTGGCTGGAGCCAATGAGATGCCTGCATGGGCCTACCGGATTAGGCAGGAGGGGGTTCTGAAACGAAGGAATCCGGGTTAGCCCCGGATGCTAGTGCAGAGCCAGCAAGTGCCGCGCCAGAGGGAGAAGAGCTTAATTCGTATAAGGTAGGTACCTACTTCGTACCTACATATAATAGCCACCACCACTAGCAAATTCTATATATCTACAAGTACTAAGTAAATAAGAGGTAACGTGCCATTGCCATCCCCAGAATACGCTACCGGATACTGCCCTCGAATTGGATGAAAGTCCTGATGTTGGCGGACAAGCTATCGTCCTTGATTTGTCGATCACAGGCCCCTGCATTTCGTGTTGGGGCTGCATGAAATCCACGTGAGTTCAATCTGTCCAGGTCTGTCCAGGTCTGTCTACCTAAGGTGATCACAAGGTCGGGCTCATGATTTATCAGTGGCATGCGTCATGTTTCCAGCCTTCGTCGAGACGGAGGTATCCCTAGATGTCTTGGTCCTCGCCACGACGCCGTATTTGTCCCCAAACCGACAACCTGCCACTTTTAGAGACGCCCGCCTCGTAATTCTCTCAATTGGGCCCCGTAATCGCCACTCACTCGACATTCTCGTCACAGATGAGATGAGAACAATATGAGACGTGAGGGTAGAGATATATATTGGCCAGTGAAGCTACCTGGTGAGTATGGGGCAATATCGAAGCGTTGCAAGATTCCAGCCCACGTGATCACGATCACTCAATCGCGGACACACCGCAACGCCAGCGCTGAAGACGAACAGAAGCAATAGAGCTCCCCTAGTCACGAACAAGAGACACGATTCTATGTGTGTTGTTTTACAGTACAAAGCAGTCGGGCCGACGCCTCTCTCCTGTCTTGTACGTGCGTAACAGAGAATACAAGCATAAGCCTGTCCTGGTAGAGAGAATGCGCTGTTTTTCCGCCACGAAGCCAGAGTCGTGTGACGATGGAGGCGACATGTATATACCTGCCTACCAATGATGAGCTTTTCTGCCGGATCCGCAGTCCCCGACATCATTTGTTTCAAGTTGCTTTCTTTCAGCCTCCTCTTTGCACAAACAGGCGGTCATGGTACCTGGGCCAAAGCCCGACGGCAGGGGGGAAAACAGGAAACACGAAGTATGGCCCAAGAGCTTGGAACTAGAACCAATTGCAATCTTAACCATTTTCTGTTTCCCGCCTCGTAATCATCAGCCTATTTTTTTAATTGTATACCGTATTACCTATTACCAATCAGGTTTTTATACTCAGGGGGCCATGGGGACTAGCTGCTGAGCATGGCAGTGTCCAGGGTAGGGGCGTAGTATCTACGATACGAATGAGGAGAGACGAGAACGCAATGTTAAGCTCCTGACCACGTAGTACGAACAAGAGCGATATATATAACGTCGCAACCACGGAAACAGTGTCACAAGCGTGGTGGGCATGAGTTAATAATAGTCATGGAAATGCTAAAGATCGGATCGAGCTACACAAACTGATTGTTCAAAAGCGCAGATGGACAATCTAGAGTAGAGCTCATAGACGACAGCTAGGTGCACTACATACCATATTTATCAATCATATCTAGGTATATTCTCATGAATATCCCAGGGCATTGACGCATCAGTACGGTATCAGGCCGGTTCTGCTCATCAGCAACGAGAGGAGAAAGCGGCAATAACATTAAGTAGCAAATGACAGTGCCTCTATGGCAATCGGAACAGAGTTATCATCTTATCCTCCCGTGTTCTGTGTCAGCTAAAGAAGCGGCCTACAGATAGATTGGCGTTAAGTAAGTAGGCAGCCAATATTACTGTTCGAAATAGATAGGCAGCCAGGTCAAATCGTGAAAGATGACAGCATTTTGACAAGAAATCCCGGCCTTTCGCCGATTAAACATTCCGCCATTCAAGCCTCCGTTCCTAAACAAGATTATACACATCTATCCACGTACGTATTCCGTTGCCCTTTATCGAAGATGGGCATGCGAATGCGTAGCAAGCAGTACGCGTATACGTACAGAGAATGGTCACATGCGCCTCTTACATGTAATCATGTTATCTTATGCTATGCGCCGTATTACATTTCTTTTGTGCCTAAAAAAATCCTATACTCCGAGTCCCTACCGGTGCCACGACCAGTCCTTCCACCGTCCTCCTCACCTCCTTGACCACCCTGGCGAGATCTCGAGGATCTGCGCCTCCTTCATTGGTCCCGCGCACATTGGCCGAGGCCCAGGTGTCGCATTCGGCCATGAGTTCGCCGACCCACGGCTCCAGCCTCGCCTCGGGCCGCCCATGTCGGCCGAGATCACGAACCCACAGATTCACGGCGTGGCATATCCATTCAACCAACCTGGCCCGTGCGCCACCCCGGAAGGGCACGGCTTGTGCCTCGAACATGGTTTCGAGAACCCGGACCACGAGATCATGGCTGACGTCGAGATGGAGGAAGAGATTGATAGGCCAGTGCACATCGGCACCTATCCGGCCGTCTTGACCATGCTCTAGAGCATAACGGCAGAGATCTGGCATGAGGGAAGGCACCGGGAAGATGAAGGAATCTTTGCTTGAACGATGGCATATCCCCTCAATCTGCGTCACCAGGGTCTCATATGGTTGTGGCGGGAAATCTGCTGGGCCTACACCTTGCGCTTGACGTTCTGCGTTGTACGCTGTCAATCGTTCGAGTACATCGTTATGTGTCTGCTCAATTAAGTTGGTCCACGTCTGAGCAATCGTGGTTGGATTTCGGAAGTCCGCAACGTGGTAAATAATCAGGCACAAGTCATAATAGCCAGCCTGATCCGCGTACTGGTTAAAGAGCTACGTATGGGTTAGTGGCTATTGGATGAACGAGATGGTCGGGGTCAGCCTCGGAATAGACCCTTAACTTACATCAGATAGAGGTTGGATCTTGCCATCTAAGGCGTTCTGGATTTCAGGTTGACGCTCCGGAGGAATCCTACTGTCCGACTTCAACCGTTCCAGCAGATCGTCCTGAATATTGGCAACGTCGAGAAGTTCTGTAACACCGTGGTTGAGGAGCTGCTGCTCCTGGCGGCTGACACCAGCGGTCATCACGCTGGCATTGGTCTTCGCCCTGCTAAGTAGATTGAGACGCTCTTTGATGGTGAGGGCGAAGTCGGACTGAGCTAGGTCTGACTGAACCTTGGCGGCGTCGAAGTACAGGCTACGCATCGTATAGAAGCGACAAAGAAGTTCAGCGTGCGCAACATCTTCGGAGGCGAGCCGGCGGAGGAAAGCAGTGACATATGGAGATTCGATGCCAAGAAGCCGCTCCGTCCAACCCTGGTCTATATACCAACCGTAGAGGTCGACGTGGAAGACCTCGTCTGTCGAGTGGCTGACTACGTCGTAAGCCTCGGCGCGTTTGGTCGCGATGAGCGTCGGCTTGTTGTCGATCATCTCGGGCTCCTTACTTGATGCAGTATCTAAATCTAGAAGCACCTGGTGGATGAGGTTGTAACAGATCTTGCGCTGGTCATATGCTCTAGCCCGGGGATCCCTGGCGGGCTTGCCGTCGTTGACCCAGTATAATGCCGACTTTCCTCGGTCCTTCGCCTCGGCAACGGCTAGACACAACTGGATCGCGCCCGCGTAGTATTTGAGTTGAATGTATTGCTGAATGGCCGATTCAAGATTAGCCTGCGAAAGGCTGGAGGCAACTTTTTCGAAATGCTTCAGACTGTCATGTAGAAGCGTTCGCGACACGTTGGAGTTCAAAGAGGGTTCCGACGCCCTTTTCAGCTGCTCCTGAGCTTTGAAGATAACCACGTCATCAGCACTACAAAAGCTACCGCATTTACGCCGCAGTGCGTCTGCTACTGTCTCGACATTGGATCCGTTCTCGATGTTCCGGTTAACAATTGCCTTGACGAGCACCTTGGCCAGCTGCTTCCCCGGCGTCTGTGAAAACAAGCGCTCATACGTCAACTCTCGAAGACCTTGTTGTGACGTCTCGTCCAACCTTGTATAGATATCGGTAACTCGTTCCTCAAATAATGTTGTGACGAATGAGATGCCCTCTGTTATATCTGTCATAAGAACTTCCATAGCATGCATAGCTTGGTGCTCTCCTTGCAGCGCCAGTTCCTCCTGCTTGGTGGCCGCCTGCCGCAAGTCAGAAGGGCCGGAGAGACCCTGGATGAATGAGCGATTGTCGTTCAGGAAACCCTTCAACGCAATCACACCGTCTTGTACCTCTCTTAGTTTTGACAGAGAAATGGTGCTGTTGACGACGAACACGCCGGCGCTATTGGAGCTAATTGAAATGACTCTCGACTTCCACAGCGAGCGAATGAGCCTGCTGAGATAGAGCGTGATAGCTGCATGACGCGACGATGGCCGAACCATCTCGATGGTCGCAGCTTGTCCATCTTGCTCGGGTAGCATGGGATTACCACCAAAACTGATGAAGACCTGTTTGGCCCGATCTAAGGTAGGCTGATCAATAGCACTGTGTCCAACACTGAATCGACCGGGATCTCCCTGGCGACAGGCCACAGCCAGTGCAGCCGTGATAGTCTCCACGCGACCATAAGCACCCTGGAAGACGTTAACTTCCCCCTTCAGCCCTTCCTCTCCAGCTGTGCTCCTGATGACCGACGCGAAGATGTCGATCAACCTCCTGCGCCGCACGATATGAACGCCGGTGTTGGTAAGGATGGCAAACTCGCTACCACTGGGGTTGTCAAACTGAACGGCGAGTTCGTTCCCGAAGCCTATGGGTTGGTTGGTGGCGGCGAATGGTCTCGTGACGAGGCCAATGTCTTCGGCCCGTCCATTGATATCTAACCAAGTGGCTTGCTCATAGAATTTCAGGACTTGTGTGCGACCGCTGTTATTGATACGACCACTATCGGGAGCTGAGATGAACAAAGAATCGACGTCGGGTCGACCCGGTTTCCGAACGAAGTCGAAGAAGTAACCCGGCGGAAAACGAACGCCGCGGCGACTTTCCTTAAGCGAGGCAGATCGGAAATTCGGAAGCTCGCCTGGACCGTTGAACGGGTCCGCTCTAGGTCGTCGTTGGTCGGTCTCAGAAGGAGGAAACTTGATGGTCTGCAGCTGCATGCTCTGGGGCGCTCGCCCCGAGACGCTGACCATGTAAGACGATGCACTAGTGGCGCTCATGAACAAGCGACAGCCAGTGCTCGTCAGTGCCATGAGATGCACCTTATTATCCTCGGTAGAGGATATAGGGCTGATGGATATAATCTCCAAGCGCTCGTCGAGCAGAGGAGACGTGGTACTCACCGTATGAGCAATATCACGCAGGAAGTCGTTCTTGGTCTTCTCGATGACCTTTGTCAACGTGCTCGGTATTTCCATGTTATAGGTCCGAACGGTTGACTGATTGGAGAGCGAGTACAGCAGATTTCGGCTATCGTCTACCACGAGGTCCACGATATGTTCACCGACAGCAGCACCCCAGAACACCTGCGTGGGGTTGGGTACTATGGCAGTCCAGCGCGAATTCGTATGGTTTTTCTTCCCGGTCCTGCTAGAGAACCACTTTTCCTCTTGCTGGTAGCATAGCTCGTAGATGTCGTTGTCCAACCGGTTTGTAAAGAAGATACGGCCACCCGCAGACCCCACGATGAGATTCGGGTCCCCCCGCACCGGCAGCGCCATCTTGGTCCCGTACAGCTCTATACTCTTGGAGCCCGTGGGGGCTTGCTGGGCGGAGAGGCCGAGCAGAACGATCTCATGAGACGTACCAACGACGAGAATGTGGCTGATGATGCTGTTGAATACACCGGGCTTGGGTGCGACAAGCTTCACAGCCGAGATGCTATGCTGGCCGTCCTCGTAGCCGATCAGCTCAGGATTGGGGTGTGTGTAATCCCACAAGTACAGGCAGTTGTCAATAGCAACCCACGCATGGTTGAGCTCGGCGAACAATCCCATCGTCGTCGCGACTTCGGCACGGTCATACTGCTCGAATACGCTCTGGGGGATCTGGAAGTGATGTGTCTGCTGGAAAGGCGCCCATGGAGAATCTTTATCGGTCAGATCGTAGTCGGAGGATAATTCTGTGGTGAGGTCAGCAAGTCACTTCACTTTAACGGGGGGAGCACGCAGAAGGGAGTAAGAGGTTCGTTATCATTCTTTAAGAGGCGGCTCATGATACGCCTCGCCGCGCTATACCGGGGAGAAACTCACGTCGGCAGTAGCTGTCTAGATCGGGATAGTGCTCGTCTCTCGCCAGGGCGCCGTTCACGAATGTGGCGGCCCTTGCGAGAGGAGGTTCGGGGGACGCGGATGTCTGCGGACTTCGAAGCGAGTCATCGCTGCCGGCCATGGTAGAGGCAGCAGTGCTGGAACGAAAGGGGTTAGAGCCAGAGGCAGCGAGCCCGTCGGGGGCGGGCCGTGCAGGTTGAGCGGGCGAGGGTGCCGAGCCCTCGGCGGGAGGGAAGAGAAGGCGACGGACGGGGTCCTGCTGGGCGTTGAAGCGGGATGCGACGGCGGGCGTGTTCAAGAAGGCGCCCGGCAGGGCGTGACCCGGCGTCTGGAAAGACATGGCGCGTGAGGGTGGGAGGGATAGCTGAGTCGCTGTGTCGCTGAGTCGCTGACGAGGGCGGTGGCTGGCCTGGGCTACGACGAGAGCCGGCCGAAATCTAATGCATCAATGGCCGTCGGTAAGAGCAGCGATGGGAGGGAGTCAAGTCGAGTGGACGGCGGCTGAGGAAGAAGCAAGCCAGAGCGGCAGCCGAATTCGAGCGTGATGCTCCCAGATCATCAATGGCGAGAGACAGACAGTATAAAGTACCAGGCACGGGAGCAGCAGACGAAGACGGCAGACGAAGACGGACAATGAGATGGCGAGCTGGAAGACGCGTCGTGGTAGGTAGTACTGGTCGGTGACAAGAGAGGAGGACAGTGTAAACAAGAAAGAGGACAAGGTGTGAGAGACAGATAAGAAAAAGGGACCCGGCAATTTGGAAGAACCTGCGCGGCTGGCAGCTTCGTGGTGTTGCGCGCGCAGGCGTGGTGATGTTGCGTGTAGGTGCGGTTATGTCAACACAATTAGATAAGTAGGTACTTCAAGTTGTATGATCATGGACCTTGGTGTTTTTTTTTGTTTTTTTTTTGGGCTGGTCTCGCTGTTGGTACCTACAGCACCCTCAGCTGCCCATTCTGTATGTGTCCCTTGCAGCGTGGTACATTACTACGTAAGGCGCTAGATAATTCGCACTGTACTTAGCCTCCTGCAGTAGCGTAGTACTAGCGTACTCTACATCTTGAATGGCCCAGACATGGATCAGCTCTGGTCTTCAGACTTGAAAAGCCTCTTAATCCTAATTTGGTAAGGTCGAGTAGGTACTTAAGTATATACACATGTAGGAATCACTGAAGCACAAAGCATCTCAGCAGATGTATTTGAAGCAGCAAATGGCACGGGTATATGTTACATCTATATCTAGCTGTTTTATGTAGGTATTAGACAGCAAATGTTGTGCATATAACACCCGGGATATCAGAAACCTCAAGGTAGCAAATGCTCGGTAGTTTAAGTAGGCCTTCGATCGTAGCATCTTCTAGTCCAGTATCTGGTAGGGATACCAATTATTTAACTTCTGCGGGCACCCCTTCGTTTCCCTCCATTTCCCTTCATTTCATCAAGTCTTGTTAAGTCGTCCGTCAGTTCTTCTTAGCCTCCCGGGCTGCCTTTCTCAGCGCTCGAGTGCGGATGTCGACGTGCATTGATCGGTTGATCTTCAAGCCAACATAGCTGCCGATACCGACTGTGTTTTCAACGAACCAGGCCATGAGTGCGTGGCTCCAGTGTGGCGTGTACGTATAGGCCGTGTTGTGCCAGCTGCCGACGCCCACCTTGCCCAGCGCTGCCCGGACGAACGGTTTCGGACTCGGGATGAGTAAGCTGGGGCGGCGCACCTTGCTCATCGCCGTCGTGACCAGGTAGCTCAGGACAAGCTGCACGTCTACATTGTCGGGCTTGAGCTCGGCAGCGAGCGCTGTAGACCAGAATTGAAGGAAAGCCTTGCTGCCCGAGTATGTGGCCAGCAGTGGCGTGGGCATCCAGCCGCCAAAACTGCCCATGGTGAGGATGAGACCACGTCGGCGAGTCTGCATACCCGGGGCCACGATTCGCGTGACTTTCAGAGTCCCCCTGCAGTTGATGTTGATGATGTTCTCCATCTCGGTTTCGTCGGTGAGCGTGAAGGGAACGGGGATACTATGGCTCTGGCCTACGTTATTGATGAGAATGCCAACGTCGAGACCATCGATACGTTTCGCCAGGCGGGCGTAGTCGGCGTCGTTGTCGACAGCTGCGAAGTCCATGGCGAGGATGTCCGTCTGTAGGCTCGGGTATTTGGCTCGGAGCTCGTTCTGGAAGCTTTCGAGCTTAGACTGTGTTCGAGATACGAGGAGAAGATTGAAGCCCTTTGCAGCAAGCTGGGCGGCAAACTCTTTGCCCAGGCCATCAGATGCGCCGGTAACGACGGCCCATGTGCCTTTTCCGCCATATTTTCGCAGCTACAGATAGAGCCGTGACGATTAGTCCGGGCTTTGACGACATGCCAGCCACGTTTCTGTTACAAGAGTACTCACATTCGTGCCACCGAGCACAAATATGCCCAATACTAAACGGAGGAAGCCCAGGACTTTAGAGCCTAGCCACAGAGCACCGAGACCTGCAAGGGCCAGCTGGGCTGTCCGTGGCACGGCGTTGATGCCATCGTAAATAGAATCCATTGTCGATTATTAGATCAGAGCAGATACGCCGTAGCAGACGGCAGAGAAAAAGATTGGTGCTGCTATTCAAAACAGGCGTTGGCCAGAAGGGTGAGAAGGTCTTAGCGCGGCTCGGTATATATAATTGGTTGGTCCGGATTCCGGCGTCAAAACTTTGTCGGGAAGCTTGTGGGCTGTCTTTACCCCCGCCGATACCTAGGTATATCGCCAATTGACAAATACAGCTAGTAGAGGTAGATGTAGCTGCTGGTTCAGGAGCTCTCGGAATGAGGTCATTAGATCTCGAAGCCCCAACAAAATGCGAGAAGAACCAACCTAAGCTGCACACCTCCTAAGATAACCTACACTTATCGATAAGCGGACCCCTAAACCATTCTCCAGCTAGAGGTACGCTTACACGCATTCTTCCTTGAAGGTACAGCTTCTCTATGCAGGTGCCATAATCACCTTGGTATCTCTTTAATTATTTGTCAATTAGGACACCAGCTTGCTCATCTTTCCGATCACCTCTTCTCGACCCAAAGATGGATGCCATAGTGGATGTGCTGAAAGCCTATCTCCCATCGGGCGAAGGCTATCTGCCATATTACATGTTTGGTGTAGGCTGCTCACCGTCTTCACGATGACCGCGATCTTCTCTCTATTTATTTACTAACTCGACTTCTCACCACAGCTCTCCGTCCTCGCCGTCGGCAATTCGCTGCAGAACTATCTCACGCTACACTACTCGCGGCGCCTCTACAACGGCCAATTCGTGCCGAACCCCTCGCTGCCGCCCAAGTCCGCCGGCTTCGACCCCGAGGACTCGACCCAGAAGCTGGCGTCTGCCTCCGCCACCAACACGAAGGACGGCCGCACCACCGATCAGGTCACGCCCCTGGCCGCGAGGCTGTTCGGGACCTACACTTTTATCTCCGCCATTGTCCGCATCTACGCCAGCTACAACCTCCACCTCGCACCCGTCTACAACATCGCGATATGGACCTACGTCGTCGCCCTCTTCCACTTCGGATCCGAGTGGGCCGTTTATCGTTCGGCGTACCTCGGCCCTCCTATCATGTTTCCCTTCTTCTTCGCCACTGTTGGCATTATTTGGATGACCTCTCAGTACAGCTTTTATGTGCAGGCGTAGGACTCAAGTTTTGGATGATAGGGGCATTATCCGGGCACGCGATGCCTCTATGTGCGGAAGATCATGCTTGTACATCGCCCAACACGTTCCCCCCAATATCTAAATCCTGTAATCCTGTAATCGTGCATATCATAGCCTTTTCCTATACAGCTCTCCCCCACAGTCTCTCAATCGCGCAGCGGCTTGTTCGGGAGTGATGTCCCTCTGCGGCTCGGCCATCAATTCATATCCAACGAGGAATTTCCGCACCGTGGCTGAGCGTAGCAGCGGCGGGTAGAAGTGCATGTGGAAGTAGCTGTTGTTGATCTCATCGTCCGTCCCCTCTAGAGGCGCCTGGTGAATCCCCGAGCTGTAGGGAAAGCTCGTCTCAAAGAGGTTATCGTACCGCCTCGTAACCTCCTGGATTGCCTCGGCGAAGTAGAGGCGCTCCTGCTCGGTCAGGTCGACGAGAGCCCGGACGTGTCGCTTGGCGATGATCATGACCTCAAATGGCCAGATAGCCCACCAGGGGCAGACCACGAGGAAGAAGGCGTTCTGGTACACTATCCGCTCCTCCTTCTCCATCTCGAGCTTCACGTAGTCCTGTAGAAGATGGCGGCCACCGTGCTCGGCGCGGTACTTGGCCATCTGAACGGCTTCGGCCGCCGGCTCCTCGGGCAACGTACTTGTCGTCCAGATCTGGCAATGCGGGTGTGGGTTTGAACATCCCATGGCAGCTCCCTTGTTCTCGAAAATCTGCATGTAGCGCAGCTGCTGCGTCGGCGCGGGGACCAGGCTCGCGGGCGGTGCTTCGCGACGCATCAGATCCATCGTGGCGGCAATGTCGGAGAGCGGATTCGTCGGCGCAAGGTGAATGGCGTAGATGCGCGTCCATGTCTCGATGATGGGCAGTATTTCCTTCGCTGGCATATCCGCCAGGGTGAGGTGGTGCTTGTGTGAAAAGGTGAGAACAAAGCACTTCCCCCTGACGCCCTCGGCGCGAAGTAGCAAGGAGGAGAGATCTGTGGACGGTCAGAACGGTTCTTCATCTGTCACATCTGTCTGGCAGGGTCTCTTCACCGTCGCTCGACGACCCAGATTCGGGCTCGTAATCCTGCTGCACCTCCTTGACCGCGCTGTAGTCATTGACAAAGACGAAGGTCTCCTTGTAGTCCGGGTTGCTGTCGCCCTGGGCTCGTGGGTTCCTGGGACATAGGTAACACTAGCGACATCAAGTCAGCTTTCGGACGCGCGACGACGCCGGACAAGTGACGCGTACTTTGGGATCGTATTCGGGCAGCTTGTTGATGCCGGGGCCCTCCTGCTGGCCTCTACGTGGCATGGCGTCAGATATGGCACGGCCATTTCTCTGCGGGATACTTGCGGGTCAAGGGACTTACTGCCATGGCCGTTTAGTTCGATGAGGCGACACGAGGAGCCATGACCCCCGGAGGGGATTATAGCGCCTATGGGAAATATCGTCGAGAATCTTCTCTGGCATCTCGAGGAAGAGCCCGCTCAAGGACGCGGCGGTTTTCGTAAGTTTACGCTCGGGTATATGCAAGTATGTGTACTATGACAAAAAGGAGGGGAGCTCGCTGCACGGTTACAGAGCTTTGGATAGGCTCATGGAGGTGAAGATGTCAGTAACAACAACAACAACTGTGAGACAAGAAAGAGAGACAAGACATAACAACTAGGTAATTTATCCCTCACATTCCCCGACCATAATACCATCATTATTTTGTCTACCTATCTACCTACCTAGAGTATCCAGTGTTCCCACGCACCTAGATGATCTAAGCTGTGGTGCCCCTCCCAAACACTGGAGAGCCCCGCGCCCGCTAATGAATGCACCGTCTGACGGGTACTTGACGTACATACATGTAGGTACGGTTAGGTGTAGGTACGTGGGTGGTATTTTCTCAGATGCGCTGCAGTGTTCCTACGAAGATGATAACAATGCGGCACGCTTGATCTAACCCACACGTCAGTAGGTAGTCGTATCTAGTCCATGCTTACAAGTAATATGTAACCTTTAGAACCAACCTTCAACTTAGATCTACATATAGAATACGTATATATGAAATGTTCACCTCATTGATCGTACCTTTTGCATATATGTGTGTACATAAGTATGTATACAGTACCTCGGAATGGGTAAAATACTTTCAAGTTTGCCTTTGTTTGGTCAATTTGTCTTCATCTTGTCTGCAGTAAGTACATGTACTCAAGTAGCCAAATCTTAGGAACCACGGGAACCAAGAGGGACAAAAAGTCAATTCAACAACCACTGTACCTAGTAGTGTAAAGAAGAAGCAGCTATTATGATCTCTCTCACCGGACTCGAAGATGCGGATTGTTACCCCGCCGCGCTAAGCCCACTTTGTCAATATACATACCCAACTGCGCCAGCCTTATGCAAGCTAGTGGGTATCCGGGTCCGACGCACTTCGTTAGTAGGTACCTGTCGTCCGCACGGTACAAAGTAACAGTACCGTGAGAAGGGACATTTGTTTTGGGCGCTACTAGAGGACCCATCCATCGCTTCTCCACGTGCGACAGGCAACATCGACACGGAACATTGTTGCCATCTGACCCTGTACAACAGCATCTGAACCACATCAATCCATCAAATCACCGTCCCTATAACCCAATTTCCATCATTTTGAAAGCGTCTTTGCCCGTGCGACAGTGCCCTCCGTCCCGTTTGATGTGTCGGTCATCCACACCGAGCCCTCTGCCTGCCAAGCGACACTCACTAGTCCTCCGTCCTCGCTCCCTGCCTCGCCTCCTGCCTCGCCTCCTGCCTCGCCTCCTGCCTCATCTCCTACCTCGGACTATATGCGTCCTCTCGACATCCCGTCAAGCTGGACGAAGACATGGGCGTCATCCGCAAGAAGACCGCCGCGCGGGGTGGTGAAGGCGGCGTGAAATATGTTTGCGACGTGTGCACCGCGGATATCACTAATACCGTACGTTCGTCCTCCGTCCTCCCTTCTCCCCCCCTCTCTCCCTTCCTCCCTCGAGGTTCACGGCGCCGTGGCGCATCCGTCCACTCGCCCGCGCCACCCTA
Organism: Nemania serpens; assembly: GCA_022578855.1. Taxonomy (NCBI): domain Eukaryota; kingdom Fungi; phylum Ascomycota; class Sordariomycetes; order Xylariales; family Xylariaceae; genus Nemania; species Nemania serpens. Next base: position 49,290 of record MU396768.1, read on the forward strand.
CAATAAGCTTCGGCCGTTTCCTATCCTACAGTCATACTCACCCGCCGCTAGGTCCGTATACGATGCGCCCATAGCGCTTGTAACGAATATGACTTATGTGTACAATGCTTCGCCAATGCTGCCTTCAGCGGCTCACATCAACCTGCCACTCATCCCTACCGAGTTATAGAGCAGAACTCTATTCCCATCTTCGACCACGACTGGGGTGCTGATGAGGAACTACTTCTCCTCGAAGGCTGCGAAATTTACGGTCTGGGTTCTTGGGCTGACATCGCCGATCATATCGGGGGTTACCGCCACAAGGACGAAGTCCGCGATCACTACCTCAAGGTCTATGTAGATTCGCCCTGCTTCCCGCTGCCGAAGCGCTGCCGACCAGCGGACATGGAGCTGGCCGAGGAGATATCCCGAGACCAGTTCCAAGCACGCAAGAAGCGAAGGATTGAAGAACGACGAGAGGCGCAAAAGAACGCCCCTCCCTTACCACCCAAGACCAAGCCCACGGCCAGTGTACCATCTTGCCACGAGATCCAGGGGTATATGCCGGGCCGCCTGGAGTTCGAGACAGAGTACGCCAACGAGGCCGAGGAAGCTGTTCAGCTGATGCAGTTCGACCCAGGCGACGGAATTAATCCTCGAACCGGTGAACTGGAGCCTGAGATGGAACTGAAGCTCACTGTTATGGATATCTATAACTGCCGCTTGACACAGCGTGTCGAACGCAAAAAGGTCATCTTCGAGCACAACCTTCTAGACTATCGCGAAAATACACGGCTCGAGAAGAAGAGGACCAAGGAGGAGCGAGATCTCCTCAACAAGGCCAAGCCATTCGCCCGCATGATGAATCATGCCGATTTCGAGGCGCTGTGTCAGGGGTTGTTAGATGAGTTGAACCTGCGCCAGGCCATTAGCCAACTACAAGAGTGGAGAAATCTCAAAATTGGGGACCTCCGGAGCGGTGAGAAGTACGAGCAAGAGAAGGCGCAGCGCATTCAGAAGGCCATACCCATGGGCTCTATGGACCGCGAAAGAATGGCCTCAGCACAACGTTCTAAGCAAAACGTGCAGCCCGAGCCCCCCAGCGGAGCCGCTCTTCTCGTGGCGCCGGAGCTGCCATTCCGGCCGGGCACAGGCGGTGCTGTGACAGCTTCGCAGGCGGCGTCAGACGCGCCCACCAACGGCGAGGTTAAGCTGGCCCTGGATGGTCACGCTCACGAGACGACCACGAACGGCGCCGTCACCAACGGAATATCAACACAAGCGCGCTCACGGTTCGTCTCGCAGCCCATATCGGGTGTACAGCCGCTCGCTCTGAGCGAGGACAATGCGCCCGACATGCACCTTCTGACACCAGAAGAGGTGGAGCTATGCAGAGTATCACGGCTCCAGCCCAAACCATACCTCATGATCAAGGAGCAGGTCATGAAAGAGGCACTCAAGGGCAATGGCAGTCTCAAGAAGAAGCAGGTCAAGGAGATCTGCCGGCTAGACACCCAGAAGGGGGGCAGGATTTTTGATTTCTTTATCAACTCGGGCTGGATTGCCAAGGCTTGAGGCCGTGGGGCCTCCCGCGGGCTTATCCCTCATACGGGGGATGGCTCATTGGAACTCACGCGGAGGGACTCGGTTTTGGCATAAACACACAAGACCTTCCCCGTAAAGATGCGCCCCCGTGAAATCATGACTAGCTGGCTTCGTGTTGGGTATATATATAGATATGTTTCTATCGGCATCATCAGGGCGCGGCCTATGCCGGTCCACTATGCTGTATACGATGCGGAGACATAGCTACTTCACCCCGCTATCTACTGTACAGCGTTCACGATGTATGAACTGACCAGATGTGAAATCATGATATCTATTCTGCTGTACCACGGTCGTACTGCTGGTTCGTCAATGAAATACAAGAAAATCGTGTTGTAGACGCTGTGACCCCGGCGTGATTCGACATTGTGTACCCTGGCGTGGCTTGTTGACAAGTCTGAGTATTATTCAATATCCGCGCGTCCGTCGACGGCTCGAGTCACATGTCGGTCTCAATGCGTTATACATACGTACGTACGTACTTGGGTTAGTAGGTATGTATCTCACCAAGGTAGTAGTGAGAGGTACGCAGGTTCCCTTGTATAGTGGTGGTGACGCGTGGTGACGTTACTATGCAGTGCTTCTTCGGATAGAAAGTCTTTAGTCGTCAATGCAGTATTAATAGGTACGCTGTTGGTGGTATATCTACATGGTGTATACTTCGTAACATCGAATACATACATGTACCTATGTAGTTTCATCTCATCCCGGCTTCCACACTGATGAATCGAGTTGGTCCATTTCAGTGTTTGGCTCTGATGATACTGGTTACACAAGATGGCAAACAAGAAGAGGCGCACTGTGGATACCTACTGTATCAGAGCAGGTGCCCGTTAGACACGCAGGGCACCTAATCTCATAGATAGAGTGCCTACGGTGGCCTGCCCTTTCAACCCAAGGAGGCCGAAGCTCGTCTCTCGAAATCGAAATGGCGAGGATTATAACTTACTCTTCCAATAAGTAAAACCGCTCGGAATCGCGGTCCACAGATACCTGCAAGGGTGGCAATCCAGTCCATCCACACCTCATGTATAACCCCTAAGGAGCTCGGTACAGTGATTGAACGGCATGTAACCCTTAGGTACTTCTAAAAGTGAAAGAACTTTAAGCACCTAATGGAAGAGCGGAAGGGACGTTAGAATGGAGAGGTAGCTGCCACTGCTCTGCCACTTCCGCCGCCTGTAATGAATGATACCTAGTACTGGTAGTACCTGTTGTCACACTCTTTCGATTCTTCTCTTCCCTTGTTCCATCTCCTAATTCCCAATACTATTACCGAATCCGCTACCCATTATGACTTCATGTTGATACGATACGTAGGTATTTTTAGCAGATGCCCCCACCACCAGTGCCGAGAAGACGAATACCTAGCTGGGTGAGCTAAGCCCGATCCGATTGCCGGCCCAGCGCCGCGCAGTTACCCAGCTTATTAGCTGATCTCGCCTCATCCAATTCTGTCCTCTCTTTTCTCCCGTGATGCCACATCATGGCCATATGAGCTTCCTCCTAGGCTTCATGCCGCGACGCAACATCTTCCTCCCGACGCTTTGTATCGTCCTCCTCATTGTGGTATGGAGCTTTCGACTACCTAACCCTCGCTCCTATCCCTATCCCTCTGTGGATTGGTTCGAGTCCAAGTCCTCATCGTCGGCGACATCGCCCTTTTCGTCTGGCTCCGAATCCAAATCCAATCCCGAATCCGGATCTTCGTCGCCATCGCCACCTTCGTCCTCCGATCTCGATGACTCCTCCGACTCCTCCTACTCTTCTTCTTCTCCTGCCTCCTCAGTGCCACACTCCTCTCCGCTACTAGGCCAGCAGCCTTCGTCCTCGCCGCCGCATCGGCCCTCGGTCCCCGGCAATGAGGTCGACTTGTCCCAGCCCGACGCGCCCTTTGTCGGCTGGCCCTTGAAGCGTCTCTGTGACGAAACCACATGGGTAGAGGGTCTGGTCTACATTTGCGACAACAACTCGGGAGGCATCGGTAATATACGGAACTATATTCAGACATGTCTGCGCTACGCTCTCGAGGCCGGCGCCACCGGCCTCACCATCCCCAAGATCCGGAAGCGCAATGAGAAGGACCTCGCCGATCTCTTCACCGATTTCCTGCCCTTCTCATACATGTTTGACGAGCAGCACTTTCGCGACGCCTTCACCACGAATTGCCCCCAGATCACCCTCTATGACGACGTCAAAGACATCCCCGGCGTCGGCTCGTCGCCCAAGATCAGCAAAATCACCCCCAAGGACCTCGGGAACCGCGACAGCTGCGACCCCCGAGACCAGAACAGACATACCGATCGCTTTGGTCTCACCTTCCGCAAGTGGCTCAAAAACGAGAAGCACGGCCATGCGCCGACCAAGGAAAAACCGCGCCTCATTCGCTTCAACTGGGGCGTGCTCTTCGATTGGCAGATCTACCGCGATGGGCCCGAGTTGGCCGCCACCTTCGGGGGCATTCTCAAACTCGACGACAAGTTCTTGCGGCTGGGGAAGAAGACGCTGGAGAAGATGCACGCGTTTGCCCGTGCCGACGGGACCAAGGATGGCGCCTTTCTCGGGATCCATCTACGGACCGAAAGCGACGCCCTGGGCTTTTGGCCACACTACGATATGCAGTCGGAGGCGTATATGAGCCAAGCTCGCAAGCGAGGGTACCACACGGCTTATCTCGCCACGGGGAATCAGACGGAGGCGGACAAGTTCGTGGACGGGGCCATCGAGATGGCACAGATGAGGGTGGTGACCAAGATGGACCTGCTATCGGACGAGGACCTGGACGAGCTCGAGTCCCTCAGCTGGGACCAGCAGGGCCTCATCGATTACGTGGTCCTGTTGGGAAGCGAGTTCTTCCTCGGCGTCATGCCCAGCAGCTTCTCGGTTCACGTGGCCATGAAGCGCCATCTCAAGACCGGAGGTCTATACACGCGGCCGTACAAGACGGGCACGGAGGGAGACGGGTTGTCCTATATCGTGGGCAAGTACGAAAAGTACTGGGCCGGCTGGCTATTCTTGTGGGACGGCATGTGGCCTTGAGCGTCGACTCGGGGCGCGAAGTGCTCGGAAGAAACATGGCTCGAGCATGATTTGACTGCATTGTTGTCAATGTATTATTACTGATACCACTAGAGTCTAGAAAAGCCACTGGCAAGCGCGGGTAGAGGTTGAATGAGAATATCTACCTAATAACATGTACTATTTTTAAAGTAACTACTACCTGTGGCCATCTGCATCTGCCGGGGACTTGTTGTTAGGTACATATGTGGTAGTTTGATATGTCTCCACATTCTAGGTACTTAGTAGCTACTGCTCGGAACTAGCGCTAAATAAAAGGTAATGTAACTTGAGTTATCACAAGACACGTGGGGGGCCATGCAGCAACCTGGGAAGATCGGTACCTTAGCTTAGGTAGGTTGAACAACATCAAACCAGGAACTTGGAATACATACTGATCTACTTTATTCATTCAAGAGTTCTTGCTACTAAGTTGTTTTCTTCCTACATGCGCCTTCAGCACCAACTTACTCAACTACCATAACATAACACCACCACCGCCATTCGTACTATTTCGAGAAGAGATTTAGATCGATCGACCATGTCCCTCATCACGCTCTCCAGCCTGGAGCGCATCACGGCGCCTAAGCTGGCCGAAATGCTACTTGCCGCCGGCACCGCGGGCAGCGCCAACACTAGCAGCTCAACTACGACGGCTGGGCGGGAACAAGAAGGCAGGGTTGCTATTGTCGACGTTCGAGATGACGGTAGGTTTTTTAGACTATTGTGCTTCCTCACATCTATCTTTTTTTCTCTCTTTTATTATCGTGTTTTATTCCCCTTTTTTCTCCCATCATATATTCGCTGCACTACCTCACCCGTTTGCTGTTCTTCCTATTTCAAGAGCACGGTTTACTCCATTCCCGACGCCTCTTTCCTTATCACATCTACGGTATAGAAACCACATCCATATCCCTGTTCAAGACGAAAGCTTGCTAGGCCCATCGTTCACTTGATCAATCAATCGAACGAGAAGAGCTCACATCCCACCCTTGTACCGCAGACCACATAGGCGGCCACATCCGCACCTCGCTACACTTCCCCAGCCGCAGCCTCGACGCCACGATGCCGACGCTTCTGCGCAGGCTCGCGGACAAGGAGATCGTCGTCTTCCACTGCGCCTTGAGCCAGCAGCGGGGGCCGGGCGCGGCCCTGCAGTATCTGAGGGAGAGGGAGGCCGCTTCTGGTGCCTCCGCGGCGAAGAAGATGCAGAAGGTCTATGTCCTCGATCGCGGCTTTGCGGGCTGGCAGGAGGTTTATGGACTTGATGAGCGGCTTACCGAGGGCTATCTGAAGGACCTCTGGGAAGGGGGGTATTAGCATGTTTTACGAATAGTTATGTATATTTATATATATATAACTAAGCGAATCCCGAATGTATGCACCTGTAACCTAGGTATTCTGCAGAGCATCTCTACCCCCAACCTAAGTGCAGGGGACTCTAAGGTAGGCAGGGAGGTTGCCCTCAGCTTGTCTGATCGCTCTAGAACAACTCTTCGTTATCAACGCCAATGGTGACAAGGGTCTAGGTTAGTGGGCCAATAGATCGTGTTGCGAACCGAACCCTTCCCGAGCAATGTCTTTCAAGTGCGAAATAATACGTGCCAGATAAGACCTGAAGCATTTCGCCTAGGCAGAGTTAGGACACAGCAAAATAGAATCATGTGACCATCTACAGCGTATTTACTCGAGGGGTCTGACGGAAAGATGGGGCTTCTTCACGGTTCTAGCTTCATTGGTCATGATGAGAAGCAGTCCTGAGTGGGGTAGAGATTGAATCGCGTCTTCTCGTCCTTCGTCGCACTCTCAGGACCTCACCGCGCTTGGCCGGCGCGGAAGGAGGTGGGGGCTAGATTGGATGCGCGGTTCGTGGCCAGTCCCAGGAAAGGGTATTGCTGCCCAATTAGCAGGCATCAAGCTGACAGGGCCATTGATTAGGTAGTTCCTTACGAGCTTATAGCACACGGCACTGCCCCCGACGTTATGGCGAGCAGTCCTCTCGGCGAGAAGTTCGAGAATGAGAATTTCAAGGCCGATTTTATCTAAGATGCCATTTAGGATTAAGAGCCTCTAACGACCTCCATCGTTTTAAAATCCATTCTCACCAACAAGCTGTGAATACTACCATGCCGAACTCTCGGGGTAGCACGCCGGCTAGAGACCCGCCGCCTCCTTCGAAACGGCGCAGCATCACCAGCCATTTCTTCTCTTGGGTGCATAATAAAGTGGTGGAGATTAGGGGGTTATTCGGCAACCCCACCAAGTCTGTTACGGACTTCCTCCTTAACGCCCTCAGCCGGTTAACTAAATTCATCCCCGAGCGTCCCGATAAGAGCCGTCGGGCGGGACAGGTACAAGCTCCAGACTATAGGCGATTCTTCTACTTACTTGCTTACAAGATGTTCTAATTCGCCATTAGGAAATCGAAAACCCTCAGACGGCCGAGGACTTCAAGCGCAACCTCGATATCATCATTCGGAACAGCGACCTTGGCGTATTCTACTCGAACGAATACCTCGACCAAGTCGCGGCCAAGGCGGCGCAGCTGAAGAATGACCCGAACAACCGCCTCAAGGGGTCCGATCAGCTGGGATCTCTTGCTAAGTTGGCTCTGTACCAACCAGTCCTCTACTGCGGTACGTAATAGCGATATGGGCCCCTCTCCGCCGAAGACGGCAGCATGTAATGGGCAAGTTCGAAACTAACATCTCCGCACAATATAGATGACAGTGGATCAATGGCCGGGGACACAGAGGTAGCAGGCGTCGACCGAATGAGTGCTCAGGCGGAACTCGTCGGGCGAATAGCCGACATTGCAACTCGGGCAGCCCCTGGAAATGAAGGCGTTCATCTTCGTTTCATCAACCAGGAAGTCGCATATAATGACCTCAGTGCAGCCGAAATCGAGGCGAGAATACGGTTTGAGCCTAGTGGAGGGACCGCCCTGGGGCAGAATCTGAACACAAAGGTCTTGAAGCCCCTAGTATACGATGTCGTAGACGGTGGCAAGCGGTTGGCACGCCCGCTCCTCATACTCACCATCACGGATGGATGTCCTAATTGGCCTGATACCTTCCGCGACGAGATCCGCAGGTGTGGCCGGTACCTTGTCGAGCACGGCTATCAAAGAACGGGTTTGTTTTGGCATCATTATCTTAATTAGCATACGTCTCGCCACAGCGTGGGTTGTTTCTAACACATCTTCTACCGCAGCTGTCAGATTCGATCTTAGCCAAATCGGCAACGACGGAGATGCGGCTGAGTTTTTGAAGGGTTTATCACAGGACGAAGAGATACAGGATGTGCTCCACTGCACAGCTCGTGAGTCGATGGCCCGCTTCAAGTCACGTTGAACGAGGTTCAGCCATTGAGCTAACGCGGGGGGATAGAGCATCTCGATGCCAAATTTTCCGAGTTCAGGGGTAATGACCAGAAGCTTGAAGAATGGGTATGTTTGAACCGCGAGGGTGATTATAAGCATCGACGAGCAACCTTTCGCTGACCATCTAAGTTACTCGACAAGTTGACTCAGCCTGTCAGGACAGTCTCGAGGGGGCCTAGGTAAATAGTTGCAAGTTTAACGAGCTCGCCGCTCGTCCTGTCCACTTTCGTAGAGCGTAGCAACTACTTCCTTTTCCGGTCTCTAGGCTAGTATAAATTGATTTTGCATCGGCGTTGATGAGACGTTTGAGGCGCTAGGGAAGAGGGGGTAGAGGCTCCGTTGATATTTGCAAAGAGAAGGCGAAGAGAGGAAGGATTTGGGGGTTTGCGAACAGGGGTTGATGAAAGGGGCAATGATAGTCGATGGATATGGGAACCGTTGGGATTATCGGTTCATAGTTTCTAATGTGTTAATAATGTTGGTTTCGGCTTCGGTTGGATACCTAACTCTGGCGTTTGATACAATATAATACGACGCAGAACATTACAATACCCTCGGGTGCAGTTAATCTAAGTGATCCGATTGAAGGGGATAGTAATTACACTTATACAAAGGTGGTGTAGGTCCTGTGCGTGCAGATCTAAGTAGCTGACTACTTCCTCCACACAGTATCGATATATGCCTCGCGGTTTCCTGTTGGTATTGAGCCCTAATTCGTAGTACGGAATTAGACTCTATCGATACCTCGACAGTTCGGACTTGATGTTCCAAAAACCAGAGTATCATATGCTCGTATAGAGTGGAATGAGTCGTACGTCTTGCCAGGTCGATCTTGACTGGCACATTGTGCTAGGAATATAGGCATCTCACCAACGTCTGAGGCAGTCTTTATTCTTCTATCATTGCTCTGCAGAATCACGAGTCCTACGCGTCTGAGATTCCATCTGCTGCCTCCTAGAGCACAGAAACTGCCCAGCCATACACGCGGCACAATTTCATCCGAATGCCCATCCAGAACAGACAGCGAAACTAAAATGACGTTCGAAGATATATCCCTTGTATCTGCGCTCCTGGTGGCCCTCTACATCTTCCCCGCGCTCTACCTCACCGTCCGCCGCGTCACCGAATTCATGGAGCATGCCGCGACCATCGAGCCAAGACCCTGGTGGGTGGGCGTGACCTTCGCGAGGTTTCTCGTCCGCCTCTCGCTCTCCATCGCCTTATTCGTCTTCTACCTCGTCTTCTCGATCCCGCTGATCGCCTACGGCCTATGTCGCCCGTATTGCGCCCTCGCGTGGGGCGGGGCCGCGTCGAAGAAGGGCATCTGGCACAAGCGCGCATACTGGGTTTGCTGGGGGCAGGATGGCGGTCGTCCCGCCACAGCGTGCGAATCTGGGACCGGCGAGAAGAGTCGATATCTTGTTTGGAAATCGCGCGGGAAAGCGGGTTCGAAGCATCACACTGCGGCTGTACCTACTCCTGGCCGAGTTGAGACTTGGCAGAGAGACGCTGTGCGCTCGGGGTATGTTGACACCGCGGATTTGGACATGGATGCGGCCGCTTCAGCTGCCGTGGCTGAGGGTGCTGACGCCCAGGGGTGACCTCTTAAATTACAGGTATTGGATTCGCTCACGCTGAGGTGTTGTCGAGCGTTCTCGCTGGCATTCATACCTAAGACTTGTACGGAGTGGTGAGCACTTGAATTTCGAACTCGGGGAATGGCGAAGGCAGCTGATCACTTTGTGCTATAAATACATCCGTAGATATAAGTGTTATTCAATAGTTAATATAGGTTACTTTTGATCAAGTTTCTGACAACAATTATGCGCGCCTAACAGCGCTTAGGCTGCAGAGCAATACAACCGGAAATATAAGTTACAATATTTCTCAGTAGCAACTATAGAAGCTGATGTTACCAAAAAGAAGTATTGTTGAAATACGATCAGGGGAAACTTCTTCGTTAATTAGCCCAAGAAGCTCCGTATGATCACCCTTAGGAAGGGTTGTTACATTATTGTGTCGGTTGAAAGGCTAAACATTAGTTGAAACATGCGAAATAGGAAACCGACATCACATCCATTTGTCATCCTTGATATCAGATTTAGACCTCACAGCGGTGCCTTCCGAGCACAAGCCACGTGGACGTTGTATCTTAGGTAGCCCCCAGACTCTATTTCCTCGTGGACTTCCTTCTCCAAATTGTTCAAACTGTCACCGAACATCGAGCTGTCTCTCTCGTTCATCATGCGAGCCCAAGTGAAAATAAGATTCGTAATGGTGACCGTTGATTTCTTCCGTATTTGAGGGGCTCTTTCGGAGCTGAACACATCGCTGGTTACTGACGTGAGGCCTGCCGTTCGCATGTGCTCTGGAAGCGTGTTCCACCCATGCGCGAGCCGTCCTTTGAGAGAATTCTGAAACGCGCCGCCGATATATGTCGATTTATCGGTTCTGGAGTCGGGTACGCCCTTTACCCATTCTGCGTTCACGTGTTCGCACTCTTCCCATTGCAAATACCCCCCGGGTTTAAGTAGCGTTGTGAGGTTCCGAACAACGGGCTCCCATTCCTCCGGGAGCATCGCCAGAATTAACATGCGTACGTGGACCAAGTCATACTTCCCGCGCATGTGCTCGGGAAATGGCACTTTCAAGTCCAGTTCTCCGAGGGAGACATTCGCTGGCAATGCACTCGGCGGTGGATAAAGGTCCGAAGATATATCGTAACCTTCAAACGATGCCTGGGGATATGTTGGGAGAATATGGAGCAAAAATGTAGCGGTCCCGGTTCCCATGTCAACGATACGGGGAGCGGGCGGGAGCGTGATCGACGGATGCACAATGTATCCTATGATCCTGATTGATGATTAGAACCTAGTTAGGAGGTGAGGAAGATCCTAAGTAGGGGCAATTTACTCTGTCATGACCTCAAACTGTTCATTGAGCCTGCCAAGAGTTGTTATTACGCGTTGGATGAGAGTTGAACACTGAGTGGATCGAACCTCCGAACTTCAGTCGGGAACCGAGTCATGTGGTCTAAGTACACGTCGCCCATTGTGGTCGAGTAGCCAAAGGAGTACAGAGAGAAGTGTCAGTGGCAAGGTAGGCTAATAAAGAGAGAAGTGCCGGTGACGAGAAAGGCTGCAGTGGGAGGGAAACGGGCGCAATAAATATTACGAGACTATGGAATAGGGGGTGAGGGGGTGGCAGTGTAAGACAATCATTATCATAGACAAACAGATTGAAAGTCCTGTTTGTCGATGATCAGATAGATTGACTACAAAATAGGTTGGGAGCTTGCCGAATTATCGCGCCGTATCATTATATCGCTATGAAATACCCCGTGGTCTAGATGACAGACGTTGATCAGCACTATTAATTGGAGTGCAAGAGTGGAACCATGCAGCAGCTGAGGGGGTAATATCGAACCTGGGCAGCAAGGTGTATTGCAAGCTCTTCGAACCATACCTGCTTATGCATACTGAGTAGCTACTCGCATGTTCTTAGCACGGCACCTGTAATTAGGTGATCAGTGCGAGGGTGTTGAATGAAAATAAAAAAAACTACCGGTAGGCGTTAGCCAGTTAATAATCGTACCATACTAGCCACAACAGTAGCAAGTAAGCTGAGGTATATGCGCAGCAAGCGAGTGTGCTTTCCAATAAATCTGGATATAGAGCTAGGAATCATCTTGTAAGGATGTGCAGAAGTTTGCGCCTCGGCTGTTTCGATTATCTGGCACACAAGTGGAGAGGAAAGTGAATACCAGTGGTCTCTGAGGCCTCAAGAACCCCATTCCAATGCATACACAACCAAATGAGGCAATCATCACTTCATAATGTTTCTCTGCGATAGTTTTCGTATCTCTCGATCCGTTCCGCTGTCAGGTCCTATACCTAAGTGCTATCTATACCTAGGCTTGATCGTTCGAATCCTAGCCTCGGCCTGTTTGGGTTATGGCTTACCGAGTGCTTTGAAAGCTGTTCGTTGCATATATGGTATAGAAAAGGGGTGCACTGCTACTGTGCTCTGCAGTAACGGCCTTTATATCGGCGATAATATGACCGTTCCCTTACTTGTTACATACGTAAATTGAGACACAGCTTCATCCGCAGCAGACTGTGCAAAACACAGATTTCTTTATGACTTTACGACTCCTCGTGACGGAATATCAGAAATAAAATCACTGGGTTCTAGCGAGACGCAAGTTACGAAAGCATAATTCCTATACTTACGCTCTGGTGGTAGAAGAGCCAAGACAAAGACTTCGAGAAGCCGGCGGTGCCCCTCGTTGAGATGCTACGCAATGATTGAGACGGGCCATGCTGTGCAACCTACACTAGAGGTCTAGCCTAATCAATGTCTGTAGGCTATGAATAAGACCTGTGAATCGGTATTGCGAGGCACCTCGCCCTAAGAGACGTGATAGAAAGGGAAGAGAAAATTCAAGAGAAAAGGGAACTAAGGAATATACGAATTATGTGCAAACAATGATGACGAACGATTTTATAGCCGCTAAGTTGGGCGTATGGCTATGGGGATCGCAATGGCCAAACTCCTCGAGTGGCATTGTAGATACTGACAAATAACATGCAGCCGGCTATAAGTATAATACCTATATGTCCATAATAACCTGACTTTCAGATATTAATAGTGATAAATCCGTCGTTCTGTATGGTCAAGGCTTGTGTCTCTTGTTGAATATTCCTGACCTGACTGGGTAATCCGATGTCCCTGGTTAGTATCTAGGTAGGCATCTGAGATTCCTGTACATAATCGTGCATTGAGGTCGGGGCCGGCTTTTCCGCTTGACGTTCCTAGGATCTTCTGTGATAGCTACAACGTCTAGCTATCAAGCTCCAATATGTTCTGCAGCAGAGGCTTATAGGTAAGTACTTATGCAGGCGATCTGTGTGTTTCAGCTGTCCCGGTGCATGACCGATACCATTTTCGGACACAGCGTCGTCGGGGCTAATATAGATACGACGATGAAGTGTCTGGGATGATGAATATCTCCACGTTACTTCGTGGTTCTTGAGGGGCTAGAACTTTACCCGGAGGCATGGTTCTCGGTCCTCAAGCGCAATAGCATCGAAGCCGAATTGGCAATCTAAAAGGTAGGGATCAAAGCTTCAATGAGACTAATCTTATGCGCTACCTATGCTGTCGTGATTTATGATCACATATGTCATTACTTAGAGTCATTTAAACCTAACATCAGTCTTCGTGAGCGGCGGTACTTATAGTTAGGCATTGTCCCTGCCACCCTCTTTATCAAATTCGCTCCTCCACTTCTCGGCTCTGTGTACATACCAATGTTACAGCTATCTTTCCTTTGCCCATGCCGGTGCTACATTTTCTGCCGAAACCTGAGCTTACCCCTGCTGTTATTGGTTCGCATTTTCCTCCTCAAATAGATAGGGTACACCAACCTAGTGAACAATTCTAAGTGCCTACTTCCTTAGGTAACTACCCATACAGGCTTGACTAGATTGAAGGGGAATCAATTCAATTGAGAAGCCCATAATGCTCCTGTAATAGATAATAGAGATCGAATCGAAAACTTAACAATATGGTAAACTTGATTATGAAAGTAGGAGTGGACGTCTTATAAATACGTCTACATTTCTCTTAAAGCTATTCTACCAATATTCAATATATAGACGTCGAGAGTGGGAAAACACAATACAGGTTTCTTGGGTTGACGACCTAGCTTCGTTCAGTGAAGAGTGAAGGACGTTGACTCTAGCCAGTCTGGGACTACATTGAGTTGACATACAACGAGCATCCTGACAGTAGACTCTATTGATATGCTATGAGATAGTAAACGATTTTCAGACACAGCACCTGTGTTTAAGTAAAAGCAACACTCAGAGACGGACGACAACTACGTTTTTTAGGCCTCGCAATCCGCCTCGTCGTACAATATAACCGACACGATACTCCTCCCGGGGATACTCACGCTCGTCGCCGCATTGGCCAAAGTGACGGTCGTCTCGTTATAATCCCGCGTGTTATCGGTCACAAACGCCTCGGCGTCGACGGCAGCGAACGCACTGCCACCGGTGGTCTTGACCTGCACCGACGCCGTCGTCGTCCCGCCATTGATGAACACGACAGCAACCGACCCGTCCACGTTCCGGAACGCCGCGGTGCGCAGCGTCGACGGCGCGCCCTGCACTCCCACGCGCACCGCGCCCGGCCGCGCGGCCCGGCTGAACTGCCCGAAGGCCCACAGACGCTTAGACGGGGAGACATTGTCCCCGTCGATGCGGATGAGCTTCGAGTTCGTCGTGCCCGTCTGCGCGCCGATCCAGTAGAGGTACGCGGACGCGTTCGCGTTCACGACGGCCGTGTGGATGTTGTTCGCCCACGTCAGGCCCTCGCCCGCGCCGCCATAGCTGTAGAACGCGGCTTGCCAGTTCCCGTTGAGGTCCGCGGCCTCGGTCTGCCAGACGCGGTGGGGCGTGTTCATCGGCGAGCCCGGCGACGACGTGTACGAGTGCGCCGTGATGGCTGACATGTACTGCTTCACGGAGGCGAGCTGGCTCAGCATGCCCGCCTGGCTGCTCCAGCCCTCTGCGTCGCAGCAGGCTATCCCGACGGGGAGATTCGCCTTCTGCAGCGTTGGGCCTAGCACTTTGATGAAATCCGCCGCCTGCGCGCCGGTAGATCGCATCGAGGCGTAGCTTGTTCTAAACGCAGATGCACACCCGACGTTAATTCTGAGGTCCACAGCTTTCTCTGGGTTTTGGTTGACTCACGTCAGCTCAGGCTCGTTGAGGAATCCTAGATGCGTAATGGTCACGTTGGCTTGTTGGTAGTACTTGATATATTGCACAAGGTAGTCGGCGTATGCTTGTCTCCAGTCGCCGCTTGAGCAGGATGCACCGGTCACGCCACACTATCAATTCAGGAGTCAACGCTGGCTCAACGTCATCAATACAAACAAAGGAACAAGCAACGGCACGTCCTTTTGCGTCTCCACTCCTCGCGGCGAGGGTCATGGGGAGGGTAGCGTATTGAAAGACTCACCAAGGACCCGCCGTTCGCATCATTGTTGTTCGTCTTCATGTAACCAGGGGCACTCCACGCATCGGCGTAGATCGTTTTGACGCCTCGCTTCACCGCCTCCTGTGACACCCAGAGTTGCTTGTTGTCGGAGCCATCCCAGACGTACTTTGGGGGGCTAGACGGGCGTCCAGGGCTCTTGGGCTGGATGGAGACCATGTGGTCCGCACTCATGTCTGGCGAGGACCCAATTCCATTGCGCAGAATTGATAAGCCAGCCCCATTCGTGGTGCTGAAGAGGAGGTCGAGAACGTACTTCTGCTTGGCCTCGGATAGCTTCGACATCTGCACTGCTCTCTGGAAGGCCTCGGAACATCCGAAGCCGTCGATGGTTTGATACTTCTGGTCTAGGTTTACCGTTACGACTGTGGCCGATTGTCGGGCTACGTTGTCATGCTGCCCGGCCGCCGCCGCCGCCGCCAGCGGCAAGAGTGCTGTCGCGAGACGAAGCCAGGAAGCCATTTGGTTTTCTTTCTTGATATGCGCCCCCTTAGCAGTAGCAAGACGAGATTCCTAGGGAGGGAGACGATGGCAATGCCAATGGAGTTCAATATATATATATATCTACAATCTGGCATTTCTCGTGATCTGGAAGTCTTGGTATTAACCAACCGGGAGAATGAGTTAAGTCGGCATGACCACCAGGGTTTTTTTCGAGCATCTAATTAGCTTGGTAGCTCGCTTGTTCGCTCGCTTGTGTCTACTGGGCTAAGAATATTTTGCCGGGTCTTGCAGTCCCTAATTGTTCCCTGCGAGGAGCGGCATTTCATGTTGGAGATTGCAAATGGCCTCGTTCGGTTTTCCTCCGCCTCCTTTACAGAAAGGGCGGAGGAGAAAACGGCGCGGCTAAATCCATAGCACGGCCAAGCTTGGCCAGCAAAAAAAACCGATGCGCCATACATAGAACGCCAATGGACGAATGTCATCTAGAACACTCCGGCGAGGGTGCGCCGTCAAGTTTATGAAGGAATGCAGGTCGCGTAGTCTCGTACGTGACGAGATTGATATCATGGATGCATCTCAAACACCCATCCCTCATTGGCGGAGATGAACACAATGGTCTCCCATCACGCATACCTAATAGGATGGTTGCTGATAAAGTTGTAGTGTAGAATTCTAATTTCTATCCGGTTTGAGAAATTAGGTATATACTTGGTAACCATATTGAACTCTGACTTATACCTGGTATCAATGGTCGGCCCACCCCTCGCCGCGTGGTGTGCTCAGCAGATCTAGGCAGACGCTACTACTTCTCGAGAGCGGCCCGGCGATGATACGGCAGCACAGC
Source organism: Nemania serpens (assembly GCA_022578855.1). Lineage (NCBI taxonomy): Eukaryota > Fungi > Ascomycota > Sordariomycetes > Xylariales > Xylariaceae > Nemania > Nemania serpens. The sequence continues at coordinate 65,669 of MU396768.1, forward strand.
AGCGAGGATATTAGGAGGGAGGCGGTACGTCGTCTGCATTCGCCCTACCTCGCTTCCTCCTTAAGAACTCGGCCTCCTTGTCCTTTCGCCACTGGCACGTCTCGGCAAACTCACACCAGCCGCATTTATATGTTTCTTCTATGGTGACACCCGCGGGCTCCCGCTCGCCACGCCACCATCGCAGGTTATGTTTCATATAAGCATCCAGCGCCTCTGGGTCATTAGGAAAGGAATTGTTACCGATGATACGTCCGTCGTCGCGATGACGGTACTGAACGGCGAGTAGGTTACTAATGGAGGCGGGTCCACGAGGAAAGGTTTCTCTCAACTCGGCTCTGACCAGGGGTACAATCTGTGAGATGGAGCGGTACCCAATGAGATCGGGAGGATACATCTCCGGCGGTGCTTCCTCGATATCAGAGTCGGCGTCATAAAAGATCTCATCGTGCAGACCGCCAATTTGAGCTATGAAACCATCGGAGAAACGCGCATCGCCGTCGAGGCCGTAACGTTTGAAGACGGCGGCATAATCCAACTTGTCGTCAGCCATATCAGAGAGGAGTCGGTGGTACAGAAACAACTGCACCCTCGCAGGCCTCAGTGCTAGGCCGGTGGGCAGCCTCTCCGACCCCCGTGTCTTCACGTCCGTTAGATATACGGTTTTGTGGCCAGCGCTCACATAATCCGTGATAGACGGCTGCGACGTCGAGACATCCGCACTCGCCAGATTGAGTTCTTGCTCGAAGCTGGCGTTTGGGCTCTCATGGTTCAGTTGGTCAATGACACCATTGAGGATTTCTCCTTCGACGGTGCCCCAGACCTCGAGTTCCCTCGTAATGCCAGTGTCTCTGAGTGTGCGCAATCCCTGGATGATGTTCCAGATGCGCAAGGCGAAAGCTTCCTCCCTGGAGGCTATGGTGACCTGGACGGTAGAGTGTACCTCATCCTCCAACGTTTGATGTATCCGGGTCCCACCTCGCATGGCGGCCGTTATGGTCCTCTTTCCACCGGGGAGCCGAGAGAGGGTGTACCAGTGCTGGAGCTCGCACCACGCACCGGCAGCCATGTCGGTGACGGTGAGCGGTCGTTTAGGGAATGACCGAAACCGCTGAAGAGGGGTGCGAGTGTCTGGTCCTTTCTGCGAGGCTGGAGGGCGGGATTGTCGGTGTCGAGTGGGTTGGGTACCAGACTCGGACCCGGGCTTGGACTCAGACTCGGGTTGCAGACTAGACAGCGCAAGACTCACTGGACGCTGCTAGTCAGTCAGATATATTTATCAGGCAACGCTAGCCGGTCGAGGCAGGCCGGTGGACTCACAATCGGGGTACCTGACTGAATCCGACGACACGTCGCGTCTTGCCATACGCGATTCTGTCCTTGTAATCTCGTCGCCATCGCCATCGCCATCGCCATCGCCATCGTCATCGTCATCGTCATCGCCATCGCCGTCGTCGACGTCGGCCGACAGCGCCTGAGCGAACCCGGTAGTAGAAACAGGGTTTCCCGTGGATGTGGATGAGCCCCGACCCCGGTCCTGAGCCGAGGCTCCGAAAGACGTACGAGACTGCCCATTGTAGCTCCGTCTTGTCGTTGTCGCCGCCGTCACCATCGTCGTCGTCTTCGCCGCGGAATCATGGTTGGCAACGCTGAGGGCTGCTGTGTCGCCAGATGCGAGTCCTGCCAAGATCTCGTCTACCAATTGCTCCTCGCCCGCGGAAAAATCAGAGCCGTAGTCACTGTTACCGTCGCCGTCGCCGTCGATATCACCTACCCTTCCGATGCTAGCAGTGTTGCGTAGGGTCGAGATAGCCATTCCTCATACCGGCGCATGTGAGGAGGGAAGTGTGACGTATGAGAGTAGTTGTAGTGTATTAGCGAGGAGTCATTGTCCGGCAGTGGCGAGCTCTCGGATTGTTTGCGAATATAAATAACAACACCGAGTCATAACAAGTAGGTAACCAGTCTGCTGCCTGGATACTTGTGCGATGGATGCGTGCAGGCAACGCGCATTGCCTGCCTGCCTATCGGCTGCGTTGCGGAAATCAGAGCGTGGTGTGTGGAGAGCCGATCAAAATCCCTGTTGAGAAGTAGACGTAAATGCAATTAAACAACATACTAATAATGGGTATATTGATTTAACGGGAATTCTACTGTAGACGGGAATTCAGTGAAGTGTAGATGTGCTCCCTTTTCGCATATATTAGGTACTCACCCTCTCTCCTCGGGCATGCTCTGACTTCAGAGACCTCGTTTGTTCAATCCCCAGAATTCTTTACCCGCTTCCATCCTCCATCCTTGTACATACACCAAGTCCAATCCTATTCTTGGAGCTTCAGAATCCAATCTGAGGTCCAACTGCTAGTATGAGCCGTCCCATAAGACGTTGCTAACATTTACCAGTCTCTAACAGACGAGTTTTGCATGAACGACTACGTGCATGTCTGCGATGCAGTAAATGATGGGCGTCGATGCGGTTGATATAATCCATTCGTGTGAAGTCTTGGATGGGGCCCTAGTTCCCAAGTTGATCGTAGAGCATGCTAGGTTCCGCCCTGGCTCTTTTCGGATCAGGGAGGAGCCTATCGTGGATAAACACCGTCTTTAAGCGACTGCGAGCCACAGCTGCCATGCCAGGCAGGGATTCTGTATTCCAATCCCCTTTGTTTAGCCCACGGTTAAGTTTAGGACGTCCAATCGGAATGTTTGCCATCATGAGAAGTCCTGGTCGTGGCGCCGTGGCAAGTGCAGCGCTTATAACATGCCTCTTTCTTCTAGGCCAACACGATCATGAAGACTCACAGATACACCGCCATACCCAAGCAGGAAACTCATATACCGTGGCCTTAGGTATACAACGTAGGAACGAGTTGAGGTCGTGCTCCCTAGTAGGTATGATAACTGGGAAGTGACATACATGGTTTTTGTGAATATGCCACGGAAAACTGATCCGGGGGAGACTCTCGTCTCGAAATCCCCCACCGCCTCATCTGAGCAGCTACCATCTACGCTGTAGGAATCCCACATCTGGAGTCTTGGGTGGTTCGTGCTTCGGTCTTGGCCCGCAGCCCTTATTCAAGCTCTTAGAGGTGAACAGGTTGTTTCTACGGAAATAGCTCTCGCTTTGTTCTAGTAGACCGGATCTCGCCAGAATTACTGGGCCAGAAGTTCAGAGGCCAATGTCAGAGGTACATAGTGTACTGTGATCATAGCGTCTATCTTCTTTCAAGCACTGCTAGGAGCTGCACGCCTTTCGAGACCTTGGAATAGGGATTCTATGAAGCCCATCGCGAGCCTTCCCTAAATTTGTCCCAGCGATGTTGCGGTTGTGAGAAAGTAAGTAGAGATCATGGTCAAGGCCTCAGATCTGGTCTTCGGCGTGAGGCTCGCTCTGAAGTAGGCAAGTATGCCAAACTTATGAGCGATAAAATGAGTACCTCCGAAGGAAATCTGATCCATGAAGTGCCCAGCTTCGGCGATACCTTCGGTGTTCAAGAACTTAGAAGTCCCGTACTGGTTCGTTGAACAGAGCAGAATACTCGCATTGCAAAATGTATACGGGCTCGACGGCGACATCATCACTTCTCCGTCCATCTAGACAGTTTCCCACATAGCCTTCGTCTAGTAGATAACGAGCTGCTTCGATCACTTGCATAATTCCATGCAATAACTGATAAACTGAGGCTTGGTGTGGAAATTGCCTCTCTGATGGGTGAGCCAGGCTGACTTACTGTGAGCGCAAGGTCTAATTCAATGAGCAAAGCTCTCCTATAGTAGGTTTTGAATCTGAATCTAGTATGCCCTGCAGTTTGTGAATACCTAGACAGACCATCGAGACGAACACGAGAGCTGAATCATCGATCATGGGCAGAGGGTAGTTAGCAACCCTTATGCCATCTAACTCACGAAAGCTCCATCCAGTTGTCGGGAGAAGCTGGCTAAGTATTCTCCAATCCTCACTTGACTAGTTGAGAACTGTAATATTTCACGTCAGCAAGCTTGATTTGAGGGGTGCTTGCGGAGAATATAGGATGAAGTAGGTGTCTACTCGCTGAAATCACATGGGTAGAGGACATCTCCAAGCCTCTAAGAAATCATACGCTCTGTGAGGTGACCCAGAAGAACGGCTGCATCCTGTGAAGGCTGACGGTTAAATTTATCGGATACGCTTGACCAATATCCTGCTTGGCCGTAGAGTACTATTCGGAGCTAGGAAATGTGATCATATAAGCTTTCCAGTATGCCAGTAGCTACCCCGATGAATCCCAAATATTACTTCGCATAAGGACCTTAACTATTTAGCATCCGACATAGTTCGGGAATATTAGTATCTGGATTAGCATAATACGGGACTCGGGAAATCGACCTGGATACGTATCACTTTCGTGTACCTCCAGGTTATCCATACTCCAGTACAAAAGTCGAAACCATCGCGTTTAACCTTGAATTTTTTCAAGTTGATAGATCACCAAGGTTCTCTCCTCATTCGATTGCCTTAGCACTACCATACCTCTAGCCCCGAGAGACTGCAAAGATAATTAAGAAAAGCCATCTGAAAAAGGAACTCCTATGGTCTTCCATCTATTAGCCGATGCCCTCCAGACACCAGTTTCGTATCTGGCGAAACCCGGAGAATACGGTTCAATCCAGCCACCTGCCATTAAGAACTATGAAATTTATTTGTTGAATCTCCTCGCTCCAAAACAGTTTGTCTATCTCAATGTTAGTTGGGACACCCCTCTCCTTCATAGAGGATGAGTCTTGGTCATAGTACCTTGGATCATCTATCCTTGGGTGTTCCGAGGCGAGTGCTGAATGGCTTGTATTTACCCATATATGTATAAAGCAGTCTATTCAGAAACGTTTGACCTATGGCGATGCAGGGAGATTCGTCGTACGCTGTAGCTGATCCATAACCACGTATCACTCGACCGTTAATCCGAGATAATGCCTTTTCAAGTGTACCAAGATCCATGAGCACGAAGGGAATGCTACAATTTTACTTCTATTATTGAATAATTATTATTTCCTGGAACCGAATAAGCGTCCCGGTATCATTTTACAAGGCTACAGTGATAACGTGCTTGGATCCACGAGAATACAACAAGGGGGGATTCCACAAATATAACAAAGTCTTGCCTACGAACAGGCTCGTTCAAAGATAGCTCCGGCATCAGTTCGAGGCAGCTAAGACCCATTCTGTTGATAATCCCTCATGAATCTGGTCTTTGTCGCAATTTGCAGCATACGATGTACGCGATGCTTCTAAGCAGCTCCTAAGTACCGAATACTCAGTACCATAGACAATATGATGAATGTCAATAACGTATATTATGATGCTAAAGTTCTACACAGTGCGATACTATATTTAGGTCTCTAGACTTTCTGCACACTCAAGAGTTTAATGCTGAAGGCGGTAGGCCGCACAAGTCGGAATCGCGGCTTCAAACGGAATCTGATCGACGCAGCTGTCGATGTTCTCAATGCTGGGTCCGCAAGTTCAGAATTTGTCTGGAATTACATGATTTCCTAATAGCAGGCCGCATGTCGATTGAACGTCAATAAATAAATAGGTTGACCTAATGCGAGAATACGGGATACGCACCCTTATTCCGCGTCGTCAACTGGGAAAATACCGAGGCCACTCTCTTCTCTTGCACGATCCGTGAGACCCCTGATCCCATGTGGTAAAAATGGAGACTTGGCTTTAACATCTAGCGTGGCAAATAACTGTACCCAGCTACGGCTGGCTACCTACTTACCTATGTAGGTATGTCGAGGACGTGAGAAATTCAAACCAGTATACCGAGAGACACGCCGCACAGTACACTTCTAGGCGGGCATACAGAATTGAATAAATTGAAAGGGAATCAATTGGCCAATCGATTGAGAGATTTCGGCTATGAAGCCTGCGATGGCTTGTACACTTCCTAGGTCGTAGCAGAAGGCTTGGTCACGTTGGTCATCAACTGGACCTACTACACCAGCCGAGTCGCTATTTATATAAGAGGCATGTGCGAAGTATGTAGGGAGATCAACGCTTGGTTTGGTTTTGGGAACGTGTCGAATCCCCAGCGCGTTCAATACTGCACTTGTACTTCGTAGCGAGGTCTTATCTTGGTGCCTAACAAGGGTCCTAGCACACTAATGAGGCGCTGTGCGCCGTATCGTGACACTGCCACCTTGGGGAGGCCATCCGAACACGAAAGATGAAAGACAACGAGAGTAAGGCAGCAGTTAAATATATCAGCCGCACGTCGCCATTCGAAAATATATATAGGCTGGTTCCAACTCTCTTGTAGGACGCTCAGTATTCAGCCTGTTAGAGGAGCTACGCACGCGCTCGACCGCCGGCTCACCAGTTGCCCATTGTCCTCGACTTATGCTATACCTGCGCCAGCATGTTCCCTCAGCTCCCGCTAGCACGGACTTCGAGCCATCCTACCAAGGGTCAGGAGATTCAATGTCCATGTCCATCAAAACAGGGTTCAGGGGCATCTTTCGCTAGTTTGCCAACGGAGCTCCACCTGATGATAACGGAACACCTCACATATCCTGACGCCCTCTCTCTGAAGTTCACGTCACGGCACTTCTTCTACCTCGTCGACACGGGTGTCAGGCTCAAGGTCGCCTGGCTCGTGGAACGTCGGAGTCTGCATCTGCAGTGCCCCAACGATCGGCATTGCGATCTACGGACCGACTTGAGATTCTGTCGGGGGAGCGTCAAGTATGTTGCCCGCAGCGTGACCTGGTATCTCTGAATCTAGAGGGGCATCCGGCTGACAGCACACGTCTAGGCTACTGATGCAACGATGTCGAGAGCATTTAGAGTGCGAGTCACGGCCCGGTCTCGGCTGCCTCGTCTTCGGGACAGCGGCCTGCGTGCACCGGCGGAGCCTGGGACAGCGGTGCCGGGGGTGGCTACGCTCGCGTCTCACGATCGAGCTCTGGTGGTTCTTGCTCGCGTTGCTCCCCGTCTGTCTCGGGTTCGTCTGGATGGCGGAGCTTGCATTCTAGCAGCGCTAGTAATGACTATACCTGCCTCCTATGCTATCCTCGCCCTGCCTGAATACATATGCCGGTCCTACTAGCTTCGTGAGTGAGGGCATGGCAATCTTGTGTATTAACAGAAAAACGAGGTCCCGTTGCCGAATCACGATGTCGCTGGACCACTGATGGATGCGCCAGCCCCAGCAAACAATTAAAACCTTAGTCTTAATCTTAATAATTCCGCCTCCAGTTTCCTGAACCACGTGGATCGTGTTTCCAGCTGCCACCTAGAACGAGATCGGACGCGCTGAAATGGAATGGCGAGGACTCCTTGAATTACATGGGTAGGCATTATGATTATGTACCTACCTACCTACATAGGTCAGGTAATTACACAGGAACTAGTGTACATAAGGTAGAGCCGTGACGAAGCATGAGGAGATCGAAATCAATGTTCCATCTACGAACATACCGAAGTTTCTATGTTAGGTACTGAAGATAGTAACTAGATGAATTTCTCTAAGATACCTCTTACCTGCCCGTCCACGAGTGTCAAGGCAAAACAAATACTTACACTGTAGACTACTAACATGTAGATATGCCCCGCAAGCTTCTAGGGTACATTACATACATGTCTACATCAATGTATAGTACCTAAGGTACATACCTTACCTGTAGGTACCTGGTAGGTACCCTAGGTAGTACAAAGTACATAGGTACCTACACCTTCAACACATTGTCCCCGTTGAACCTAAGGCACTCAAATCTGGTCTGGGTCGGTAACACATTGTACCAAAGTCCCGGTACGAATGGACACCTCCACTTTCCCCATCTCGCCTTTCCTGATTCATCAGCCACAGCCACCTCCCTTCCCCTTCTTGTTGAACCCATCAATTCCAGCCCGTCTATCTTCACTACCATCTTCTATCAACCCTGCCTTTCTCTTCTTGTGTCTGTCATTTTATATTCTTTCTTCATCTTTTCCTAACGAGATTCACAACGTTGAGACAAAACTTGGACTCGACTTTCAAGTCCTCCAACACCAGGACAGAAACCAGGACAAAGAACTGGAGCTGTCTGTGGTCCCGTCCTTCAAGTTTCGTCTCTCTCTTACTCCCCAGCTCGCATCCGAGGCGTGCTGCACTGTGCAGTATATCCCGCTGTTGGCTTACGTCGTCACGTCTTGCAATCAACCACCAGCACCTAGAGTCCGCCACCACCAACTGCCCTGAAACACAGCACCCCTCTCCTCCCGCGCAACGCTACACTACCTATCGAGTGTGTAATCCGAACCTACCTACTACCTTGATCTTCTATCCTCCCATCCTATTCACGTCCACCGACTCGGAAACCGATAACAACAAAGAACGCAACAACGCGCCCCATCTATCAAACTGTACATCAGCAAGATCGGTATTGTGCACATCTACGACTGACATTGCTGCTGCTCTCCCACCTCCTTATTCGGCCATAGAGGCTCCTCATGATGTCGTGGAAGCTCACCAAGAGTACGTATTTGTCTATTAGGTATGGGCCTTGTTGTGCCCGTCTCTCATCTGCTGTCTATACTTGGCCGCAACTTGCGCCGTCTTTCATCTTCTGCTAGTTGTTGTGCCGACCAAAAATGGTGTTGCTCACGGACACATGTGACTTGCGCCATTCCGCATGTTTGACACGCCTTATCCATGATAGCCTGGGCACAAAGCCAGACAAGAAGAAACGGGATAGTTGACTAACACGCTGCATTTCTTGTACAGAGCTTAAAGAGACCCATCTGGGCCCTCTCACGAGCACCTTCTCCCGCACACCCTCGACTTCTACCATTACGGAGAAGGACGAGAAGGGCCTTCTTCCCACCTCGGCCACCCCAACTCCTAGTGATAATGCGATAGGTGCGTAGCCCTTCTCATACCATGTCCCGACCTGCTATGATAGCAGCCGTACTAACATAGATAATCATAGCTGCCTCCGAGTCCATGGTGCAAGAGCCCGTGGTCAAACCTCCTAAACCTGGTATCCTCGTCATCACGCTCCACGAGGGCCAAGGATTCTCTCTCCCTGATCAGCATCGCAATGCTCTCTCCTCACAGCACCAGTCGGGATCTGTATCGACCGGCAATGCCCTGAATACTGCTGGGTCTGTTCGACCCGGCTCGTCCCAGAGGACTGCTGCCGGCGCCTACATGAGCGGTTCGGCCCGCCCCCAGACCTCGGCCGGTGGCTTCTCCGGTATCCCATCCAACCACGGTCGAATCTCGAGCAAATACCTGCTTTATGCCCTCATCGATTTCGAGAAAGTCCAAGTTTTTGTAAACGCTGTATCGGGCACCCCTGAGAACCCCTTATGGGCTGGCGACAATATTCAATACAAGTTCGACGTGTCCCGCGTGACCGAACTCAACGTACATCTATATATACGCAACCCCAATGCGCCGTCTGGCTCGGGTCGAGATCAAGATATATTTATGGGTGTTGTCCGCATCAACCCTCGATTTCAGGAGAAGCATACCTTTGTGGAGGATCCAAAGGCAAGCAAGAAGGATCGTGAGAAGTCAGCCGCCGAATTTGCCAGCCGAGAACGGGAGCTTGGGCACAGCGGCGTGGACTGGGTTGACGTGCAATACGGCTCTGGCAGATTGAAGATTGGCGTCGAGTATGTCGAGAATCGCAAGGGCAAACTCACCATGGAGGATTTCGAGCTGCTCAAAGTGGTCGGTAAGGGCAGTTTCGGCAAGGTCATGCAGGTGCGGAAGAGGGACACCAATCGGATCTACGCGCTCAAGACGATTCGCAAGGCTCACATCATCTCTCGGTCTGAGGTCGCTCACACCCTTGCCGAACGTTCGGTCCTTGCGCAGATCAATAACCCCTTTATTGTGCCGCTAAAATTTACATTTCAGTCCCCGGAAAAGCTGTACTTCGTCTTGGCCTTTGTCAATGGCGGCGAACTATTTCATCACCTGCAAAAGGAGCAGCGATTTGATGTGAACAGAGCGCGCTTCTACACAGCCGAGCTCTTGTGCGCCCTCGAGTGCTTACATGGGTTTAACGTCATCTACCGTGACCTTAAGCCCGAGAACATCCTGCTCGACTACCAAGGGCACATTGCGTTATGCGACTTTGGCCTCTGCAAGCTGGACATGAAGGACGAGGATCGGACGAACACGTTCTGCGGCACACCCGAATATTTAGCCCCGGAGTTGCTCATGGGTCAGGGATACAACAAAACGGTGGACTGGTGGACACTCGGTGTCCTTCTCTACGAGATGCTGACGGGTTTACCGCCTTTCTATGACGAGAATACGAATGAGATGTACCGGAAGATCCTGTCAGAACCTTTGCACTTCCCCGGGCCAGAAGTGGTACCGCCCGCTGCCAAAGATCTACTTACGAAGCTGCTGAACCGCAAGCCTGAGGAGCGATTAGGGGCTGCGGGCAGCGCCGAGATCAAGGCCCACCCTTTCTTCCATGCCATAGACTGGCGCAAGCTCTTGCAGCGTAAATACGAGCCAACCTTCAAACCTAGAGTGGTAAGTCGTCTCCCTAACTTAACCCCCGCCTCCTCCCCCCCCACCAAAACCCGCCGTCACATCTACTCGGCCGTGCTAACGAGACCTCTAGCTTGGCGCGACTGATACGGACAACTTTGATTCCGACTTCACAAACGAAGTACCGCAAGACTCGTATGTCGAGGGCCCCGTGTTGTCACAGACGGCGCAGGCCCAGTTTGTGGACTTCAGCTACAACCGGCCGATTGCGGGCCTCGGAGACGCCGGTGGAAGCATCAAAGACTCATCATTCATTGGCAGTATTCAGGATAGACGTAGATGAGGCGTGGACTTGTTACGGTTGGGATACCATGCGATGTATCAGCTGGCGGATAGCTGTGGTTCGCCGTGCGTGACCATCGTCTTGCGAGAGGCGTTGGAAAGCTGGATTGGTAACCACAGCGAGAGGGCTACCGAGGGGGTTCGGGGGTGGCAGGTTGTAGGCTGTAGGCTATACGGCTTCGGTCCAGTGACGTCTATATAAGGTGGCGGCAAAATGAAGGAGCCAAATTCAACACAGGAGAGCCGGTACAAGAGGCAGCCTAGAAAATGGTTATCAAGATCATGGTTGGCTCTCGGCAGGATCTCCGAGAGCCTCTAGATAGCGTGCCACTTCCGACATGTCCGTGGGAGGAGGCAGGCGGCTCATGCTCGGCCCAGCCTTTTACTATATATATAGAGCAGCAGATTATCTAGGTTAGACCAGCGAGTAGGGACCAAACATGAGGCAAGCCTTGATTTTCTCTCGGGTTGCTTTGGCTGGACAGGATGCGATGACGTATGAGCCGTGCACAGGTTAAGCAGAGGCAGGTGTACCTACCTACTTGTATATACCGCTGTTATCATATACATACACGATATATCCAATTGGTGGCGGATATGAAAGTGTTTCGTGGTGGAAATGGCCTCGTCCCCCATGTCTCACTCAGACCACGCCACACGCATCGGAAGCTATCGCCTCGTGGAGGGGTCGATAGGTCCCGGGGGTTTTGCGTACCTCCACTACTACATGTAGGTAGGTACCTACTTGACATCATGGATGCAACAGCCTTGAGTACATGTAGGTACTTAAGGTACCTAGAGCTAAGAGGTAGGTACTTACCTGTAGGTTCCCATCGCTGCACGGAGGTACATGTAGGTACTGACGCGGGGTAGGTCGGCCCATCCATCTGGATGCCCCTCCCTCCGGGCAGACAGAGCTTGGCTCACTCATCACCATTCATCGTGAGATCATCTCGGGTACACTCCCTCACGTTCCTTTGAATTCTTCTTGTTCCTTGTCTATCCCTTCTTACATTTTACCTTACGCTCTCCCAGTCCCCATCCCCACTTACCTCTACTATCATAGTACCATAACCTGCCTCGACGCACCCACTCAACCCCTCTTAGCCGAATCCTTTCCTCGTGTTCTTACATCTCGTCCCTCGTACAGCGGGACTTACACACACTAGTTAGAAAGGAAGAGAGAAGTTCCATCTCATCAGTTTTCCTCGACCGGATATCGTGAGATCCTTCGGGCACGAAAAGAAGGCGAAAAGAAGGCCGGTATGTGCAGACACGGCGCGCCACCATCATAATCCTCTCCTCTCGGCCTGTTTATTGCCTCAATCCTTCATCCCACCCCCAAGTGCTTCACATCCTAGTCACGGCTCTGCATCCTCTTATTCAGCCTCCCGGCTCGCTCCCTGCTCTCCCGCTGTCTTCTCCCTGCCCGTGTCTCTATCAGTCCTGTTTACTGTTCTCATTCCGGGTCAGCCGACCACCATCGAGAGGGGTTTTCTTTCTTCTCCTTCGCCTACACATACAACACACCCCTTCCCCATCCATCCCCTTCTCCTACCCTTGAGCCCACCCAGCCAGAGGTTGCCTCCTTCTCCGACTTTTTGCCATTGACATAGATACCAATATACGTCTTGTCCCCGCGCTAATTCATATTATTCTAGCTGTCTGACCTTGTTTGGCGCGAGTGAGAAATACCACTCGCCTCCTCGATAATACCCTTCTCGTCCTACGCAAATCGCGCAATATGGCGCCGGCTACGTCGCTCTCGGCCTGGACCGCTCTTGAAGAGCACTACAAGACGGTTGGCAAGACTTTCGTCTTGAAGGATGCCTTTGCCTCGGACCCCGCTCGCTTCGACAAGCTGAGCAAGACCTTCCATGATTCTCCTTCCAACACCGACATCCTATTCGACTTTAGCAAGAACTTGGTCACCGAGGACACCATCGACTTGCTCATCAAACTGGCCGAAGAGGCCGGGCTCGAAAAGAAGCGCGATGCCCTTTTTGCTGGTGAGAAGATCAACTTCACCGAGCAGCGTGCCGTATTTCACCCTGCCCTGCGTAATGTGGGCGGCTGGGACATGAAGGTCGACGGCCAGGACGTCATGAACAGTCCTGGAGGTGTCAACGATGTCCTCAAGCATATGAAGGAGTTCTCAGAGCAGGTCCGCAGTGGCGAGTGGAAGGGCTTCACCGGTAAGAAGCTTACCACCATTGTCAACGTTGGAATTGGCGGGTCCGATCTGTAAGACAAACCCCCCCCTTTCCGAGATATGAGCAGACGGCCAGCTTACCACGCTGGCATAGCGGCCCTGTTATGGTGACCGAGGCCCTCAAGTTTTACGGCGCCAAGGATATGACACTACATTTCGTCTCCAACATTGATGGTACCCATATGGCCGAAGCCCTGGCCGGTTCCGACCCCGAGACCACCCTCTTCCTCGTGGCTTCGAAGACCTTCACCACAGCCGAGACCACGACAAATGCCAACACGGCCAAGTCATGGTTCCTCGAGAAGACTGCCGGCAAGGGTGATATCGCCAAGCACTTCGTCGCCCTCTCCACCAACGAGCCTGAAGTCACCAAGTTCGGCATTGATAGCAAGAACATGTTTGGCTTCGAGAGCTGGGTCGGTGGTCGGTACTCCGTCTGGAGCGCCATTGGCCTCAGTGTCGCTCTCTACATTGGCTACGACAATTTCGAAAAGTTCCTGGCTGGTGCCCACGAAATGGACAAGCATTTCCGTGAAACGCCCCTGAAGGACAACATTCCCGTCCTCGGTGGTCTCCTGAGCGTGTGGTACAGCGATTTCTTTGGTGCCCAGACTCACTTAGTCGCCCCGTAAGTATCAGAGTGGCGAGCCATGTGGACTTTATGAGAATGGCCATTGTTCTAACCGGCGTTTCTCACAGGTTCGACCAGTATCTTCACCGCTTCCCTGCCTACTTGCAACAGTTATCGATGGAGTCCAATGGAAAGACTATCACTTCGGACGGCTCTCCGGCCAAGTATACGACGGGCCCCATCGTCTTTGGCGAGCCCTGCACCAACGCACAGCACTCCTTCTTCCAGCTCGTGCACCAGGGCACCAAACTCATCCCTACCGATTTCATTCTCGCGGCCAAGTCGCACAACCCCATCACTAACAACTTGCACCAGAAGATGCTGGCATCCAACTACTTTGCCCAGGCCGAGGCCCTCATGATCGGCAAGACGCCCGAGCAGGTCAAGAGCGAAGGCACACCCGACGAGTTAGTGCCACACAAGGTGTTCCTGGGTAACCGACCCACGACCAGCATCCTAGTAGGTGGTACCATCGGCCCCGCCGAGCTAGGTGCTCTCATCGTCTATTACGAACATCTCACATTCACCGAGGGCGCCCTCTGGGACATCAACTCGTTTGACCAGTGGGGTGTCGAGCTGGGTAAGGTATTGGCCAAGAAGATTCTCAAGGAGCTAGATGAGCCCGGCAACGGCGAAGGCCACGATACCAGCACGGGCAGTCTCATCGGGGCCTTCAAGAAGTACGCAGGCAATTGACGGCCAGAGGTGACCAGCAGATGGGGTCGTTATTCACGGCTTTAGTGGGCATTGACTTGGCGGTCCATTAGTTCATTGTCCCTTTCTGTTCTTCGAAAGGACATTGGGAAATTGTAGGTTTTCCTGAGCTAAGCAAAAAGCGAACAAACTTATAGAGATGAATAATATGTTTACAATAATACTTGTGAGGCTAGGCTAGGTATGTTACATATGTTTATATGCACGGAAGCGCCAACTTTAAATATTGCGCCCGAATGGAAGGCTACTTACTCGGTATCGAAGCTTTCCGGATAACTTTTTAAATTTGTTCTCATTTACCAGTGTACGGCTTATAAAGACTTATTGTCCAGCCTGGTGTTGTTGGATAATGCATGGGGAAAGTGTGTATGAGGACCTCCTCACGGGGAGGGCCTGGCCCACGACCTACATCAGTAGCATCTCCGATTTGAAAAGGACTGCACAAATTATCTAGTCTCCCTGGTCTGCTCGCCCCTCCTCCGCGTAGGCTAAGATGAAGTCTCATTTTCTTTTTTCGTATATGCCTTTATTTTAACGTGTGAAGGGCCATGAAGTAACTAAGGACCGTGACAAGTTCCCCCGCCTTAGGTGGGGCCTGAAGACGTATGCGAAATAGGCACGTATTAGTTGAGCGTCCTAGATGCAAATGAGCGAGTGACCATCATGAAATGATGGAGAGATGGAATTGTGATGTGTCGATGAGATCAGTGACATGTTCTCATAGAGAAAAGAGATGAGATATGAGAATCCCAATACCTACTTAGTCTCAAGGAATAGTGCGGCGGTTTGACGTACTCATAAAAGAAAGTTTAAGGATTGCGGTCTTCTTTTAACCTTCCTGTTTCGAGTTTTACTATAACGTACATACATCCGCTACTTCAACTACAGGTTGTCAAATAAGGATGCGATTCATCAATGAAACTCAGCTCACGTGTTCCTACTAACTACTTAGCACCTAAAATAATTATATCTTTATTCTCTTACGTACTGCAACAGAGACTCACAGTAGTTACATATATAACCGCAGTTTGGAAAGAGCTCCATACTTGTCTGCATGTATATTTGATAGTAGTCTAACAACAAGGCGTCAACGTCCTAACTCTTTCGAATAGTACATCTCATAAGAATAAGAAATAATTGGATGTAGTGCTTGTAAAGACATCCAATGTGTACACCGAATGTTAATAGGTGTAAACCTTCATAGCTGGATACTTTTGATGAGACGGTTTATTTACCTACTAACAAGTATGTGTATGTTAAGTTTAATCTATTTTATAAAGCAAAAAAAAGCTTTACACTCTCTCTTCGCATACTGTGAATATAATACTGGATAGACGGTAATATTGATATGGTTATTCAAATACGGTTCGCAACAAATATGTGTATACCTGAGGTGGTGAGATGAGAGATCTGTAAATGAATTAATTATACTGATTTCTGATTAAGAGATCTCGCCTACTATGTAGAGTAAACCATCAATCATATGTTGATAGGTACCGTTCCTCTCTTTCTAATTACTGTCCTATAAACTGGCGTCTATGCCTTCTATCGTATCGTTACCATTCATTCACATCATTATCTACTTAGTCACGAAACCAGCTGTTTCTTAAAGGTTCATAACTACCCATCAGACTGTTGTGATTCATCTCCATGTTTTAAGCAACCTTACCAGATAGCCGAGTTATTGGAAGGGTTGCTATTCTATTTATTTAGGAAGGAGCCCTACCTTTTTCATCCTGCAGCCCCGGTCTTGACCCTGATATCCGTACACCTTCTACCTACCTAGGTAATCTCACTCACAAAAGTTTGATATACAAGTGGGATTGAATTCTCGCAGGCATATCGTCGAACAAACCTGCCGGGTAACTCGGAATTATCTTCATCCATTCTCTGTCGCGAAGTCAGAAGAAACAAGCGTAGGTGGCCACCTCAGTCCCCTCTCTTACACATCATTATTTCGTACCCTTCCACCACCTAGACCGGCATTCACACAGCTACACTCCGAGGGGAAATATAGTTCTTCTTTCACTGATAGATACATCAAGTCAGGTCAGGCCGCGACTCAGCTCTCCCATCATTTCAACTCACGTCCGTCGTCAACGCTTCACCGGTTGACTATACAATGATGGCGCCGTTCGATAATCTCATTACCCTTGATCCCAGCGGTGATGCCATCATCATCGTATCCAAGATAGTCGATGCCAAGGTCGAAAAAGAAGTGCGATTCCAAGTTTCCCAACGTACTGTTGATGCACTAAAGCTACCGGGTGGCAAATTCGAAATCCAGCTCACCGAAAGCGACGCCGCCTCTATCAAGGCCGTGAAGTTGCTATTCCGCTGCATGGATATGAGCGACTTGGAAGACCTTCCGATTGAGTTCTATTCTCTCCCCATCGATGAGATTTGGCGCGTCTTGACACTCGTTGATATCACAACTTTGCGACACCATCGCCCGGGGCGTTACAATGTACCATGCAGAGTGCTTCAGAAGTGGTTCGCGGCTTGGTTCAAGCGCAAGTCTCCCGAGCTCACCACAAGTGACCAGTACGAGGGGCTCCTCTACCCGGCTTTTGCCCTCTGCGAACGTGATGTGTTTGCCACGGTCACCAAGTGGCTTGCCTACAACGCCCTCGGCCAGATCAGAGAGCAGAGCCCGTTGATGAAGGCCAAAGGCCTGCCGTTTCGCTCCTACAGAGACATGCACTTGCCGAAGAATGTTATCCGTACGTATCGTCTGAGGGAGCCTGTTGCTGGGAAGCTAGTTGACCACTTTCCCAGGGACGCTTCGCGGAGCCAAGGCCGTTCTCCGGGACAGACTCGTCGGACTTCTCGACCAGTGCGAGCAGCGATTCCTGCATAGCGATTGCTCCTGCCGTATCCAAGGCCTTGCGAATTTCACCGAGGCGCTAGTTGCACCGTATGGTTCCGTGCGAGATATGCTAGACCGCAACTCCATGCAACATATCCTGACATCAATGTCTGACGAATTTAAATACCTAGCACCAGTGGGTTCCGAAGCCTGTCGAACGTGTGGTACTCAGATCGGAGCACTCGTGGAAAGCCACGCCCAAGAAATAAAGGCAGCCTTTGACGGACTTTGTCTGGACTGCATGAGTTTATCAGTCAACAATCGCAGTGCTTATGATTCTGTCATTAAGTCAGGGCATTGTAAATGGCACGGCGAGGTGACGTGGAGACGCTCTGATCTCAGCATTTCATAGAAAGATGTGAGGTAGAGGAACCTGGCCAGGCTGGTGGAGGAACCTGGCCAGGCTCTCGTCATGTTATAAGGTTTACTGCGTATGATATCTTGCTTTCTTCGCTGATTTTCCTCTGTTATCGCCAAATCTGTGGCGAGCATCTCACCAACACGTCTATTGGCCCAGATGACGATGATGCATAGAGAAACTAATAGATAGTCAAGGCATAGCTTTCACATGAAGGGTGATATGGGTACCGTAAGTAGACTCGCAATGCAGTAGATGAGCTGTGCTAGATTGTCTCGGTCATTAATCCTCGTGAAGAGACTCGCGGAGGCATAGTAAGTAGTGTGCTTACTCATGCCATTCCATGACGATGTAGTTATGGGGCTAATTAGATGATTTCTGAGCATTGGGCCCACGAAGTTCTGTATTTGAGCGTAAGTCCTGCCGGCCCATATCGCATAAAGGGTCCTTAATTCCCATCAGGATACAGTGTTTCAAGAATATTCATCTGGAGAACATGGTTGTCTTCGCGAACTCGCTATAGTTCTTCGCGGGCTTTGATAGGTCGACTATCTCAATAAAACTATAGATAGTAATCCGTCCGAATCAGAGGCGATAAAAGGACATGAAGCAACATTATAGGAGAACTAACTACGCCAAGGATGTTGAAGGATGAGCTAGTCGCACGATAATGGCAGACAACCAAGTCTTAGAACAAGTACTCACATTATCACATGCCGGGTTGAAGGAGTTTGTGATCGTGTTGCTTCGTGAGCCATAGCCCCGTGGCGAAGTCACAAACAGGTCGGAACAAGTCGGGGTCTAACGGGAATGCTAAACGGCCGGACCGCTAAGTTCTAACAATAAGGGAGGCTCCGCGGGTAGCTCTCGCGGCTTTTCGTGGGAAGTGCAAGTTCCCCAAAGGAACTATCAATTAATGATAATGAGCACAAGAAAAGAAAAAAACTCGGAAACACGCTGATCATCACTAATTCAAGCTGGGGAGGGTGCAAATATTGCAAATAAGACGTTGATTATTTGCGGGACATGGAGTAGATAGAAATAACGACGGATAAGGCTGGGCCGAAGCGAGTACGGTTGTGCGAAGAGTCGGGCCGTCGAGCCTAGAGTACATGTGGCCAGATTTGCTTCCACGAAGCAATCTCCAGTCGTGGAGACAAGCATGCAAGACGGACGATCTCGCCGTGCCATCTACCTCTCCACAGCCACCTGTCTATCTATATGTTGAGATGGGAGATGGCTAAGGGAGACAGGAAGGGAGGCAGCCCGCCCAAGACTCGTCGAGGCCACAAGTGAACAAGCGGCCTCGGTTACATGAGCCTGGCTGCACCATTGGGTACCGGGAATTCGGTCATCGATCGATCCAATAGGGATAGCGGCAGAGTGGGAAAGCCATTGTGAGTCCTGCGAGCGTGACTGTTTCGAGTATGGTCGTGGGAGTGTAATCGTGTGGAGCTTGAAATAAAAAGGGCCCGAATGTGACGTCGAGTGGGGTTGTATTAGATAACGACAGGCTTCGGGCCTTTACTAGATGAGAAGCCATCATGGAAACGTACTGGCGTCCGCGACCATGAAAAAAGCCGGCCGTAATATGCTACCATGGCGGAGTTGTTCCAGATGGAGTGACATTGGAATTGGGTAATTGTCATCGGGGCGCCAAAGCAGGGCGCCCATTCGCGCTGGCTATACTGGATATTTCTGTGAATTAAGTGCTCCGTGGGTTCGTCAGGTCAAGGCCCGTAAGCGTTGGCGGAGTCCAGTGGAGGACGAACGAGGATAGACGAGAATTATTGCGAGTCTCCGAGCCCTGCTGTCTCCTAACGCTGCCGATGACAGTGAAGGACGGCTGTTCGAAAATATGCAACTTTGGTGGGACTGCAAGTCCGACTGGGTCAGACTGTGGAATCAGGGTCCTACATTCTGCATTAGGCATTTAGTACTAAGGCAACCAATAGACAGCTTAGTACTTCGTATCCGAGTTACCTAAGTGGCTCTATAGCGCGGTGTGGACGACGGATGACGGCCATGGACGTGAGAGTGGTGAGGCCAGGCACCTACCTACTTACCTAGTAAGTAGGTCATAACAGCATCTGGTCAGAGATGCGGCTGACAGCTGAGAAGAAATGGGCCTGCCATGATTGGCGACCATCTTGCTGGTTTCGCACGATATAGTGTAGGTATCGCGCTTGTCAGAGCAAACCTAAGAGAGGCGCTTGACTCTCGAATGAACGAAGCGCCAAAGAGCCTCATGATCTGTGCCAAGGCGGCCAATAGCAATAGAGAAAACACCGACGAGCTCAGCGGGACATTTAGGTTAGGTAGATCCTAACCACAAGTACCTACAAGTACTTACCTCGCAGACCTGATACAGGTATGCCGTATAGGCCATTCGAGTCAACTTGTATGGGCTACCCACTTACTTACGAAGTAGACGTGGTTGGAATGACTGGCCTTATGAACTATAAAGCGCACAGAATCCGACAATCTGGTAGTGGGAGACGAATACCCAAGGGACGAACACCCGGCATCGACATCGGTCAGGAGCCAGTCGGGAAAAACGTGCTGTATTCGACCCAGGGAGACAAATACCTAATGTCTGGTTGACCACTACACCGGTAGACGTGGAGTACGGTAGTCGGCAGGTAAATCGGATGATGCAATGCCCGCTCCTTGATTTGATATGTGTGTCGTGTGCGGAGTGATAGATCATCTATGATTGAGCAGGCAGAAGAGCGGGCAGAGGGCGTGAATTAGGGGAGCCCCACCTGCGGTGCTAGGGAGCACGCCTGCGCAGCTGGTGAGACGGCTTATGACGTCGTCTGAGTCCCGATCTGGACCAGCGTTGTACTTGCGAGATAAATTGTACCGTGAATCGATCCTAGCGTCATACTGTATAGCTCCGTGGAAGCACACGTACCCTGACAGGCTTCGTTACAAGAAACCGTGTGTTGATACGACACGACACAACACGAACATGGGCCACCTTACGATATCTCGAATCTTCCCACACAGCAGCGCCCGTGGACATGAGGGAGGTTGTAAGTAAGCTCGTTCATTATAGGTAGGCTTGCCAATGCGAGGAATAATCCGCGAGAACAAACAGCGCATCCAGGCTCGACAGGGCCTCTCACTGATATATGCAACTTCTGTATGACTTCTTCCTGGAGATTGGCCAGCCACGAAGGGCGCTGCATGAATTGCTGCATGAGGGAACTGTATCCTGCCGACCTTGTGACTGTGCAATGTTGGGAGAAGGACAAGACAACCCGGACGGAGGTCAACCAATGAGACAGCCTGACTTTGGAACACTACACACGATATTCCCCAATTACCTGTGCCTATGTGAACTTTATATCTGAAGTAACTTCGATAACCTCAACAGCCCTTCTTTACCCAGCATTTCAATGACAATCAAGATGGTACCTACCACTCTCGTACCTAGCATTAGTGATAAGGTAAATACATACATCATTGTAAGTATCTACATATATCATGGTCGCACGGCATACATGTAGTAAGGTACTACCTACATGTATTCTGTAGCTGCTTTTGTGTCTACAAGTACATAGGTAGGTAGACGACCGATGACCTTGGCCGTGTCATGTACCCAATTAGATGGTCTGGTTCAGCACATGCGCTAGCGTCAACCTACCTGTACCATGTACGTGTACACACATGTAACCTTGACAGAATTGTGCTACAATAGGTACATGGCAGGTACTCCCAGTCTCTCCATCTTGGAACCACCCCTGAGTACAGGCACGGTGTTCCATCCTATCAGGAGTACATACGTCAGAGAAGTACTGAAGTACTGAGCTAAGTACCGCCTAACTTAAGTACAGGGGGTTGAGCGTTGTTGAGCAGTAACGGAATACCCCTCCACCCTCTCCACGATCCGCCCCTCAACTCCAACTGCCCTCCCTGTCCGGCTGGGTACCTTGTTCGCTCGTCCCATCTTCCTCTGTTGTAAGATCTGACGGGAATACCGCCTAGTGTATAAGAACGCACTTCGTCCCCGCCGAGATTATCTTCTCTTCCTACTCTTCTACTATACCTCTCTCCTACGCCCGCCAGGCCTCAGTCAATTGTCTTGTTATCCGTGTTACTCTTATCGTCTCCCGCCCTCTCCTCCCTACCGTCATAGGCAGGGTTTACACACCGTTACATCACTACATCACCTCACCGTACCATCTATCACCATGACTAAGAAAGCTGTCCACTTCGGCGCCGGCAACATCGGTCGAGGCTTCGTGGCCTGCTTCCTACACGAGGCTGGTTACCGCGTTGTCTTCGCTGATGTCGTCGACGGGCTCGTGGACAGCCTCAATGCCCAGCCTTCTTACAACGTCGTCGAGCTAGGCACCCACGGAACCACCCAGAAGACCATCACCAACTATGTTGCTATCAACTCTCGCACCGACGAGGCTAAGTTGGTAGACGAGATCGCTTCTGCCGACCTCCTGACCTGCTCCGTCGGTCCTAGAATCCTTCAGTTCATCGCACCCGTCATCGCCAAGGGCATTGCCAAGCGTTCGCTTGATCAGACCCCCCTGGCCGTCATTGCCTGCGAGAACATGATCAACAACACTACCAACCTGGCTGGTCACATCAAGAGCCCCAAGAACACCCCTGCCGAGAGCCTGGCCGACCACGACAAGAAGGCGATTTATGCCAACTCGGCCGTTGACCGCATCGTCCCTGACAAGAAGGGTGAGCCGACGCTCGACGTCCAGCTCGAGCTATTCTATGAGTGGGTCGTCGAGAGCGCCCCATTCACCAAGGCTGGTGTCTCAACGCCCGAAGTCCCGGCCATACACTGGGTCGACAACCTCGACCCCTATATCGAGCGCAAGCTGTACACCGTCAACACATCTCACGCCACTGCCGCCTACTATGGCTACAACCGTGGCTTGCCCACAATTCACGATGCCATGGCGGATACCACCATCAGAGAGTCTGTCGCCGCCGCCATCTCCGAGACGGCCGCCTTCATTGTCAAGAAGCACGGCGTCTCCAAGGATGAGCAAGAGGCGTACAAGAACAAGATCCTCGACAGAATCAGCAACCCCAACCTCGACGACTCGGTGAAGCGAGTAGGCCGTGAGCCGCTGAGAAAGCTCGGCCGTCGCGAGCGACTCATCGGACCTGCGGCGTCGCTGGCCGAGGAGGGCATGAGCACCGATGCCCTGTTGGCAGCTGCCGAGATGGCGTTCCGTTTCCAGAATGTCGAGGGCGACAAGGAGAGCGAGGAGCTCGCCAAGATCATGAGCGAGAAGAGCGCCGACGAGGTAGTCAGTCACGTGTGTGGTCTCGAGGCGAGCCACCCGCTCTACTCCAAGGTCAAGGCCGTGGTGGAGAAGGTGCAGGCGGATGGCCGAGACTGACTACGTCCGCAAGCGTCATCTCGGTCAAGGCCCGGATTTGTTTTCTCTACGAAGTTATGACACGGTAGCGAGCGCGCTCGGGTAAATTTTCTTTTTCAAGGGACTGTTCCAGGCTGGTAACAAAAGGCGTTCAGAGGAAATCATACCGGAAGGGCATAATGAGCGCACAGGACGTGCGCCTGATTTCTCAGGCATGAAGCCGTGAATTGGGCCTGAGCCACATGATTGTGGTATGTAAAGCGTGCCCTCGACACGCCATACGCCGTACTCCTACCCTACAGGTCACCAGAGGGCCTGATCTCATCTAGAAAGAAAGAAAACACAAGTTTTAGTACGACGACTCTCCTGCTGGCATCTGTGATACGTGATGAGAATGTGACTTGACACCTGCGGAGGAGGGGGCGCAGCAAAGAATAGGAGGTAGGTAAGTAGATAATGATATATTTCGTAAGTCTGCCACTTTCTCTTACTTTCTCACTTTCTTTGTCTCTGCCAAAGCTAGATGGAGTAATGGTAAATAGCGACGACTTGGACTTGGAATAGCTACATGTACCTTAGCCTAGCAGATAACCTACGTCCATGATAGCATAGGAGTGATCATAAAGGTAATCCGTATCGGATACATATACTTATATTTGCCGATTATACGACCATGTCTATCTACATTCCAGAACATCAACTGAGAAGTTGGAGTACGAAGTGCTTTCTTTGTAGATGAATAGAATTGGCAGTTGAAATCAAGCCACAATGCCGATAAGATAGGAAGAGAGATAAGGGTCAAATTATCGATAAGCCTAATAAGATGGATGGAACTAACCAATCACGATTGTGTGCCAGGCTACAAAGTACCAGCCAGCCCAGAACCTCCAGCTGTCCACTTACTGAGTAGAAGGTGGGTAAAGTGTTCGAACAGGCACCTTATTATCCCACACCTCAATCAATCGACCTACCGTTTCGACAACAACGAGAACGAGACGACACTCTCAACCGCCGCATGGGACGATTTTCGACTTCGTAGACGAAAACGCCCAGTGCTTTCATAGGACCGATCGGTGAAACACATACAGACGATACCTACCTAGAAAAAGGAGCTATCCACCTACAAACTTCCTCCCTCTCCCCATATGTGATTCCGATCTACCAGCTCCAGCACCAGCACCAGCTCCAGCTCCAGCTCCAGCACCGACACCGACATCGACGCCGACGCATCGGCCTCATTACGCTCAATTGATCTTCTATCCGCCCTCCTCGATCACGTATTTCCGCCTCGGCCCATAGCTAGACTCGAGACGCTGCCGTGAAGATGAGGTTGGATGTGAAGGTGTGTACGCGCCATGTCTTTCTTGACTGAGGGGAGGAGGGGTTTTCTCTGGAGGTCGGGCCGGGTCGTGGTCCTCTGCGACGAGCCGGCGACGGTGCTCTGGCCTCCTGCTCATCTCAATTCAACTTCAGCCCCGCAGCCGTACAAGTGACGAGAGAGGCCCCGGTGCTAACATATGATTCCAACCGTACAGCGCCAGCTGTTTGCGCGCAGCGAGCGTGTCAAATCCGTCGACTTCCACCCTCAGGAACCCTGGATTCTGACCACCCTGTATAGCGGTACGTTCTCTCCTACCAGCGACATCTCCCCTCTCGGCACTGGCTAACGTCGCCCAGGCCATGTCTACATCTGGTCGTACGAAACCCAGCAGGTCGTCAAGACGTTCGAGGTCAGTCTCCTGCCCGAGTCTCCTACTCTCCTATTCTCCCAATCAACTAGAGCGAGTCGCGACTAACGACCGGTTGCTCGGATAGCTGACTGATGTCCCTGTGCGAGCCGGCCGCTTCGTCGCCAGGAAGAATTGGATCGTCTGCGGCTCTGACGATTTTCAACTTCGAGTTTATAATTACAACACGTCAGAGAAGGTCACGACATTCGAGGCACACCCAGACTACATCCGAGCCATCGTCGTCCATCCTACCCAACCTTTCGTCCTGACCGCCAGCGATGATGTGAGTAGACGAGTGTCGCTTTTGCGCCGTGAATGCTGCTAACGTAATATCAGATGACCATTAAACTCGTATGTGAACACTCACCACGCCCACCACCCTTACACGTCCTCTCAGCAAATTTTAAACAATTACTAAACGCCACCTAGTGGGATTGGGAGCGCCAATGTATGTTCTTGCGCCATTCACCTATATATATATATGTATATTGGTCGCGCGAAGTATCCGTACTAAACATATATTATGCAGGGAAATGCGTCCAAGTTTTTGAGGGCCACAGTCACTATGTGATGAGCCTGGCAATAAACCCGAAAGATACCAATACCTTCGCGTCCGCTTGCTTAGATAGGTATGTTTCTTAGCGTCTCGCCGGAGTTTGAACATTTCCCTGACACTGACCATGCAGAACTGTCAAAATTTGGAGTCTAGGTTCATCATCTCCCAATTTCACGCTCGAAGCGCACGAGGCAAAGGGTGTCAACCACGTAGATGTAAGTCGCAACACCCTCCGCGACACCCTCTCACAGACCATGAGGGTGCGATGTTCTAACTCACATGGCAGTATTATCCGCACAGTGATAAGCCATATTTATTGACTACATCTGATGATCGGACCGTCAAGTAAGTTAGGTCTGCATACCTCCCTTTGAACTATTTTACTAACTACCATGATAGGGTATGGGATTACACAACCAAGTCTCTGATAGCCAGCCTAGAAGGACACACCAGCAACGTATCATTCGCGGTGTACCATCCTGAACTTCCCATCATTATATCGGGTTCCGAGGACGGAACTATCCGGATGTGGCATGCCAACAGTAAGTATGACGACGTTCAATTCGAATGAATGCGAAGGGCCCATGTTCACGTCTAACTTGTCTCCTCATAGCCTACAGGTTCGAGCAGTCCCTTAACTACGGTCTAGAAAGATGTTGGTGCGTGGCCTATCAGCGTGGCAAGCAGGGTATTGCCGTAGGGTTCGACGACGGGGCGGTGGTCATTAAGCTAGGCCGCGAAGAACCCGCCGTGTCTATGGATGGTTCTGGAAAGCTGATTTGGGCGCGGCACAACGAGATCGTCTCATCCATCATCAAGGGTGGCGGTATGTATCAACGCCTGAGATTTCGGCGTCGCTTGACTAACCGATCGATAGATGCCTCCGTCAAAGACAACGTACCCATTACACTCCCAACTAAAGATCTGGGCACTTGCGAGATATATCCCCAAACATTGCTTCACTCCCCCAATGGCCGCTTTGTCGCAGTGTGCGGAGACGGCGAATGTATGCAGCCCTAGTGGCGATCCCTTGAAGTTTTCCACCGTGGTCTAATACTTGATACAGATATCATTTATACAGCCCTAGCCTGGCGTAATAAGGCCTTTGGCTCGGCCCTCGATTTTGTTTGGGCTTCGAAAGAGAATAGCAATGACTTTGCGATAAGGGAATCTAGCACTGGTGAGTAATCTCTCGGTGCTCATTTTTGAGTCGCTTGAACAGGCTGCGCATACCCTTCCGTCTTTCCTCTGCTATATACGGCTGACATTTACTGACTCGACACCTAGTTGTCAAGCTATATAAGAACTTTATCGAGAAGCCCGGTGGTCTAGATATTCCGTTCCAAGCCGATGGTCTAACTGGAGGGGTTCTCTTGGGAGTCAAGGGCCAAGGCGGAATCTCTTTCTATGATTGGGCAACCGGTGGACTCGTCCGACGTATTGAGGTAGAGCCGAGACAAGTTTACTGGTCAGACAGCGGTGAGCTTGTGACACTAGCCTGCGACGATACCTTCTACGTTCTGAGGTACTCGCGTGAGAACTACGTCGAAGCTGCTCAAGCTGGACAAGTCGACGAAGATGGCGTAGAAGCGGCGTTTGAAGTCATCACAGATATCGCAGAGAGGTAAGTTATATGATATGCCGTCGAAATCGTCATGGGACTAAATTGGCAATAGTGTACGGACCGGCGAGTGGGTAGGCGATTCGTTCATCTACACCAATAGCACCAACCGATTGAACAGCTTAGTTGGCGATCAGACCTACACCATTACTCATTTCGACCAGCCCATGTACTCGCTGGGTTTCATTCAACGGGATTCCAGGATTTACCTTGCTGACAAGGATGTCAACGTCACCTCTTTCGCCCTTTCCCTACCTGTCCTGGAGTACCAAACTCTAGTATTGAGAGGTGACATGGAGACGGCAGCTGAACTGCTGACTAGCATTCCTGCCGACCAGCTCAACAAGATTGCCAGGTTCCTCGAGGGGCAGGGGCACAAAGAGCTCGCGCTCGAAGTAGCCACCGACCCCGAGCACAAGTTCGATCTCGCGCTCGCTCTGAATCAACTAGACATTGCTCTAGATCTCGCTCGCCAAGCTGATGTCGAACACAAATGGAAGACGGTCGGAGATACAGCTCTCGCCGCCTGGGATGTGGCTCTCGCTACCGAATGTTTCACGCATGCCCGGGATCTGGGCTCTTTACTCTTGATCTACTCGAGTACCTCGGACCAGGAGGGCTTGAAGACCCTATCTACACAAGCGCAGGAATCTGGCGCTCACAATGTCGCATTCGCGAGTAGATGGCTCCTCGGCGACACGGCTGGCTGCGTGGAGATCCTCCTGAAGACGAACCGTTTGGCGGAAGCCGTCCTATTCTCCCAAACATACAAGCCTAGCCTAACGCCCGAGGCAGTCAGAGGGTGGAAGGAAGGCCTAGATAAACTGAAGAAGGGACGTGTGGCCAAGATAATTGGTGTGCCGACGGAAGACGACGACCTATTCCCTGAATGGGACGAGTGGTTGCGGTTAGAAGAGGCAGGGGCCACAGCGGATGAGGCTCCCGAGGAGACTAATTCCGAGGAAGACGAAGAGGAGGAAGAAGACGACGAGGATGATGAGGAAGAAGAGGATGACGACGAGGATGATGAGGAGGAGGAGGAATAGGATTCCGTATCGTTGTCCCATCCCTTTCACGAAAGATAGCTCAGGGGTATAGAAAACGAATAATGCTTGCTTCTATTGTAGCGTGCCGTACGTCTTTACATGGCTTATGGTCTATTGACTGTATTGTATGTTAAGCGGTATTTCAGAACTAGAGAAATAAAACGTCAAGTTTAGCTTTTTTTCTTCTCCTTTCGTTTCCACCATATCTCTGTCGACGGGGGTTTTTTTTTCTTTCTTTCCGATGTCCTTACTGCTAGTGATTTTAGCTTCTGTAGATCGCCGTGTCCTTTGCTGTATGTTACGAAGCACCATATATCACGCGTTGCCAGGACTTTGATGTTATACATATTGTATGCCATGTGTTGGCTGGTGCAGCCTCCTGATTGGCTGCAGCCTGTGGAGCCAGCACAATTGGACTGGTGGTTACACCTGGTCTGGGCGCAGGTCCCAGGGTGGTGGAACAGTACAATATATCTGGGAGAAACCTTCGGCTACAGATATATTGCGGCTGTAGCGATACGGCCGTACTGGAACAACTGCCCTATGTATTTAGGTGTGGGAGAGTTCCCAGGAACTCTCCCTTCTACTTCATAGATTTAAGCTATCCCGCAATAGACCATCCCTTGCCAAGCATACGGAAACTTGTCCCGTCGTCCCGATACGACATTTCACACCATGTATTAATTAATCTTTACATGTTACTGAAATGGGATGAAGGTGTTGACAGGTGAAGCAGTCTAGGACTATTCAACCAACGGCCAGCAAGACGAGAAGAGAATCACACTCCAATACAGAGAACAAAGAACGTAGCGAGTTAGCTAGGTTGGAAGGCTAGGTATATATATAAAAATTCAACAGAAAATCAGAGCGTGCCTGCTGCAATATTACCTAATTTCTCCCTGGACTGCAAACTGCGCGCCACCATTTGGTTGTTTATCTACGCTATGTTATTCTACGACAAGATATTACTCGTGGCAGATAATTGATTGAGTTGCCCACGGCGCACTGTTGCATTTGTGTGTATGAATCCGGTTGCATATACCACCATGATGTTTACCCCCAAAACAGGCCTATTCCCAGTCTGTAGTGTAGCTTCATCTTTGGAATTGAGTCTATGCTTATGGGGGATCAGGTCAATAAACACATCGTGGAGTACAACGGGACAACGGGACTGGCCGGCTCATTGAACCGCAAAGCAAAGTAAAGTCTTACGATAATTGGGAACATAGTGACATGTTATTATCGTGCCTGCTGGATATCTTCTCTCAGCTCCTGGAAGTTGACTACCTCACTCTCTGCCGCCAGCGAGGAATATTACCAGCAACATACTCAGACAACAAACCACCAAGTAGATACACAGTTGTTGCTCGTTAATGCAACGCGTAATTAGTTGCTTTTACACATCAGCAAGCTAACTTCTCCCAGTACGGTTGCTGGAACACAGAAGCAACCCGGTATCATGACGGCCCACCATTCATGGGTCCACGTTCACCGTTAAGTCGTTTTGTGTCATTTTATGCGTATTCATCGTCCCAGAGATCCATCAGCTCAACAGGAGGAAGAGCGCCGGGATGGCATTCACCACAGTTTTCGCACACTATGGGGTCCAGCTCGTCATCGAGGACGTCGAACATCATAGCGTCTTCCTCGACATCTTCCCACGGTAGGCCACTGACACGATCGAACAACTTCCATCTACGTTCACCGTTTCCATCCAGCTTGGTCGGTATCTTCTTCCAGATCGTACGGCAGGAATGGAACATGGAAGGAGGGGGGTCACCCTTCTCTCGAGGTGCTGGTGGAAAATCGGTTTGATTGTGATTGTGATGCCCATCACTGAAGAAGCCCTCGCCGGTGCTACGCATGCCGCGAACCACCTTGGATGAGAATCCACATACGGACTCGGCGCGATGGAGCAGGCGGACACCATCTTTGACGGCCACAAGAGTTGGGCAATGGTCGATTAGAAGACCTTCATCCTTGAGGAGACCAGAGAGCTCTGTGCTCACCCGGAGCCCACACTCGTCTGTTGGAACACCGGTCAAGATGACTTCATTCAGCATGCAACCCAGCTGGTGTGAGGCCAGATCATGTAGATGTTGGGGTGGATACTGAAGAAGATCATTGACGAAGTTGACAAAGTCGATGCGAAGAGTCTCGAGCGCGGGCAGTAGCCTCGGGCGTGGCTGGGTGGGCGGAGACCTGCAGGCAGGATCGTAAGGGGGTAGCATAGCCTCGAGGAAATCGATCAGTTGATACCAGGCGTAAGCGCGGAAGCCACGTCGAGCCAACGTCTCCTCCTTCGGACGACGTTGAACAGTCAGCTTGATGGAGGACCTGAGGCTGGGATGATAGGACGCCGGTAGTCGGTGCACACGGTCCTCATCATCGTAGAACCGAGCTATGAGGCGAAGTGTGATGTACCGAACCTTCTGGCGATAAGTGAGATCGAGCTCAGCAAATTGTCTGAGACTAGCAGGGCTCGTGAAGAGGAAGGTGTTATTCGACCACAGGAGCTTCGTGCCCTCAGTATGGTAGGCCCGACAGGTAGCTAGAAAGTGAATGGCAATATCGTTGCGTTTGCTCTTCTCGTGTGGCAGCATGCGCTCGGGTCTACGCTTGCAGAATGGATCGACGATGGGGTGTGGGCTGGTCAAGGCATAGCAGAGCACTCTGAGCTGAATCTCGACTGGCAGATACGGAAGGGCTCTGCCCTGATTTATGCTAGAACGAGTGATGCGAGAAGATGTGGGACGAGTAGGGTTGGGCTGACTATTCTGCCACGAAATGCCATTCTTACGTAGCAGGCGCTTGAGGGTCATGTTCTCCTCTTCTAGAAGGCGATTCTTGGCACGTAAGGGCTGGTTGTAGCATAGCTCGGCCTCGTCGGTCTGATCGCGACACTCCCAGGCTGGCCATAATGAACTCTAAGCTACAGATCAGCGGCCGTCTTCGCAGACATGCTTGTTCTAGAGCACGAACAAAAAGAGGGTTGAAGAGACATGAACGACGATTAGCCTAGGAGAGTGGGCTATCCTTACCATTTTGACGATGTCGTGGCGACTGTCGACGCACGAGGAGGGAGCAGTGGTCAACAAGTCGTGCGAGTGAGGAATGATGGTTGAAGGAAAGATGAGGATTTCGCACCGCTGTGCTGTCTTTTCAAGGAGACAAAGGCTCGAATAAAACTAAGCGACAAAACACACGACGAAGCGTCTCCGGTCAACCAACGGCAGAGAGTTGGCCAGCCCCGAGCCCCGGGAGGCTGACTCCACGGTCAATAGAGGCAGTGGACTAACTCGCTTGAGTTCCTACGTCGATGTTAGATATGGGGTACGAGGTCGATGGCGAGAGGCATCTGATGCCGAAAGGGCGGGTAAAGATATGTATGATAACGACCATGATGATGACAAGGGCAGTGAAGTAGTAGACAGTGCGAGGTGAAGACGGAATTGGAGGACATGAGGGTAGGTATGGATTCGTAAACATGGACAGATAGATAGAATGGTCGCATGATACTGAGCAAGCTAGCTGCTTACCAGAGCAAATCGCCAGATATCTAGCCTCCGGAGTGTACGTCTCGGTGTGATATGACGGTGCCTATGCGCGGAGAGAGAATGTCGGGAGGTGAATCAATTGATGGTAGATCGACGGGCCTGGGTAGTCGACGGGCCTAGTCGATGGCCTAGTCAACGGTCTAGGGTGAGGAGGTGGTGATAGTGAGGGCGATGGAATTGACAAACTAGACAAGATGAGAGAAAATGACGGAAAAGGAGAGACATCTAGCGTGCCTTAGGTGTGCGTGTGTGTCTCCTTCTTGGCCTGATCAGGCGATAGAATAGGGAGGATTCATAACCTGCCTAGCTACTAACGTAGGCGTAACAGGTCGAGATGACTGATTATCTGGACAAGCCCTCTCATAGGTATCTTTGTTCAAGTCGTCTCTTTGATGAATATCTGGTGGAGGCAGCAGCGGTGGTGGGGCGGGGTGAAATTGGTAGAATGTACTTGCCCTGATAGCCACCGCAGCAGAGGTACATGTATCTACCTTACTCCATACCTTACATCTAGCTGAAAACATGTATGGAGTACAAAGTACCAACGCGTGGTCTGGACAGCCGGGAAGTGGGACTGTCCATGTACTTACAAGAGTTATAGTTGCAGTATTACCAAGAAGTGTTTGTAAGTGTTTGCAGGTGTGTATATTCTCCCTTAGAAACAACTAGGTAAATAAGGTAGGTATGTCTATATGAACTACATGTAGGTACTAACCCGAGTTTGAATGCATCACCATGTTTGAAACCGTGGAAACACGTGACCGCAGCTCTCAAAGTCAGTGGCGGGGTAAGCTGCCATCTGATACCTAGTACGAAGTAAGTAGGTGCCTACATGTAGGTAGTGTTACACAACTTGAACAAATTGATCTTAGCTTAATGGGTCCACATATAAAGTAGTAGTTAGGTAGGATGTAGGTAGCTACAGGGAACTGCTGGATGTTGGTTTCTCGCTGAACCAGCAACCAAACTCGGTAGGTACTGGTTACGAATTCGAACATCAAGACAAAAATTAGAAGCTTTCCAGTACTACCTCCAAGTGCACCTACTTAAGTTCCTAGCATACGGAAACCTTGACCGCTAAACAAAACCATGGTATGCATTCTACCTGTACGCTGTGCTGCGTTCTACCCGCGTAGTAGTAGTCTCAGTCTCTCGGTGGCATACATACATGTATAGCTTGTGCACAGGTTTTGACGTCATGACATGGTAACAAACCCAAGACTCACAGTTTCTTCCGAAGCATGACGAGTGCTTGGGGTGATCGATGATGAAATTCCCGATCCCCCCTTCTTTCAATCGGACCAACAGGTCTCAGCTATGCCGTCTGCTGTTGCGGAGATGGTCTTGATGAAGTCACCGGACTCGACCATTACGCACTGTTTGTCGCACATAACACGGGGACTGGTATATAAGGCACGTATGGATCTCTAGGTCGCCACATGTAGGCCATACGCAGATGATACCATCCCAGCTATCTATCCCATTTACACCGCGACCTATACATAGACCTCAATCGATCGGAACAACAGTTGACAGTGGAGGTACCTACATCAAACATTGAAAGAAGGAAGACAGCAGGAGTATCCCTCAGCCACCATGTCAACCTTTTCGAACACAGATACGGGCAGTAAGCCCGCGGACCTATACACGCACGCCAATAAAGAGACGGCCGCCTCGACACAGGACAAGATCGCCGCCCTCGACAAGTTTGTCACAGCCTGCAAGTTCGGCATGATGACCACACGCGACCAGGCCACCGGGAAGCTTGTATCTCGGTGCATGGCCGTCACAGCAGAGGTAGTCTCCCCTCCTCGATTCCACTTGGCTGAAGATGCTCACTACGTTGACTCCCGTACCAGGAGAGCCACGGCGTCGATTATCTCTTCTTCACCAACACCGAGTCCCACAAGACGGACGAGCTGAAGAGCGACCCCCACGTCAATATCGCCTTCCTCGACTCCTCGGGACAGTGGGCTTCTATCTCGGGAACCGCGAGCATCGAAACAGACCGCGGGCTTATCAAAAAGTATTACAGCCCGACTCTGCGCGCGTGGATGGGTGATCTGGGCGATGGGAAGCACGATGGCTCGGAGAATGACCCGCGGATCGGCATAATCCGCGTCAAGATGGTGACGGCCACGTACGCGATAACCGATCGCACGATCCTGGGCCGCCTGGCCGAGGTGGCCAAGGGCATGGTGACGGGCGAGCAGGCGAATGTGAATAAGATCCGAGAGATCACCGAGGACGAGGTGGCGGCGTGGAGATCCGCGTAGAGGATCGGTAAACACCATATCTGCGGGGTTGCAAACTACCATGCGGACGTATTGTAGTGCACCAGACAGGCAGAGCAAATTTCTATTGTTTCCCGTACTGCTCGAACCAAGTATGATCCCACACGTCTTTGTCTATGGCGAAGTCACGAGCGTAGTCTCTTTCCAGCTCATGTGCTCGCGAACCGAGCAGCACGAGACTGTGCAGCGGCGGGCCGAGCAAATCGTCGGCGTCGCAGAGCTGTTTGAGCGTCCCGGCGACGAACTTCTCAGTCTTGCCGCCTACACGGGCGGCACCAATGGCCAGACTATCGGGCCCGTACGCGCCCTCCTTCTTGTCTTCCTCGACCTCGAGCATCTGCTGGGCGCATTGCCCAACCGTCATATATCTAGGGGGCTCGTATATCTTCCGTCCCCGTGCCATGTTCTCCAGGCTCTGCTCCTTCACTTTGATGTCGAGGAGCACAAGTGTATGCAGACCGATGGCACGATTCTCCTTGACCCGGTCGTAGAACGACGCCGGCCGCCAATTGTCGAGGAAGAACACCATCGACACGGTCTGACCGAAGTTGTAAAGCTGCAGGCCGCACCCACCAATGGCGGACATGATAGAGGCGTTGGGGACCGCCTGCATTGGGATGGACAGCTCGCGAGATCGTAGGACAAGGTCGGTGTGTGTCGTTGCGCTGTGGAAGGACATCAGTACTGACTGAGATTTCGTATAGGGAGGGAGGTATAAATCAGGTACCCAAATGGATCGCCGACGACGAGGAATGCCACGTCTTCGGTTTGCGCGTCGCGGAGGATCTCGTCGCTGTTCGACTCGACCATCTCGCGGTCAGCAATTACGATGGACCGTCCATAATACGCTTCCTACTGCGCCATTAGCGTTAGCCACGGGCAAGCAAGCCAAAATAGGAATCATGGATATGACCCAGAAGTCGGCCCCCTAACAAGAGGCAAACACTAACCAAGATGGATTGGTCCACGAGTAGGATACTTGTGTAGGCTTCAAGGTAGACACGCGAAGCCTTCTTGACAATCTCGAGACCACGCACGGTGATGTCGGTCTCGTCTGAGAGACCTAAGCCCACAAGGTAGAGCATCTTCGCTAGATATAAAATTCCGTCGAGAAGAGCTTGGTGAGTAGCCGGCTATGAATGCGCCTCCGGGAGAGCCAAGCCGCAGAAGAAATTTTGGAAGTCTGTGAGTGAGGGGAGGGGTAGAGTTGAGATAGAGCACCTACAGATCCGCTTTCGTTATAACGATGCGTAGCTAGACGGTGCATAAATCGCGGGGTAGCTCTGTGATCTGACCCACTTTTACATATCAATGTGCATAATCGGACCAACCCTTGAGACCTTGGAGCGATCGCTGCATTATGTATTGCTTGGCGTGCCACCCATGTCAACCCAATTTTGTACATCAACAACAGCCGAATTCTGAGGTTCTGCCCAGGTCTTGAACTTTGTAACGCAGCACCTCGAGCTACCATGTGAGATCCCTGTCTTCACAACACCAATCATTCGCATATCCAAGACCGACTCCAAATCCACCCCTCCGTCTTGCTTATCCGCCGCCACCGCCACCGCCAAACCGACGAGATGTCTGGCAAAGGTTCCGCCTACGGCACCCCGGCGACGGATACGTCGTTCCGGCGGGCGTACGACCTCGACGAATATGCCGAGAAGGCCCGGGTGCGCGAAAGCGCCGAGCGCGAGGAGGCCAAGGCACGGTACGAGGCGAAGCTCGCGGGCAAGAAATACTACAAGCCGATGACGGGCGACGAGACGCACACGCGCGCGCGTCGCGACGTGCTGGACCTCGAGGCCAACGTCGGCAAGACCATGCTCGTGCCCGCGGGCGCGGGGCAAGGGAAGCGCGGGCGCGGCGCCGGATTCTACTGCGCCGCGTGCGATCTCACGTTCAAGGACAACATTCAATGGGTCGAGCACATCAACAGCATGCAGCATCTGCGCAACATCGGCGAGACGGGCGAGGTCAAGAAGGCGAGCGCCGAGGAAGTCCGTCAGCGCATCGATGAAGTGTGGGATCGCCTGCAGGAGCTGAAGCGCGCGGCGACCACGACGCTGAAGGAGCGGCTCGAGGTCCGCGAGGAAGAGGAGGCCAAGGAGAAGGAGGCCCGGCGGTTCAAGAGGCTCGGGGATATCGCGAGGAAAAAGGCGGAGAAGGAGGCTGCTGAGAAGGTCAAGGTTGAATACGGCGACGACGTACGGATCGAGGGCGAACATGACGAAGACGATATGATGGCGGCGATGGGCATCACTGGCTTTGGGACGTCGAAGAAGAGGTGAGAACGAGGGGGGTCGCGCTCTCGACTCTCTCAACGGAGAACAACGTTGGGCGGAAGCAGCATACTGCTTTCGGAGAGGGTAAGGCGAAAACTCGTGGCGACATCATTCGAAAATGCATACGGACAGGCGTTGGGTGTTCTTCAGCGCGAATGATACCTCCTTTCCCGTCTTTAATGTACCATCATCGGGCTAGAGGCGGTCTTTGAGCCTCATATGTTGACTAAAGCCCAGCATTCGCGATTGGACACAAGTCGAAATCTGCGCTCGGCATTTGTATACATCTCACACGAAATGGAGATACGACGACTGTATTAGTGGGTAAGGGAGGGGAGAGTTCAATTTTCGGTTGTTGGCCTATTAACAGGCTACCCAGTGGATTTAAGGATCCAATAGAAGCGGGAAGGATTCTAAATATGAGATGGGAATTTGCTCGCGGATACCTCAGATCAGAGATCAAATAACAAGGCATAGTTGGGATGGTTTTATTACCATGGAAGCTTGCGATTGGAGAACGATGGCAGGCTTCGGGTGTTCGTTTTTGGTTTGTTGGTCAGTATTCGCCATCAACTGGTCTGGTTATCTAAGTACCTACCTGACCTAGTGGAGAGAGACTAGTCCCACTATCGGAGTCTTGCTATGAGGGGATTCTCAGTACAGCTGAGGTATATGATCTCCTGGCCGCACCTACAGTTTAGGTAGGTATAGGTAGTACTCGTACCTTTTTGGTCGCGAATAGCCGGCGCTAATGCACGCACTCCCGTCTATGCTTATACGTCATAGTACACATATAGACCACCACAGATCCTTGTCTTGAGCCTATTTATACGGTACCTAGGTACCTACTTTGTACCTTGACTGCGCAAGACCCCACCATTGATATATACCTAGGTACACAGGTGTACTCCATGCACTTTCGTATCTACGTGACATGTATGCACTTTTTGTCTCGTATTTGTGGTTGTTGCATTCCCTACACTCGGTTTCTGAACAGAGCTAAAGAGAGGAAAGGGCTAAGTTGAGAAGTCGAAGTCCTGTGCCAGTGGTTTTCAAAATCGATCGTAGCCTACATCTCCTTTCGCTCGTTTGGCCCAGCTAAGTCGTCTGTCTTATCTTGCTAGACCCTCTTATTTTTCTTATACAGTAGAATTCCCACTCCGTCCCACCATCCCACTTCCATTCCACTCTTCTGCCCCGCATCTACACTACTCCAAGTCCTTCTCTTCTTCTCTTCCGCTCTTCCACTACCGGATCACTCTTCCTCCGTTGCTTAGGTTATTGTACCTACGCGATAGACAATAACTAAACCGCTCTGATCTACGTGCGCGTATACTAGGTAGTTGTACACCATCTACGCGTACCCCTGCACCCGTACCCCTGCACAAGAGTAGGCTCTCCGTCGGACTGCGAAAGCTGTGTAGTAAACTCCATCCCCCTCATCCCCCGCTAGAGCGCGTCCTGAGCACACGTCTCTGTCTACGTTACCCCGCGTGTTCATTCCCTGGTCACTGGGTCAGTTTGTGTACCCAGGTCCCGAGTCTCCAGGTCCCGAGTCTCCAGGTCCCAGATTACGCGTATATAGTGCGTTCCAACTCGCCCGGCCCGGACGCGAGACATCTTGCTCACAGTCTCCGGCCCTCGACCGTAGACCGTCGACCCTCAAGCCTCAAGCCTCGGTTCGCAGGCGAGGACTATGTCCACACCCTCACAAAGGGTCAGCCCCGCGGGCGCCTTGCTGCAGCGGCAGCTGAAGGAGATAAACACGGCTAATGACCTGTCGGGCATCTCGGTCGGTCTCCTTCGGGATAGCAATGTCTTCGAGTGGGAGGTCTCACTGATGATCAACGATGACTGCAAGTACTACGGTGGTACGTGTTCCGCTCTCTCTCCCTCTCTCTCTCCCTCTCTCCCCCTCTCTCTCCTTCTCCCTCTTCACTTCTCTTGTCTTGTCACATCTCGCCTACACTCTTGCCCTGCGCTGCTTTATTTCAAGGCCCCTTACTAAAGTATTCGTTCGCCCGCTCATAGGCGCCATCTTCCGCGCCCACCTGACCTTCCCCCCCGAGTACCCACTCATGCCGCCCAAGCTCGTCTTCCAAGCGCCCATCCCATTCCACCCGAACATATACCCGAGCGGCGAGCTGTGCATCTCCATCCTGCACCCGCCCGGCGAGGACACGTATGGCTACGAGAGCGCCGCTGAGCGATGGACGCCCGTGCAGACGCCCGAGACCATCCTCATCAGCGTTATCAGTCTGTTCAGCGAGCCGAACGAGGATTCCCCTGCCAACCTCGACGCCGCTAAGCTTCTGCGCGCCGAGCGCGAGGGTGGGCCGAAAGAGTTCCGGAAGAGGGTCCGCGCTTGCGTGAAGGAGAGTTTGGGCGAGGTGGACTAATCGTGAGCGGTAGCACGCGGCTACTCGGAGGTTGCGGTGGACTCAAGAGCTGGTTACTTATTTTGTCTTCACGGCGTAGCATTTCGGCGTATCGGAAGGGATTCCATGAACGGCTGGCGAGTGACTAGGAAGGAGGCTTCTTGTCTCTCATGTCAGCGTTATCATCATTGCTTCTGAGGTAGCGGTAGGAATCATTTCGGAGTTCGTTGCATCGTGTTTAGCGTATCATAGTCAGTTCTGGCTTGATTAGTTCAAGTCTTCGTCTCCATTTTCTATATGCCCCTTTGTTTTCCAGAAGAAAAAAGTGGTTTGCTTGCTGGTGTTATCTATTGACTAACGTAAATTGCACGATAAAACCATGTTTATAACTATAGTATTTATGTGGTTGGGCTTCTTTCTCTTATTCTTTGTTCCTTTTTGCTTATTCCTCACCCCCTTACCCCGTTGTGAACCCGAAAATGCGCCCGAGGACTCGATCCCACTCCTCGTCCCACCGTAGCTTGCTCTCCTCCTTTGCGCCCTTGCGTAACGTGGCGAGCTCATCCTCGCCATCGCCCCCGGTACCGAACAATCTCGCGAGAATCCCAGCCAGCTCATCGGCCGTCTCGAACCCGCACCCGTTCGAGCCCTCCTTGACGAGCTCGCCGAAGCTCGCGTAGCCCGCATACGCGGCGACGGGAAGCCCGGACCCGAACATGTCGACCACCTTCATCGGCAGGTCGACGCCTGAGCTCGACTTGTGCAGACACACGCCCAGATCGGCGCTGCGGAGCAGCGACGCGTAGTCGGATAGGGAGAGCCACGCCGTCAGGATCCGAACGTGGGGGAGCCGCCCAGCTCTCTCGAGCGCGCGGATCTCGGCCTCGTACCGTGCTTTCTGGGGCCCCTTGCCCGTGATGATGGCGAGGATGGGCGGGCGGGGCGCGTCGCTCTCTGCGTAGGTTACGAGCGCGTCGAGGAGCAGAGAGAAGTCCTCGTCTGGCGTCCAGGACGTGCTGCTTACGATGAGCCTCGTCTCGCCGGATACGATGCTCGCCGCGAACGGCATCGTCTCGGCCAAGCTGGTGAGGAAGGCTGCCCGCTCTGCGGCTGATGCGAGGGGTTGGAAGATGGATGCTGGGCGGTCATGGAGGGTCACGATGGGCGACTCGATGTTGTAAGGCGGCCCCTGCAGCTCGCGCCGCATGGCGTGCGTTACGGTTATGTTTGCCGTGGGCGCTGCCTGTCCCAGGGCGCACTCATAGGCTTTGGAGATGGACACGAAGGGGTGCGCGGGCCCCTTTGTGCCGGCGAGGATGGTCCAGCCGTAGTTGTGCCAGTCTATCATGAGCCGCGTGTTGCGCAGGATGGACACCACGAGGGCTATGGCCAGGGTTGGAATGGAGGGTGGATTCTAGGTGCACGTTAGTGTGAGAAAAGTAGGTAGGGGAGGTGAATTGGTTTTCGGTTACCTGGACCAGGAGCCATGTTGAGGCTGGCGTGGTGTACCCGAGGACCTGGAAGAGCGTGGCCACTTGCCATAGGACCTTGAGAGGACCGGAAATGACGAAGGGGATCGAGGAAGACCTCAGAACTCTCGGAGGCGCTGCTAGTGGGTGAATGGTGACATTGGGACTCGTGAGAAGATCTGGGTGAGGCGGCGATTCTATGAGCCACGGTTAGCTATCGAGGTCATATGAAGGAGCTGCCATAGATGACTTGAAGAAATAGACATGCCATGATACCCGATGAGATGAACTACTCCTCCGTGTCTAGCAATGCTGAGTGCGTGATATTGCATACGAGGGCTTCGGCCTATGTCTCCTAGGACCAGGATCTGCACAGAGACCGAGCTGTTGCCTGTCGTTGCTGAAGGCTTCTCATATCGAGAAGGTAAAAAGAGTACGACGATGGCCGTGGCTAGGAATAGCCCGCCTAAGGTGAAAGATAAAATGATGGCGAGAGGCGACATGTTCGTTTAGTCCTCCCTTTTGCCTTGGGTCGACGAGTGAGACTGAGCTGACTAGCTTGAGATTGTTGGACGATGCGTGAGTGCTGCTTCCTTCCCAGGGATTGCTGTCGTTTTTTGCGCTTACTTACATACCGACTACATCGTTGGGATGCTGTTGAAATTTTATGACGGCATCATACGAGCAGGTCGGTGGATGTGTGAGAACTCATTTACTTGGAAACCTCCAAGTCTCGAGATTGGGAAGTGATTGTGTAGCACAGCCATTTCGATGGGCTGAGAGGTGTCCAATCAAAGTTAAGGTTAACTTGGAGATTTGTACCGTACTAGCCTATGTTAGCGCACAGTACGGACTATCATGCAACTTGTGCATTAATCTCGAAACGCCCGATTTTATATATAGCTGGGGTATTGTCTAGCCCTATAGTACGTACCCGGCCAACTTTCTTCTTCAAGTTACCCAATAAAGAGGATGTTCAGGGTAGAATAAGAGCCCGTGTAGGATCTAAGTGTGGAAGCCATGACTGATCACATGGCGCAAGATTCACTCACCACGAAGAGAAGATTGTGGTGTGCATAGGATGCGGGACAATCACAGTGGCGATGGGCGACACTTGAGAACACATGCAGATATTATGTATTATGGTGTCTATGTGTTTCATTGCTGTTGCAGGATATCAATTCTTGTCTTGATCTGCCAGGTTCGTGCCGCTGCTCTTCTTGAGACGGCATATAAAGATACGAAACTTGCCTTTCTAATTCATACAGCCTACATATGGCTGTCTACTAGGCCAACCAGTACATATTTACCTACCTAGAGACTTTAAATATGATAAGGGCTGAGAGATTACGAGGTGCCGCGTTGACCACGATCCCCGCGAATAGGTATGAATCCCTGCGCAACGTGTCTGCTCAAGTTGACCCTCAGACATGTGGTCGTGCAGACTAGTCTGAAAACATCATGCAGCTACACCAATGGCGCAAGCGGATCCATGAGTCGAAGTGCAACAGCTACAGCAACAACATCAGAACTGTTGATCCGCAGGCGCGCCACAGCCCCCCGAGGAGAACAAGTCGCAATACCGGGCTTAAATACGACGGCATTAGAAATTTCGCCCTCGTTTCGATCCAGCCTGGTACCCTATTTCGATCCGTTCATTGCCTGTGACTTGATGACCTCGTCTAGGCAACCCGCGCTGGCCGCTACGAAGCCAAGATAGGGTTTCTAATAGCACTGTTAATACCCGTCATAATCGAAAGCCATATAAAGGTACTTACGCTTGGATCAAGGACCCGTGACTGGTACTCGGCATGAAACTGCGTCCCTATTACCACCGTTAGTTCATCTGTGCAACATTGTATCCATCGTGCGAAAACATACCAACGAAGAAGGGATGATCCTTGATTTCGAAAATCTCCATTCGCTGTCCTGTCTCGTCCTTGCCGATAAATTGGATACCCGCCTCCTGTAGCCGATCTACGAATTGGGGATTGACCTCATATCTATGCCGATGTCTCTCCTTGACCCCCTGGACCCCGCCGTACAGAGTCCGGATCTTAGACCATTCGCTACCTTCTTGGAAGAAGGTCTCATGCAGACCGAGACGCATCGTGCCACCCATGTTCTCACGGTCTAATTCTGGCATATAGATGATGACTGGTTCTTTTGTCGCCGTGTCGAACTCTTCCGAGTCGGCCTGAGGTAAAGAACATGCATCTCGAGCAAGTTGCATGACAGCAACTTGAAACCCAAGGCAGACCTGACAGCTAAGTTAGATATGAAGATTGGGAAATAGAGAGATACGTAAATAGGACCTACGCCTAGGAAGGGGACGCTCTGCTCCCTAGCCCACTTGGATGCCAACATCATACCCAAGACACCTCGTTTACCGAATCCGCCGGGAACGATCAGCCCCGAGGCTGTATGAAGCATATCCCAGGCCTTTTGATGCTTCTCCGGCTCAGCGGCTTTCATCTCGGGTTCGAGGTGCTCGGCGTCGATCCAGAGCAAGTTCAAATTTAGGCGCAAATGCATCGAAGAATGCTCGAGCGCCTTGGTGACGCTCATGTAGGCATCAGGCGAGCTCACATACTTACCAACAAGGGCAATGTTAACGGTTGCCTTGTGCTCGGCGGTGGCAGCGGTTTTCCAAGCCTCCCAGAGTTCGTCGCCTTTTGCTACCCGCGCTTTGGAGATAGACTCGGTGGAAAGACTCATCTTGGACAGCAGCAAGGGGACTATCTTCTGTTCGCGTAGCAGGAGCGGCACCTGGTAGATGGTGGGCATATCCCGGACAACGATGACCTGATCTAACTCAACTTGACAGTGGAGCGAGATTTTGCGAACGGTGCTCTCCGCAAGAGGCTTTTCGCAGCGGCAAGCGATCTATTATCATCAGTGGAAGTATTGGTCGGAGTCAATGGGCGAACGTACCACATCAGGGATCAAGCCGTGACTGCGAACAGTTTTGACAGCGTGTTGTGTTGGCTTCGTCTTCTGTTCTCCATGGATCACGGGGACGTAGCTAACCATGATAGTGACGAAGTTGGCGCTACCGGCCTCATGTCGTACTACCGGAAAGCCGAGTTAGCCTATGATGTCTCTTCTCGCTGGACGTCATCTGCGACCGTAATAGATGAGGAAACAGAATGATCTCCAAATACACACATTGAGTCAGGGCCTCAAGGAAGGGCATCTATGCAAACGTCAGCATCGGCGGCGAACAGCAATGCTTATAGCAACCGCGTCGGGGAAGATAGGGGAATTTATGCTACGCACGCTCTCGATATCGCCGACAGTTCCCCTAACCGGGAGTCACCAGTCAACACAAGCCTTTCACCGTCTCATCACTACCGCACCATGCAAGACTCTTTGGTACTAGAGATGCGGCTGGCCAAGACAAGGGGGGCAGTAACGACATACCCCAACTCGATGATACAAACATCAGGTTCTTCACCGGAACCGTCGACGCAGGTATGAGCTACACGCTTGATCCAGTCCTTAATGGCATCAACGACGTGAGGTACGATCTGGACGGTACGACCTAGATAGTCACCTTTCCTCTCCTTGGAAATCACATCGAGATAAACCTTTCCGGTCGTGATGTTATTATCACCGGTAAGAGCAAGAGACAAGTATCTCTCGTAGTTACCGAGATCTAAGTCGACCTCTACACAAAATATAAAGAATCAGTGTTTTGCTGTCATAGAGAGGAATGACTTGTGCTGTCTATATATGACAGAGGTAGGATTCTATACTACTCACCCGAGCCGGAGCCCAGAACGAAACATTCGCCGTGCTCAGCAGGGGCCATAAGCCCAGCATCTACCGAAACATAGGGATCAATCTATTCGCGACATTAGCCACCAAATGCGTGGCCTAGGCGTTATATATCAAGTTTATTCTACCTTGATGCAGCTAACACGGAAGCCTAGCGAAAGCAGGAGCTTGAACACGAACGATTAGTTGGAGATCCAGCACAACTGTCTAAGCTTGTGAAATGAATGAAGGGGGGTGAAAAGGGGTGAAAGGGGCGAAAAGGGGGGGCATGGGAAAAGACGTACAAGTCCGGTGGACGAGGCAATGATGCCCTTTCCAACTCCTGGCGGGGTATTAGCGATGACGGTGTCGAGAGGAGGATGCACGAGACAACAAAATACCCGAAATGACACCACCCGAAACAAGAATGTAATGCATCGTGATCGTGATCTTGAAGGCGAAATTTAGTTGTTTGCACTGCTGATGATCTGATCTTGATGTTGTTTTTGGGTGGTGAAATCGGGAGGGTGAACAGGAGAAGAATTGAGTCGACGCAAAATATTTTTACTCAAGAAGTACAGTGAATGGTGAACTTTTTTTGCTTGCTTCTTCTGCGCGCGTGGACTACCTCTGGGTACGAGCACTGTACCTACGATGGGAATGGATCCCCACGTTAAAATAGAGAGCGGATCTGCTTCTAAAAGTACCTAAGAGTACCACAGATACTGGCCTCTGCGTGGGCGGGTACTGATGAAGTAGTGCTATGCCACACGACTCGGCCAGCACAATTGGCTTAGCTCGGCTTGCTTTGACTTCATTAGGCACCTACCACGTTAGTAAATACTTTCCTATACTTTGTACTTCGCATTGGGCTGTTGGAGACCCCTGCAGGTTGTTGTAGGTACCTTCAATGTTGGTCAGTGCTATGAATTTAGGTAATTGGAGCTTGGTAGCCCTGTGCATGTACTGTAGGTACCTGTAGGTACCTCTACATATAGGTGCTTACACCGTCGTGGTAGGTGGTACTTTCTGCGATGTGA
The DNA here is from genome assembly GCA_022578855.1 of Nemania serpens. NCBI lineage: Eukaryota > Fungi > Ascomycota > Sordariomycetes > Xylariales > Xylariaceae > Nemania > Nemania serpens. The sequence goes on from MU396768.1 coordinate 110,371, forward strand.
GCTAGCACAAAAGAGGAAGTGTCTATACTCCTATGCCTCGCTCCTCAGTATAAACCTACTTACGAAATACATGGTAGGTAAACTGAAATAGATAGTATCTGTGACCACACCTGATTGAGGTGATATCAGAGGTAAGTAAGCGTACCTCAAGTATCCTGTATGAATACTCCGCATCCTCGCATGCATCAAGCATTTTATAGTAGGTACTTAGGAGGTAGTGTAGCAGAGGTGCTGTATGATGTCTGTATGTATGGAGTATGTATGTATGTCAGGTAGTATACTGGTAATATCGGATGGCTTAGCTTACTTCATGTACCTACCTAATATCGCAAGTACCGCACAAGCTTACTGTCGCAGACCCTGGCAACCATGCCCACCGCCCCTAATCATATGCAGGTAACTGTAGTACAACAAAAGGTGGCACCTACCTACCTAAACTTCCGTATCAATCTCGAGGTAGGTACCTACGGTATCCAGACAAAGGGACGGGACGCTACGGCATCTTAGTATCAACCTCCTTTGTGCTTTGTTTTTGGTTTCCGTTTCTCTGTTTATATGCCTCACAATGCTCCTAGACCTCTCCCCATAGGCGCCGCCCACCTACTACCTCTCCGATGCTCCCTTCGAGTCATTGTTCGAACCACCCGTGCCACTCCCTGACAAGCCCTGACAAGCTCCGACTGCGAGCGGCATTCAGTCAACCTACCCTACGCCTAACGCGGGTCAGAGCAGATACAGATCTATCTACCTGATAGTTAATCAATTCCCTGTCATCGCATCGACTGTCTCGCCGAGCCCGGACTCAACTGGACGTAACCAATCGCTTCGTCGACGCAGCCGGACACGATCCCACGGCAGCAACGAGCCCCAAATGTGGTCGCATGCGACACGACAACACTCTCTAAGACTGCCTACGAACCAACCACGAAATCGCAACTCTCACTGAGAGAATCGACCCGGCTATACCTAGAAACCTCGACCTAACGCGGCCAGAACGTCTGCCCCTGTAATATATCATCATGGCCTCGTCATACGCTCTCCCGCAGGCACCCTTACCACATAGCCACGGCCATAGTCCTCACGGCTCTATCGACCATCTACACAGTCACAGCCACTCGCCTCCCTCCTTCGGCCACTCCAGGTCACGCTCGAGCTTGTCCAGTACCTCGTCTCTACGCACCCATAGTCACAACCACAGCAGCAACCACAGCAACAACCACAGCCACCATCATGGCCATGGTCCCGTTCATAGTCACAACCATAGCCACGAAAAGGGCGGCGAGGATGTTCACACTCATGCCCGTCAAAACATGGCCCAGTATCGTGCCAACTCCCTCATTCCTCTACAACGGCGAGAAAACCGACCATCCCCTCTGCGCCAAAACACGGAAGACTTACCTAGTCCGGCGGAAGCTAAGGCTGCCGTACTCTCTTCGCACGAACACACTCATTCGCACGATGATAAACACCATGACCATGACCATGATCATGACCATAACCACGACCATGACCACGACCATGACCATGGCCATGACCATGCTCACGACGACCACCAACACCATCACTCCCACGAGTTTTCGAGGCTGACGGGTCTCTTCCTCCCGTACACATCGAGATGGCCTCTTGTCCACGCCATCATGACCGACAAAGACTCACGGCGTATCTTTTACTTCATGGGGTGCGATCCTGGGCCCTTCTGTTCGCTCTATGGCACATGAATGCTAACTTGAAGTGTGGATAGGGTCAATTTCAGCTTCATGATGGTGCAGGCCGTCTACGGCTACCTTACCGACTCTCTTGGACTCCTCAGTGATAGCATACACATGTTTTTTGACTGCGTTGCACTGGCTGTAGGACTGTTCGCTTCCGTCATGAGTAAATGGCCGCCTAGCGAAAGGTTTCCGTACGGATTTGGAAAGGTCGAAACGCTGAGCGGCTTTGCTAACGGTGTCTTCTTAATGTGAGGAAATCGCAACTCTTTGATTACCGTGTACTAACACTTGAGTAGACTGATCAGCCTCGAAATCATGTTTGAGGCCTTTGAGAGACTGCTGGAAGGAAGGGAGACGAGGCGCCTAGGAGAGCTTTTTGTAGTAAGCACGATGGGACTGGTCGTCAATCTGTTGGGAATATTCGCCTTCGGTTCGCACGGTCATAGTCACGGCCATAGTCACGGTCATGGCCATAGCCATGATCATAGCCACGACGGCAGCACGTCTGAAAAGCATGGACACAGCCATGGACACTCTCACCACGAAAGCCACGATCACGACCACGGCCACGACAACGAAAATATGCATGGGATTTACCTACACATCCTCGCCGATACACTGGGAAGCGCATCAGTAATAGTTTCCACGGCGCTAACGTACTTTATGCCTTGGTCGGGCTGGGATCCCATCGCCTCTTTCCTGATCGCCTACCTTATTCTTATCACGGCGACACCCCTAGTGAAATCCTCGGCGCAGCGACTGCTGTTGACCAATACAGCCGACACGGAATACAATCTCCGGAACACGCTCTCCGAGATCACCAACCAGAGGGGCGTAGCGTCTTACTCTGTTCCCAAATTCTGGACCGACGACAGAGCCGGTGGCGAGTCGGGAGGCAAGCTACAAGGGGCCATACACGTGGCGGCGATGCGAGGGGCGGATCTGGAAGAGGTTCGTGACCGAGTCAAGAACTACCTCTCCAAACAAGGGATCGATGTCACGATCCAGATGGAACGGGAGGGGGACGGGACGTGCTGGTGCGGTATGGGCCGGATGAGTCCGCTGTCGCCGAGGCCACCGACATTTTGATTATGGAAGCGAGGATAGGGGGCTTTTTGGGGAGCCAGTTTATACATACCGAACTATGGTTTATGAGCCGGTATATAGAGTTGTGAGACATGGATTGTTTCCGCTGTGTATATATACCTAGACACTTCGTGGGAAGGCCTGGTCCTGCCACGCCTCACCAGTTGCTGCGAGCAGACACGAGTCATGATCGAAGCATGAATGAAAATGATATCTGAGATGAAATGGCGTCTAAGCACTAGATAACTCCCTGCTAAGAAACGATACCTAATGATTGATAGATACTTAAGTATACGTCCGATCGCTCGTAGTGATCTGGAAATCCCTCGTACGACCTCCTAGTACCTGATCGTCTCCCGAGAGTAGAAGGTTGAGTAGTTGCAAACTGTCTCGTAATAGCTGTCAAGGTTGGTGCGATGTCACGACTCACAAGTCAGCGTATGGGCCTTACAAGTAAAGTAATTCTTTATTTTTAAAAGAGCCGCGCCAACCTGGGGCATTTTAATAGGCCTCAAGTTCAACTTGGGGGTTACATGGTAATGGTCCAATCATCGCGCTGACTTCCCCATCTCACATGCCAGACACTAGCACCAAAACGGCGAACCCCAGAGCGCTAAGTGGGCCAGCCAGAGCTAGATTCCTTTAAGCCGAGGCACCTGGCTGACATCATCTCCCGTCCGGCCGCCAATTGCCGATACCGCGCCGACATGAACTGAGACAGAGAAGAGAGGACAGACATTAGGTAGTCTCCCAACTTTTAACCACGTGCTTTTGCCTTGGCAGGTCTTTATCTTCGCATCTTGTCTTCTTACCCCTTCTTACCCCCTTCTGTTTGTTTTTGTTTGTTTATGTTTGTTTTTGTTCTTCACGATTGCGCCGGGATATATAGACGGTTCGACGGTCCGACAGATTTGCCGCGGGAATAGACGAGCGAATCCTCGATCGCGCATATTTGTGGCAGTTCGGGGCAGTCTCATTCGGGTTGGGCGCATAGCGAGGATCACGAGATCGAGAACCGACCACGGCCGAGGCACCGTCGACCTGAAACCCCGGGGAAATATAGGTAGCATCTGCTCCCCTCGGACTGTGACGGGCGTGTACTGTCTGGAATAGCGCCCCTCTCCCCCCGCGCCCTTCTCTCCTCCTTGCACCCAGACTAGACCGACGGACACACTCGTCACCATGTCGGCTCCATCCACACCCCAAGGCGGCGGCGCGAACCAAAAACTGCATTCGGCTCTCCCCGCCCCGGTTGCCGACCATCTCCCACACATCCCCGAGACCAAAGACGAGGTGAAGGCCGACGTCAAGGCCGCGGCCAGCACGCTGGGCACGCAGCTCCGGTCCTTCGCGGCCGGCGGCTTCGGCGGCATCTGCGCTGTCGTCGTCGGCCACCCTTTCGACCTCGTCAAAGTCCGCATGCAGACGGCGGAGAAGGGTGTCTACTCTTCTGCTATCGATGTCGTGCGCAAGAGCATCGCCCGCGACGGGTTGCGGAGAGGCCTTTATGCGGGTGTCAGCGCGCCGCTTGTGGGTGTCACGCCCATGTGTACGTTTCCGCACTTCCTCGATCATCTTCTTGGCTGCCATGGCTCAATGCTATTCCCCACCCTATAAAATCTGTCGCCGTAGCCATTTCGCGCACATGAATATCCTCTCGTCTACCGGCTAACACTCGCCCGCCACACTCTCACAGTCGCCGTGTCCTTCTGGGGCTACGACCTAGGCAAGCAACTCGTGACGTCCATCTCCCCGCCCGGCGCCGAAGGCCTCTCCATAGCGCAGATCTCCGCGGCCGGGTTCTTCAGCGCGATCCCCATGACAGCCATCACGGCGCCCTTCGAGCGCGTGAAGGTCATCCTGCAAGTCCAGGGTCAGCGCCTCAAGCCGGGCGAGGAGCCGAAGTACAAGGGCGGCCTCGATGTCGTGCGCCAGCTCTACGCCCAAGGCGGGCTTCGCTCTGTCTTCCGCGGGAGCGTGGCGACCCTCGCGAGGGACGGACCCGGCAGCGCGGCCTACTTTGCGGCCTACGAGTACATCAAGCGGCGCCTCACGCCCCGTGACCCCACCACGGGGAAGCCTCAGGGCGACCTGAGTCTACTCGCTGTTACGTGCGCGGGTGGTGCCGCCGGCGTGGCCATGTGGATCCCCGTCTTCCCCGTCGACACGGTCAAGAGTCGGCTGCAGACGGCCGAGGGAAATGTGAGCATCGGGTCCGTCGTGCGCGAGCTGTATGCTCGTGGCGGCGTGAAGGCCTTCTTCCCTGGGTTCGGACCCGCGCTCGCGAGGGCCGTGCCCGCGAATGCCGCTACGTTCTTGGGCGTTGAGCTGGCGCATCAGGCTATGCGGAAGGCGTTCGGCTGATTCTGAGCTCGCGCGATGGCTTTCTTGAAGGGATAGGCCCGCCGGAAATCCAAGTGGATATTGTGTGTGTGGGGGTTCCTGCGATGCACACATCTTCGTGTTTCCCAGGTCATAAGAGGCAGCATTTTATAGTCACGTCCGTGATACTCTGCCGAACAAGACTCATAACGGCAGAGTGCGTTCCAGGCGCGCTAGAGTGAGCTCGGGAGGAAATAAGGTTTTCCAAGGAGCAACTGATCCACGAATTGAGGTATCGTGGGCTCATTAAATTGCACGCTGAGATGATAGTTGGGACCATCGCTGCAGAGAGTCCTTGATGGCTCTTGCACGCGGCTGCTGTTACTGGTGCATTTTATAGAAGTATTACAGGCTCAGAGTGACATAGAATAGATCTACTCATTCCACGCCTGGTGTGGCTCAAAGCCTCAGCAGCCTGCCTTGTCTCGTTCTATTCTCGCGTTAAGAGCACTAGCAAGCTCATGGGTCAACTGCTGATAATACCATATCTTTAGGATATTGACACACGAAAATTGGCGTCGACAATGCAATGGTCTCTTGCTCAAATGCTATCGTGCTCCCAAATTTTGGTTGCTCGGCACACCGTATTGTATTATGTCATGCCACGTGATGACACGACCTGATTGTCTAGACAAGCTACCTATCTATGCAAATGACAATCTATAACGCTCTCTTGAGTTGCAATGCTGCTCTAACGCTGTCATGTTTCATGCCTACTGAATGGGCGTGTTTCGCTATGCCGTGCTGGTATGTAGGGTATTCGTAATTGAGTGCGTCGAAGTAGAGAAGTGGTAATGTAATGTAATGTCCGTGTGAAGATGACAGGCACTCTTTCTGCTACAAATAAAAAATCAAAAGGGGAGATGGTTTTTTTGCCATTACTTGGGGCAGGGGTGCACGAGGGTATCCCATTATCGCCGTGTTAGTATCATTCATCGTTCAGTGACGGTCCATCGTCTCTTGTGAGCACTGAAATCGCGCAGACGTTCGGCCTCACCCGGCGGCTGGGGCGTTCCCCATAAGCCCCCAGTGCTAGTGCCAGTCCATGGCTGAGAGAGGGTTTCTTCTTCGAACATGTCGTCTTCCTCGTCATGATGCTCCGGGGTGTTGTCCCGGTCCTTGGGCTGAGATGCCCCTTTTTCTTCGTGTGTGGTAGTGATTGTCGTCGTGGCGGTGGGTGCCGGCTCGTCCGCCGATCTCTCATCTGCCCGTTTCACTCCCGCAACCTGTTTATCCTTGGTCGCTTTTTCGTGGCTAAAATCGAGAAGCATCGGGGGTTCTGGCTCCGGGTCGCGGTCGTTATCGTTTTGTCTTGGGCTCCACAAGCCCCACGTCCCGGAACCCGAACGGTCGGGTCGAGTGACGGAAAAACTAGACATGCCACTCCCAACAGTGATACCGCCGGTAGTCCCATTGTAAACAGATGGCCTTATTTCCAGTGATGACCCCCCCGAGGACCGTCTCGTGTTACCCATGGATGTATTGCCGCCGTACAAGGCACCAAAGTTGATCTCCTTCAATGCGGAGGTAGGGCCTGTGTTGAAACGAGCGTGCGTGTTCGACCTTGCCAAGGATGCGTTATGGCTGAAAGCCGAGGAAGAAGATGGTGTGGAAAGATGATCAGTATTAGCAAACAACTTGAGCTCGTACATTTCTGGCATAGTCGCTCTGGACGTGTGTAAGGCTGCATCCAGAGACGACAGTGATTTTTCTCGGGTGAGGCTAATATTCCGAGAATCGAAGCCAGCCCGCCGCTTCGCCATGGTCAGAGAAGACATGGCGACGTCAGTGAGAACCGGCTGCTGGGTGAGAGCGCCGATGAGGGCATTGCAGCCGGCACCGTGTGAAACAAGGACCACGACATCCTCGAACTCGTCATCTTGGTCGGCGCTGGCACCGACGTCCGGTCCCGATGGATGGGTGGTATTGGCCGTCCTAGTCACCATCTCGGCAGCGTTATCGGTTGAGCTGTACCAGTCGACTAGTCGCCTCAACCCTCTACGGAATCTCTGGTGCATGGAAGCCCACTCTTCCGGCAGCGTCCCGCCATCGCCCCAGGCCAGATTATCCCGCGAAGAGTCCCACTGGTAGTCTATGGACACGCAAGCATCTCGAGCGTGGGCGACGTAGCCTCTAGGAATCGGTTCGGAGGTGGAGAGGGCGTAAGACGGAACAGGGAATACGTAGCCCGGTATCGGCTGATGTTCGTGAGTTGTGTCTCGTTCTCTCTTAGAGCCCGGGTTTTTGCTGCCGGTGTCGCCTTCTGGGCCGGGTAAGCTGTTAGCAAGACCAGACAGCGCGTCCAGGCCAGACGGGCCGTGAGAGTCATGGGCCGGGGTTGTTCCCGATACGTTACTCCATAGATGGCTGGATGTGCCCGAGTGGACGTGAGGGTGGAAATGAGGGTAGTCGTGATAGCTCGATCGACGCAGCAGTTCGGCCTTGGCAGTGGCTAGCATGAGTGCGGATTCCGGAGGGGGTGTTATGTGCTCGAAATAGTCAGGCGAGAGCCATTCGCCGAGGAAGGCGTCGAGACGAAGGACGGATTTCTCGACGTGCCTTGGAGAGCCAGCGGAGAGATCATGGCCATGGCCGGAGATGGCCGGGGTTGAGATGGGAGCATCGCGCTGCGTCTTCGTCTGGGCGGGACTGGACAAGGACGGCACAGGCACAGGCTCCGCAGGTTGAGAAGAGCTAGGCGAGGTCGTCGGATGCGAAGCAAGGCCGGCACCTATGGCGATGGAGGTTTGCACACAGCGGAGAAAGGGAGAGCTGTGGAGGACGATGCGAAAGCGACGACGACGCTTGTGCGAGGAGGGCGAGGATGACGAAGAGGACGGAGAGGACGGAGAGGGCGAAGACAGCGAAGAGGACTCGGGCGTGCTATCGACGGCAGCTTCGTCTCGCAAGATGGCACCTATGCGAGCACCGACAGATCTGGAATTTATCCAGCCCCCGTAGGTGAGTGGGGGATCGTAAGGTGTAGGCGAGGTCAGATGCCATTGCTTGTCGGCAGCGTCCAGACGCTTGCCGTGCCTGTAGATCCGTCGTCGAGAGGTTAGACGCGACCAGACTTGTGCTCGAAAGGGGGAAAGAGACGGAGAGGAGCAGAAAGATGGAGAGAAGGAGAGATGGGAGGAAAAGAAGAGAAAAAGAAAAGCTATCGAGACAACATACCTGACTACGAAAATGTAGGCTGGGGGGCGTCCCATTGTCCACGCACGGGAGAGGGAGAGAGAGAAACAGGTTCAGATGAGGAGAGAGGCGTCGTCTAGTTGTACTCTCGATCTATGCCGGATGTATAAGATGTTCACGTGCGTGATATGACTGCTCACCGGATTCCTGGTTTTTTTGTCGTTTGTTTATTTACTCATTTACTCGTTCTATGAGCTGTTTACCCTTGAGATCATCCCTCCTACCTACTATCATCATGTGCTTTTAGATTTATGTGCATGTGATTTCGTGAGCTACCTTGACCCTGCAGGTTGTATACACATGTACCCAGAGGTACTAGGCAGGTTCTAGCCTGGGGTTTCCCAGTTAGAAGGCACGCAACAAATTAGGCTTAGTGCAACAGCTGCTTTTGCCCAGTCTCGGACTAAACTTTAAACTCCACCTGGCAGTACCTCAGATTTCAGACCTGTATCACTTCAAGTTCCAATGACGGAGCACGGAATTATGTAGCATTTATGCAGAGTAAACTGGTCAAGAGCAGTAAGCCAATGGTTCCCCTTCCCAAGTAACCCCCCAAGCAACTACATGGAACTCTAGGCCCTATCTCCTTTTCAATTCATGGGTCGTGGTAGATACTAAGTACTAGTTAAGGAACGGAGAGAAAGCAACTTGATATTGACTGATAGGTATCCTCTTGCCTTGTATAATCAACAACACTAATCCGAGTACCATGATCCAAGTTTTAGCTATGATCACAGCCTCTGTCTGATTCCTAGTAAAAAGGGGCATAATTACTTATAGCCGTTTAATTTTCTTAGCTACAGATCTCGACGGCAAAAATTAACCATTTCCTATTTAAAAATCTTGGACGACTCTTGCAAAAGTAAAGTCTCGTTTGGGAACCTTGGGCGCGGCGCAGCCTGATTGCGGACGGGTAACGCATGGATCAGACAGACAGAGCGTAATTGTAGAATGGAAAACTCACCGCGGCCATCAGCCTACTTCGGCTCACGACACAGACCAATTGGCCCCCACGATGGAGTCCAACACCGATGATTTGAGCAGTACGCTTTATCGAACCGTGACTGCCGATGGTCCCGACGACATAAGACTGATCCATCTACATCCCGGCGCACTCACCGATGAGCTCAGATGTACCCTCGCCAGCGCTGATCTTTCCGCCGGCCCACACTATGAAGCCCTCTCCTACGTCTGGGGCAAGCCGGTCTTCGACGCGACCATCGTTTGCAACGACGACGTCCACTTCAAGATCACGAGCAGCTTGCACCGCGCCCTTGTGCGCCTGCGCGCCGTCGACGAGTCTCGCGTTCTTTGGGTCGACCAGATCTGCATCAACCAGGCCAGCAAGCCGGATAGAACCGCACAGGTGGCCCGCATGACCAGCATCTACAGCAGGTGCCGGAACGCGATTGTGTGGCTGGGCGATGTGCCGCCCAAGTTGCAGGTCACGCTCGTCGAGTTCCTTCAGACGCTATCCAACGCACAGAAGCAGCAGCACCGCGACGGGCTCATTCTAAGCGACAACGACGTGAGCGCGTTGCAGCTTTCTCAGATGGATGCCGCGCAGCGGAGGCGATACGGTCTCCCGAACTGGCAGGACCCGCGCTGGAAGGTATTGCTGTACATCTACGCATCCTTCTGGATGCGGCGGACGTGGATCGTGCAAGAGGTAGCGCTCCCGCGCAAAGTAGATGTTCAGATTGGTCCTGTTATCATGGATTGGCAGAGCCTCTCCGCCGTCCTGGTTTACGTAGAGTCTCTGAAGGTCGCGGGGCTGAGTTTCGGGTCGCTGAGCGCCTGGAAGACTTTCCTGGCCCTCGGGGCCAGAAGGGCGCGTACGCAGAAGGGCAACTTCAGTCCCCTGTCCGAGCTACTCTTCGAGCACCGCCGCGGGAAAGCGACAGATGCGCGAGACCGGATATTTGGGCTGATGGGGCTCGCTGCCGAGCGGGAAGAGATGCCCCCAGCTGATTACGCGGCCAGTATTACGAGCATATTCACGGACGTAACCGTCGACATGTTCCGCCGATCTGGAAATCTCGACGTGCTTGGCCTTGTCGGGTCTGTCAGGCCAGACCGCCCAGTCGACTTGCCCTCGTGGGTGCCTGATTACGGGAGCCCCCAGGGGCCTCACCCCATTACCAAGAGAGGGACGCTGTATACTTCAGAGAATATACAAGCCTCAACCAGATTCATGGCAAGCGGTCATGGCCAACTTTCATTCGGCACCGACGGGCACGCGCTTGTACTACCGGCCGTGATCATCGGTGAGATAGATGAATTAGCTGGGTGTTGCGTGGGTCAGCGAGATGACGACGTGGATATGCAACATGGATTTGGCCAGGTTAGTCTGGTCTATGCCTTCCACGCACTTCAAGATCAGATCGAAGCGGCCAACACGTTTTTATCGTGGGAGAACCTCGCGCGGAGAGTTATGGGAAGGTCTCTAACCTACGAGCCAACGGGCGAGAGCACGCAAGATGCCTTCTTCATGACGTGCTTTGAGGGTCAGGTTGAAAGAACCACAGACGAAATCCGCGCTATATATGCGCTTGAGAGATTGGCCCTCATGATGTGGAGAATTCTGACTCTGGGCAGCGGATGCACATGGCTTCCGGCCGCTATGCCTCTTGTTGTCATCGTTGGGTTCGTCGTGTGGATCAGCAGACCTGTCTGGAAGATTCTTGGATACCCATCAGTTACGATTGATGGAAAGTACGCAGAGATGACGAAAGACGCGACCGATCGGCGACTTTGCACGACGACAGATTGCTTGGTTGGGCTCGCACCGCCCGATTCGGTCCCAGGAGACAGGCTCGCCCTCTTGCAGGGCGGCCGGGTTCCAGTGGTTCTCCGTCGAGACGTCGATGGCTATTATCGACTGGTGGGCGAGGCCTATGTGCATGGTGCCATGTACGGAGAGATGATGGACGCCCAGAAGATGGCGATCATCAAGATCAGGTAATCAGAGCCTGGATAATGCAAAGTGGTATTAACATAAGCCGAGTCGTCATCCCTCCTTCGGATCTAGTCTATCGCGATGAATAACCGTGATGCACTTATATATATCTTCGAGGTATCCCTTCCTCAAAAGATCTCATTACTCACACTGAAACCAAACCAAAGGCAGACTCGCTCGAGAGTCTGATTTGGATAAAACGGGACTTTTTCCTACGAGTTCAAAACGCCGCATTAATGGTAATGCATTATGTGTAGCCAGGCTGGACTCTTGAGGTTATAAGACTTTACGCGTCTAAACTTGTGTAAGGGGGCATACACCCGTGCATGTACTTACCAAAGTTCAGGGTCCAACTTTTTAAATAAGATATGCGTCTATACCGGATTAGGATTGGTTCAAAACAGCGGCCCCATTATAAGCCCCTGTAGGACCCCCTGTAGACCCCTGTTCTATAGTTTAATGTACCCCAGTGTTGGTAGGTAGACTAAGTACCTTCATAGGTACCTACAGTACCAGTGAATTGCTAAGCACAGCACCTGGACTGTATTCGTCAGCGAAGGAGAAGCCATCACCAGCATCCATCACGACTCTCGGACGCGTCTCCAAACTCCAACGTCACTTTATCCCCTTCCCCCCAACCCAGGCATCCATCCGGGAAGACATCGATCTCAAATTCCAAGCATAGAAGATAGCAAAGACAGGAAGAAAGGAAGAAAGGAAGAAAGAAGGAAAGAGATATGAAGCTCTCGCAGATACTCCGACTACCGGTGTTTCTCGCATCGGCCCTCCTGGCGCCTCCCCAGCATGTCGCGGCCGAGCACACCAGCAACTGGGCGGTCCTGGTCGGGACGTCGCGCTTCTGGTTCAACTACCGCCACCTGGCCAACGTCTTATCCATGTACCGGACGGTCAAGCGGCTCGGCATCCCCGACTCGCAGATCATCATGATGCTGCCCGACGACATGGCCTGCAACCCCCGAAACGCCTTCCCGGGCACCGTCTACAGCAACGCGGACCGCGCCGTCGACCTGTACGGCGACAACATCGAGGTCGACTACCGCGGCTACGAGGTCACGGTCGAGAACTTCATCCGTCTACTGACCGACCGCGTCGGCGACGAGATGCCCAGGAGCAAGCGCCTGCTGACCGACGACCGGAGCAACATCCTGGTCTACATGACCGGCCATGGCGGCAACGAGTTCCTGAAGTTCCAGGACGCCGAGGAGATCGGCGCCTTCGACCTCGCCGACGCCTTTGAGCAGATGTGGGAGAAGAGGAGGTACCACGAGATCCTCTTCATGATCGACACGTGCCAGGCCAACACCATGTACAGCAAGCTGTACTCGCCCAACATCATCGCCACGGGGTCCTCGGAGCTCGACCAGTCCTCCTACTCCCACCACGCCGACAGCGACGTCGGCGTGGCCGTCATCGACCGATACACGTACTACAACCTCGAATTCCTCGAGTCCGAGGTGCGCGACCTGAGCAGCAAGAAGACGATCGGGGACCTCTTCGACAGCTACACGTACGAGAAGATACACTCGGACGCCGGGGTCCGATACGACCTGTTCCGAGGCGGCGCCGACGTGGCCCGCGGCCGCCTATTGACCGACTTCTTCGGGAACATTCAGAACATCGAGGTGGACGGTGCCAAGAACTCGACCGTGGACGACGAGATGTTGACGCTCAGCCGGACCATCGCCCGGTTGCACGCCATGGCGGACCGGCAGGACCTGGAAGCCAAGAACGGCTCGGTGGTGGCCAGCGCTGAGACCCGGCCCGGAAGAAAGATACGACTTGCCAAATCTCTGACGGACGACAACTGGTGGGGCAAGAAAGTGGTGGGTGCGACTACGCTGGCCGGCTGCGCGGCCCTCTGGAGTCTAGGGTCGTATTTGGAAGGATCCAGGAGATGATGAGGATGTGCGTAGGCTATCTGGTCGACGGCGATGACATGTGGTTATTTTTTGGATGGAAATCGTCTATGTAAATAAAATGCAAACAGCGTATATCTAGCTCTTGTTATAATAAACCTGACCTGAATCAAGTTGTCGCGGCGCTCAATCGCGGTGCTCAATCGCGGTGTGTGTGGTGGCAATCTCGTGCGTACCTCAGTGTACATACTTACCTCCATTACATACAAACACTACATACGGACACTACAATAGTACAGACACTACATCCACTTGATACCTACTTCGATAGCTCACCTCACAACTCGACATCCTCTTTTTTTCTTTCTTTTTTTTTGATACTCTTCAGTTTCAATTTGGTGACACTGAAGCTGGAGCATCCCAATCAGAGTTACACGATCTCGTTCAGGCACGCTTGACCTCTCTGCGTTTATATATACCTATATATATAAGTACATATATTTATATCTTCGCTCTGGATTGTCCGTGGCTGTGGTCAGTCATGATTCGCACAATTGACCCAGAGCTTCATCCGATGCAGCCCGACGTCTTATAAAGCTCGTTACAGTGACGAACACGCCCCGCCAAGTCTGCCTGTTAGAGCCGGCCTCATCTCACCATGTCAGCCCTGATGAGCCTGACCAGTCCGCTCCCGCTCGACTCCCTCAATCTCTCCATCCTGCCCAAGACGACGCACAACATTACCTGGTCGCCGGACAGCGAGTTGGCAATCGGCTGCGATGACTGTGTGCTGGTCTACGTCCCCGACTTCTCGCTCCGGCCGGCGTCGAGCGGCACCCAGCCACAGCACGATGGTCCGCGCCAGTATGACGAGGCGGCGTTGCGCTTCCCCATCGCGCCGCTGAAGAGCCCCGAGCTCAACAGGCATCTCTTCGAGGCCGTGGACCAGGAGTTCGCCCGGTACACCTTCTTCACCGGGGCCGGCTCGGGCGTCATCACCGGCCACGGCAGCACGCTCAACCACACCGTCGCGCTAGCATGGTCACCTTGTGGCCTGGGCCGCATGCATCGGTCCGTGCTGGCCGTCCTTACCGCCGCCGGCATCGTGACCGTCTATTGCGAAGCCGCCCCCGGGGTCGTTGGGTCCGTCGGGCGGAACGCGAGGAACATGCGGCCCTGGATCGCAGCGTGGCATGTGGGTGGCGGCCTGCTCGTGCCCAGCGTCGAGGGGCACGAGGCGCCGCATAAGAAGGAATGCATCACCGCCTTTTCGTGGGCGAGGGACGTGCATGCGCGGAGTAAGGCCGCTATCTTGGCGTATATGAATGACGACCATGAAGTTGTTCTCCTGCTGGTCCAGGCAATACACGATGCCAAGGCGAGTCCTGGACACCCGGGGACATGGAAGGTCCAGGAGGCCGCGCGCTTTATCGCTGCGGGACCGCACCCTGCGCCGACGGACGTGAGTTTTGCGTGTTGTATTGTTCGTGGAGCTGGACTAATTTTATTTTCTCCAAGCCCACCGACCCCGATTACAATTATAGCAGTTCTTCTTTCGCGCTGAGCTGGAGTCCCTGGTTACGTAGGGGGGGTTCGCAAACCAGTATTCTCTCATACGTATCGCACAACCACATTGGTTTCAGACAAATCACTATCGACGAGTCGGGCGACGAGCGTGAGGTCCCGAGCCTTCACGTTGGCCGGGCTGACGCAAGCGGCGTATGCCTTCATCTCTCGACGGACGCCTTCGTGGTCTGGGAGGACCAGGTAACTGATTATCGTCACGTTTTTTTTCGTAACACGGCTAACCACGTCCCAGATCTGGACGAGGCCCGGATCCAACATTTGCAGAGGCGTAATCGCTTCGCCTACGAAAGTTCAGGCTTTCGAACTACCCTTCGACCACACTTCGCCTACTACTAGGCACACTGCCAACCAGTGTGGAACTACGTATCCAGATGAAGAAGATATGATACACATGGAAAACCCCATTACTGGTTTGTGGCCGTCGGCTTGCTCTTGCTCTTCTGCTTCTTTCTGACCACAACAGGACTGGTCATCCACCCTCCTTCAGCCTCACAAAACACCACCACACCTTCTTATACCCTCGTTCGCCTCTCCGCCACACACGACAATCCAGCTTGGCATCAGACAAACCTCATTCTCCCGCCACAACCCGAAGATGTCGCGAACAACAACCTGGACTGGGCTACGGAGATCACCCAGATCATCGAGCACCAGCTGCCGCGAGCCCTCGCCCATCGCCAAGGGAACGGGGACGAGACGGGCCGCGGCGACACGGGGTTCGACTCTGACTCTGACGAGCTCGATAGCGAGCTGGAATCGGACTCGGACTTTGACGCCGGGGACGACGCTAAGGCCGACTTCCTCGGCATCCGCGGCGTCGATACCGAAGATCAGGTCCATCTGCATCGCGTGCGCATATGGGGGCTGGCGGCAAGTCCTGGCGGAGGGACGAGCGCTTTGTTTATCAGTCTGCATAGCAATCTGGAGCTGGAGAGGGATACCTTCGCCGGCCTAAACTGTCGAGTCCTCTTTAGCACCCACCCTCAGACTCTTACCGAAGGGCATGGCCCGGGGTCTGGACTCAAGTCGCTGAGCACCGAGGCTAGAGCCTGGGAATGGATGTATGGTGGTGGACCTCCGGTGCCAGGCTTTAGCTCGCCGGCAACATCGCTCGGCGATGACCACATGGCATTGCGGGACCAGTTTGTGACTATCGCGCGGCGGCAGCTCTGCGTCTTTTGCGAGCTACCGCTTCTGCCATGGAACATTTCGTCGCGTTGTGATAATGGACATATTTTCGGTACGTTTTGGCCCGCTTTCGAAGATTGGATTCGTCATCCTTGGTTTCTTGAGGCTGACGCGCTTGGTGGTGTGAACAGAGAACTGTGCTAATACGGGGGTCCCTATTGTCGCTCCCAACGTCTCGCGCACCTGTGGTGTCTGTGGCATGAAGAGCCTCAAATCTGAGGAATTGCTCAACATGGCACCTCAGCTGAAGGATATCATTGACCAGGATATCTCGGCTGACTTGTGTGGCGGGTGTGGGGGGAAGTTTACGAATTAACATGGCGAATCGGACTCGATAGAGGTGAGCAAACGTCCGAAGCAACGTGACGTGAAAGGTTGATATCCGTCCGGCGGTCAAGCCGCAGCATTGCCACCATCCATCATTTTGCTCCCGTCTCTTCCTGCTCAGTTGATTCAATACACTACTACACTGCCGCTCACTCTGCATGACACTGGACTGGCTGGTGGCGCGTTCAGGGGAGCCCGACTGCCGATCCTGAAACGCAACTTCGATTCGACTTTGCAACAATGAGGGGAGCTAAAATATCGGTCGGCGGCGAAAGGGTTCGCCGAACACCCTTGGGACTCATATATGCGCCAGGCACTTATTCCCATTTCCGTAATAGCGGGTTCACCATTGTCCCAATGCGGCATGTTGACAGCTGGTTTGGGGGACAGCCTTACGACTAGAGACCCTATCTAGCATCACTTCAACCGCAAAGTCGAACCAACGGGACATGGCAACCCAGAGTCGACCGAAGACTCGGAGTCGATCGAAGATTCGAAACGCCAACTCTATGACGCCCTTTGAGATGGGCATTCATGGATGAAGAATGTACTATTAGACTTGGACATGCAATAGATATATACAAGGTGTGCTAGGTCGTAAATCATGGCCGGCGTCGACTACGTGCTCTTTCTATACAGTTCGCTTCGCCCTATTGCGGTGATATTTGTGGTGCTCCCTCTGGTAAATTGGCAGCTGGATAGAGCATGCGCACGCACTCGTCCAGGAAGTACGGCGTGCTAAACCATGGAAGGCGGACTCAATGATTTCATTACTGCTGGCATTGGGGAACTATTGGGCACTTTACAGAAGTGAGCGGGTGTACGATGTCCTGCCATGGTGTTCAAAATGTCGTTGAGTCCTCCTCAACATGACGAGCACTGCCATCCTTTTCAACAAAAACCCCAATAATCAACCAAAATACTATCTATAAGCTATCAATTTTCATCTGCAATGTTCGAAGGTGCCGACGCAGCATTTTGGGCAGCTGCTAAAGGGATAGAAGAGGCTAAATCCCGCCCCTACGACGATTATGCCTCTAGGCTCCATAACAAAGAAATACTGGGGTCCCAATGCACTGGCGAAGTATATTGATAGAGCACTCACGTATCCCGCGGATGATCCCAACCCCAACAGCTCGAAGATAGACATATGGTATCTATTCGAGAATGTCGTCTTTCCTGCTGGCTGTGGTGGCATTGCCAGCGTGAGCGACGACCTCGATAAAGAGGATCTCACGAAGTTTCATGGTTACAATGAAAGGGCGGTCGGTAAGTGGTGATCTGTATCCTCCACGAATGAAACAGCAACCGAGATAATTATCAATCAAGGAATCAGACACACAATGATACGCAATTACTGATTCGACAGATAATCAGACACTCATTGAAGTACTAGGTAGGTATCAGTACCAAACTGCAGTATAGGTACAGTACAGTACTGTACTTCGTGCCTGCCGCTCACTACCCCACACTTCGTGCCTTTGCCGTGTCCAATTAGAACGCACCGACATTAAACCTGGATGCTACCTTAGGTACACTGTATACATCTACCGGCTTACAAAGAGGTAGGCACCTCAGGCATTAAATTAGCGTACCATGATACCTATTTTTTTCTCACCTTGAGCGCTCCCGTCACGCCGCCATGGCGCCACCAAATCCCATGGCTGCCGAGCGGAGAAACATCTCTCGCATACCTTACCTACCTACCTACCTAGGTATATACCCATTAACTATTCAAAGCATAAATCAGTCTCAAGAAAAGAACTGAGAAGGCACAGAATGCTAAGGAAGAGAAAAAAAAAAGCATGGCGCCCTTGATGATGGTAACTGGAGCAATGCCTGCCGCGATGGACAACACACAGGTAGATGTAATTAGGTGGAGGGGGAGAGTCAAAACAAGCACGCAAGCACTTGGAACGGGCAACTAATTTGGAACAGGCGGTTCAGGTTAATGGATTTAAACATCTCCGGAGTCCTGCTACAGTACAATCAATCTCCGTAGACTGTAGAGTAAGTTTTTGGACGTCCAACCAGAGCGAAGATACGAAGTAAGGCATTCCAGGTTGGAGCGCCCGTGTGCCGGGGTACTTCCCAAAGTAGATAAGTGAGGCCCTGACAGGGCATCCGGGGTTTCCGGGCATAAGAATAAGAAATAAAGGGCAGCCGGCCTGCATTCCAATCCCTCACCCCACGTAACTTATTATTCACTTATCTCTACTATACGTCCGGGTTGTCCCGCCTGTGAGGTGGCTATATAGCAGGCAAGTCGCCGAACTCACGGTACGCTTACTCCCTACAGCACCAGAATCTCGAACCGGGCATCCCAGAGAGGCTCTAAAAAGGATTATTATTCTATAAAATCTCGCTGATTACATTATTTGTACAGGTTACGTGGAAAGAGAGACCTCACGTGTCAATCAATGTAGACCGCTCTCCCCAGTTTCGGCCATGTGCTTCTGGCATTGTACCAGATTCTTCAGCTGCTCGCTGACCTCGCCCAGGCGCCCAAGCACCTTGCGATTTCCATCGGAAAATCCCAGGATCGTGTAAGGGATGTCCACGTCTTGGCAGAACTCTCTCACGAGCACCTGAACCTTCCGGAGGTTGTGTCGTGGGACCCGTGGGAAGAGGTGGTGGACCGCCTGGAATTGCAGGCCGCCGTGGATGAAATCGAGCCATGCGGGGCAGTCGACATCCATCGTGGTACGCAGCTGGCGCTGCGGGAACGATTCGGACTCGCCGAGGTCGGATGTGGACATGCCCCAGTGAGACAGGGTGATCTGGACGTGGAGGGGCATCGTGATGACATGCGACACTAGCACGAAGGCGATGCGGATGGGCCACGTCGGCAAAGTACGCCAGACCAGGCAGTATCCGAACCAGAACACGTAGCAAGAGAGAAAGGCGATCTCCGTGGGCCGGATCCACCATGCCTTGCTACGACCGAGCAACGCTGATCTGGCCGAGAGAACGTGCAGCCAGGAGAGGAGGTAGAGGTTGAAGCGCGCGATGCCCATGATCGGGTAGTAGGTGTAGCGCTGGTAAGGAACCAGGAAGGCCGCTGCGGCGTCCCAGACGAACACGAAGTTGTCATAGTACGTGGAACAAATGGACCGGAAAAAGGAAGGACATGTGGCGAAGAAGGGGACATTCTGGATATCTGGGTCATGTTCCTGCGACACTGTTAGCGAGAAGGCGCAGACGACGGCGACGGTGCCTTTGTCGGACTCACCGGGTGGTTGGTGACGAGATGATGGACGTTATGGCTGCTCTTCCACCAGCCGAGGGAAAGACCGCAGCAGAAGTCGGCGATGAACAGGCCGATGAGCGTGTCTACGGCAAAGATGTGGGTGATGGCGAGGTGTCCGGCATCATGTGCGGTGAACATGAGTTGGTGCTACACACGGAACGTCAGTGGATGTCAGGAGTCTCGGAATGCGCTCGACGTACCCAGAAGAGACCCAGGAAGGCGGCCGAAGTCATGTACCAACCATGGCGCAGGGCTACGGCGCTCACGACCAACAGGCTGACATACCGAGCGAGTTCTTTGCCGTACTCGGATATGTGGCAGTGGTAGAGCCCTCGATCGCGTATCTTCTGGTGCAGGAGTCGGTACTTGTGGATGATACTCAGCTGCACGTCGCTGTCCAGGGAGGGATAGTCTCGGAGATCTTGGTTGACCCCTTGCTGGACTGTCCAATCTGTATACTCGCTCGGGGACTGTTGGACATTGATGGCGTCCTCGGGCGCGGCATCGCAAGCCGGGAAACTCTTATGAGCAGACGCTCGCCGTCGAACGTTGGGCGGCGGGTTACCCGACTGTGCCGTGTCGTCGTCCCCCCCAACACTGTGCCCTGACCACGAGGACGTGTCCTCCTCCGCCTCCGCACTGCCGCGGCCAGCGTCCACCTTGACGACTGCTTCTTCTTCTTCTTCTTGTTTGTGATAGATGCCCCCTCTGATCGGTGGTGTCGAGTTGGTCCACGGTCCGGGAGGTGTTCGGCCTATGACGAAGGCTTGCATGGTTTTGAGTGTAGCGGCCGAGTGGTAGCTACATTTCCGGCAAAAAAAAACCACGTCAGTATCTCGGAGCAAGGCAGGGCATCGTTCATCGTTCGCGGGCATCGTTCGCTCGCATCATCACGCCTTCTCTCGATGCGGACATCTCGATGCGGACATTCACGACGACACACGACGGCGGCGGGAAAGGAAGTAGGTGTAGCTCGGATCATATTACACTGTCATCTCGTCGGTGGCATCTTTGCCTATCATGTGCAGGATTGCGAGTCGGCCTCCGGGGTGTCTGCCGAGCCACGAGTCGAGTCGGAGTACGAGGCCGTCGAAAATGACGATGGCGTGCCCGTCGGCAATCATCCGCTTGACTGCCTGTGGCGTCAGTACTGTGTCGCTGCCACGCGCCATCTTCTCTGGTTTTCTGCTGATGTTGAGGTTTGGGCGTGCTGCTTGGCCGAGAATATGACACGGGTACTGCCAGTCGAGCATGTTTTCCAGGGCAGGCATTATAAACGGACGTTCCTGCAAATGTTCCCGCCAATGTTCCCGCGGGTGGTACGTACTTGCCTGTACTTGCCTGTACTCGCCTCCTACCTCCTTCTGGCGTCCTTCTGCACGTGTAAGTGGTACATGGTAAATTGCTTGCGCAAACATACCGGCGATCCAGACTCAGCCCCTGACAGCATCTTCACTAGGCCCCCCCAGCTAACCCTTTGCGATCCGCTCCGTCGCTCTCCTGCTATCTAGAATCGGCCCCCTGCTTGTGCGGGTTGCCTCAATAGGGGCGCTGGGGCGCAGTGCCCGGGCTAGCGTCGGAGTAGTAGGAATACACGTGTGATGCTGCTTGGGTAGCGAGCGAGGGAGCAGCTTCCAAATTCATAGTCCACAGTGGGAAGGACGGACCGCCTGAATGGAATGCATTGGAATGGAATCGCGGTCCAATGCGGCAGCCGACCCTTCTTCGGCTTATTTCTCGCATTGGCAGCACTGGCAGCGCTTTCCGCATCAGCAGCGATTACCGCGTGGCAGCCATCTCAGTATATGTATGCCAGTAGGTAAGTACTTAGTCTACATGTAGGTAATGACCCCAACTAGGCACCCGAAGGTCAGGTTTGATTGCTGCAGGTCATAGATTGTCCAATCAGGAAGGATGAGAACCTTGGCATTGACTTGGGGGATCCTCAGCCCATAATAGTCCTTGCATTGTACAAAGTATCTCTCTACCTCTAGCGTGTACGAAGTACTACCCCTTGATTAACTAACTACCCGTCTTACTTGTTTTTCTGTGCAGATTCAAACACTGAGTTGAAAGTAGCTTGACTCACTCCCTTAAGTAATACAAAGGCCGAATCGAAAAGTCAGAGGCTTGTTTTTTTTGTAGCCGAGAGGTAGAGTGTACGTGTCTACCCTTTTTTTTTTTTTATACCGCTTTCTTAAATAGGCAGTTCTGCCGCTTCTTGGCGGTACAGCATAATACGAGCCAATAAACATGCAGGGACCATCACGGTAACTACCCCGAAACAGATCTGATACTAATGCACATTACGTCACCTCCACATGCTCTGATTGAGTGGACGGATAAAAACATTGCCCCTGTTACTCATTATGTAAGATAGCAAATACTTTATTTAGCGGAGCATTCTTGAATAAATAGGTGGTCTAGACCTTCTCTACCAAGCATTGCTATTCATCTGCCCAAGTCGTATTATTGGAAAGGAGAGGGGGGAAATGAAAGCCCAGAGCAATCTTGCTTTCCAACCTGGCCTCCAACCTTCTTCGCCGCCATAACACCTGCCGGTCCAGAAATCGGGTGCAGAGCTCAATTATGGTATTAAAGGTTGTGCTGGAGCTTGAATATTGCTCTTGTATATGTTCCTGACCACAACAGCACACCGTGAAGCATTATGGCCTCAATCATCATGCTCTCCGTCAAGGTCAAACGCGATGGCTGACTCTACCCAGCCGTTTCCAGAGCATAGAGCAAACTTTGACCCTATGACGTGCGCTGCCCGTAGCACGTCTGAGAGCAGCAGCAGTGAAAGACGGTGTCGGATGCGGTAGAGATCTACATCATGTTGTCGAGAATGTAACTATGAGAAATCGGACGGCGGGCCCAGACTTGCCGGACGGGAGTGGGCGAGTTGGAGCTACGGGTAATCGGCAGGGCTCATTGGATGTGCCTGAGACGCGGCAGAGCAAAGAGAGATGTAAGTGGCCGCAAAAAGAACCAGAAAGACGAATAAAAAGACGACATACATTTCAGAAATAACGTTTCCTGAGCAACTAGTGAGGCATTAACTTGTATGATTGGTTGCTAAGAATATGTTTGCTTTATTATTTCTTTTCCAATACGTCATCTCTCTGAGTCTGACCCTGGCGAAGGCCTATCCATAGTCTGGATGTTGCAAGCTTCACGGAGGAGTGCATAGGCATACACGACAAACCACCGATTTGACCTTGATGGTAGAGCTTGTCGATGCCGTACGGATGAAGGACAGCGAAGTAGGCGAACTAGACACCTCTCGAGCAGTCCGAGCCATGGGCGAAGCGACTATAAGATCGAAGGGATTCCTCTCTCTAGAATGTTGTTTGTTACTTGAAAGTATCACTCAACAATAATCAACTGTCTCTTTCCGCTCCGTCTAGCCAGCATCATACTCCCGCAATCCTTTGCCTCCTCGCTCTCGTTTCAAACTTGGTAGGTAGTTGCTCATGATGCGTCTGGTCTTCCAGTTCATGACTTGTAGCTCACGCTGACCGCACTTAGAACACCCCCAACCGACCGCAAATATGAGATTTTCCACTCTCTGCTCCATCCTCGGTTTCGGCTACACCTCCACTGCCAATGTAAGAATCTGAATTTATATCTAACTACCCGCCAAAACCCGAAACATATACTCACACTCGTCAGATCGTCAACCTCGCCACCGCCAAGACCTACGGCGCCCTGAGCGGCAGCGCGGGCCTCACAAGCACCGGCCTCACTGTTATCACCGGTAACCTCGGCACCACCGCCAAAAGCGTCAGTGGGTTCGGTCCTGGTATTGTCGCCAGCGGCGTGCAGAACATCGGCAACAACGCCGCTATTGTAGCATTCACCGATGCTCAGTTAGCCTACGCTGCCGCCAAGGGCCTCAAAGCCACCCAGGATATCAGCGTCTTAAACGACCTCACCGGCAAGACCATCTACCCTGGCGTCTACTTTGCCGCCAGAACAATTACCCTCACAGGACAGCTGTTCCTCGACGCCAAGGGAAACGCGTCGGCTACCTGGGTCTTCCAGTCCGGCTCCGCCCTGTTGATCAACCTCGGGTCGTCTATCATCTTGACCAATGGTGCCAAGTCTTCCAATGTCTTCTTTCAAACCGGCTCCGCTGCCACTATTGCCATCGGCGTCGCCTTTCAAGGAAATATCCTTGCTTATGCTGGTATTGCTGTCAAGACAGGTGCTAGTGTTAAGGGTTCCCTCATCGCCTTAACCCAGTCCATCACTCTCCAATCGAATGCTGTGCAGGCACAGAACAATTAATCGTTGTCTGGAAAAGGAGGGAAAGCCTTTAGGTATGGGAATAATTTGTTGGGGGACATTTCAAGCCCAGAAGATATAAAAATGTATACAATTAAACTTAATAATTAATACAATATATATCTAACTCATTGAAAAATCGCTTAATGACAACAGTATTTTCTTGATTTAATCTATCGCCTGCATTTTGCTGCCCTTATTATATCGATCTGAGGGTCTCTCAGAAGTGCGTGCGTGCTAGATATAATACTTTAATTACACTTAGATTTTAGAAGAAATACTTCGTATACTGATAAGAAGTAGTGACGGGGGAGTGATAGTCGCCGGTTAGCTAGCGGATGAGGAATCGAAGGTAAACGGATCGACTTTGCAGCGTAAGGTTGCACCTAAATGCAGATCTTGGAGGTTTAGCTTGCTCGTTGCAAGCGCTGAAGGCTGAATGTAAGTAGGTAGTTATTTGATATGTTTCCCTGCTAGTGAGCGGACTCCTCTATTTTCTCGCGCATTTGAATTCCTCATTCATTTGCACTGCTTTAAAACCAGCTGCTATGCCGCAATATTTTACTACGCAATGAATTTAGATGAGGATTCAGCTGTAGCTCAAGCACAGCAGGGTGGGCCTGCCTTTAGAGATCTTGAACTCGCGATGCGGACGCCGAACGGCTCCAACAATGCCGAAACTAACTGTCCTAACGATGGACCTATCCTTCCCGGGCGCTCATTGTTGCCCCGAATTCTTGAGGACGCTACCTGTGAGAGGAGTACGTAAGATTGGACTTGTATACTCCGCCGGTCTCTCAGGTGATGTATGACGAGGATGTAGTTCTGGGCCATCTGCACGCGTGGCATAAGGTGTCATAAAACTAGCGAATTAATATGAGGACTTCCAACAACTTATCGTGACTACAGAGCGCGCGATAAACCAATGAAATCTTGTGTGCGTGCTTATATGAAACAAGCTCTTTATGAGCATAACAATCGCGTTGATAACTGTGGAGAATCAAGTTGTTAGTTGAAACAATTCAGCCCGATGGAAACAAGCCCCTTGTCTTGGGAACTCATAAAGCCGGGACCCGGGTTGCACTCGCGCTTTCAATATCAATATAAATATACAAGGCTTAGACGCCTCACAGGGAAATATCTCTAAACTACAATCAGCACAAACACGCAACACATACATCGCAACACACACATCGCAACACACACATCGCAACACACACATCGACTACTATCAAAGTCGACAAATAACCCATCTTACCAACACCTCTCAGAGCTATTAAATCATCTAAACAAAATGGCCTGCCAATTGATCATTTACACTTACGAGGTCTGCCGCTGCCCTGCCGGTACGGAGCAAATGCACGGCGCAGGCTGCCGTGGTACAGGTTGCCAACCACTGTACGCCGATGCCATGGTGCCAGGTTCTTGCAGAGCTTGCGCTAAGTAATAACTCAATGAAGTCACCCCCCGGTAGCCTCTTAGAAATCGCAGTTCACAGTTATTAGATACTACTAAGAACTAGACTAGAATAATAAAAGCAATCACACTTGATAAAACCTTAGAAATTGTAAAAGATTATACTATAACAAGAAAGAAATTCGTGTTATAGTTAACCATGATTTATCGAAATCCCAGGGAAGTAATGGACTGTAAGTCTTCAGAGTGTGGAAGTATATCTGTCATTTTCAATTTTACCGTCCTTAGGATAGAGCTCTATATCAATAAAGCGTCATAATAGTACAAATCGTCTGAAACTTTCTTCATCCAATGACCCTGGAAACTAGCCCCATCAATATATGGTCATCAAGAAGCCTCTCCATAGCATCCTCCTCAATGACGACCATAGCCTCTAACTCCCCGGACCCCGGCCTTGCAGGCAAGACCATCACCGATTGCGCGTTCCATTCACTACCCGCTCGACGTATCGCGTCAGGATACACTGCGCTGCTAGTGCCAGTAAGATTCCACTCCTGGCCGGCATTCATACCGATGTATCGCCAAGAGTTAAACATTAGCACCCGCGTATCGTTAATGAAGTAATCAAATACGAGATTCCGAGGATCCGGTAGGCGGGTGTACAAGCTGTGTCGTTCATGTATGAATTCGTTGTCTACCGCTTGGATCGAATCTTGCACTCTGCGAAAGATCGGCTCTAGGTGCTTTGCTACCGTGATCGAATCCGTGCTGTTAGTTGGTGTCTCACCAGCCTGAAGCAGCTCAGCTGTGGGAAGATTCGTGAGAGCCGCCTCTGCCATGTTACCAAAGTAAATGCTTGCTTGGCAATGGTCGAACACCTGTCTCCTAGCATCTACTATGGTCAAGAGCCTTGAACGATCCTCTCCATTCTTCATCACATGAGAAAGGGGAGCTCGCGCTTTTGCGGTGTGCACCCACAGCAACGTCATCAATGTGACCATTGTGCTGGGCCGTTTCATATTCCCAAATTGCTTCGCCTGATTTTGGATCGTCCCCATAGTAGCGTTCTTGAACACAAAGATCTTCCCGACTCGTTCGTTCTTCGCTGGCGTTTGGGCAAGCGGTGGTGCAAGAAGCATCCTCTCCGGAAATCGGTGATTGATGTCCGCCGGATCGAGAATCTGATCATCTATACGGCGTTCCTCAAAGGAGCTTACGATAATGACTGGCTCATTGCCATACGATGACGCTCCGCGACTCTCGGCAGAGAGCCAACTAATCACATCATCAACAGCCTTGCCATCACCCATAGAATGATGGAGATGGATTCCTAGAAACAGGCCACCATCAACTTTGTAAATGCGTAGAATCAGGGCGTGATCAACATCTCCGGTAGGAACCTCAAATTGTTTTCCAAGAAAAGCCGAAGCTGGGAATCCTGTTTCCTTGAGATGCGAGTATGTGTTCCTAAATGTACCTTTGATGTCGTGCTCTTCGACCGGGATGTCATGTGAATCTGACTTGTGGATCAGTGCGACAGAGCCACCGACCTTGAGACGTGATCCAAGCACAGGGCGATTTTCCCCAAGCTTTACAGCACAGGACTTCAGGTGTTCGATCGCGGCTGCGTGCTCATCATTGCTTAATTCAAAGCATAATAAGAAACGATTGTAGTTCCTAGGAGCAAGCTGATTCCAGGAGTTCAGAGGAACCCAATCAGAGACATCCCAAAAAGGGGTGTTAGTGTTAGCTTGTGTAGTCATTTTCGAGTATCTTGATTGCAAAGGTAAAGGTAAAGATGATGATGAATACTGATTTTAGCTAAATAAATATGTTTTTTTTTCACGAAGAGTACTGGTGAAACGCAAGCATGGCCCAATAGACTTCTGAGGAGAATGCGTACGCAATATTAGAGCTCATCGAGGACAAACAGCGAGCGGGCGTACTTAAGTATGCGTTGGCACTCGAGCACGGAAACATGTAACTTGGTGGCTAGACCAAGCTGAATCATCTATTCATTGCATGTGTTTTTAGATACAATCGTCTTGTCGCAAGCCCTTATATTTTCTCATCACTTGAAACAAGCCTGATAAGAAACAAGCCCCATTGTTTACTCTTCCAGTGTGTACTCTCCCCCTATTATGTGCTCTCTCCTATCACTCTACTATGCGGTGTCTCCTTACCTCCTTACCTCCGTTGTCAACTGAGGGATACAGTCCGCCTCCCTTGGAGCAACATTTAATAACTAGCCAATAGCTAGGCCTAATACCGATAGCGGGAAGAACGTCAGCTGCCCCCTTACATCTTTGTACAACGTCTAAGTGCTCGGCGATTTTATTTGTTGGGGCTTACAGCGTGTAGCCTAGTACGTCCTAAGGGATCTAGTGATGTTTCCGACCGCAAATTGGGGGCTTTTGTTGTTTTGTCACACTGGCCCGGGGAATCGCGGCGAGTCTCGGCTTGAGCTCACTCCTTGAATATTCATACCGGGAAAATTGACGGACATGCAATATAGTTGTCACTACAGAAAATGCTCCAGCTCTAATGTCAATTACTCGCACGGCTCCCCGTCGAGGTTCGGCTTTGGTTCTACGTGCCTTGTATGCAGGAATCGCCTTCAACCTGAAGACCTATGTATGGGTGAACCGTTCCTATCGTGATAACATAAGCGATTAAAAAAGGATGGCTCAAAGAGAACGAGAAGGTGGCAGACACCAACACCGTTTGTTCTTTCTAGACCAGCTATTCGAACATTGCATTCCTATTTCCTTGCCTTTTACTGCCTCTCGCCATCCTGACTTAGTCGTTTTACGTATAGAAATCCCAGTATCTACTATACCCAAGCCGAATGAGTAGAAACGGTGTTGAGTATCCCAAAATGAACATACCCGGAACGTAGAAGCACCAGAAGGATGGAGCCATCTAGGCCCTGTCAAATCTGCGAGGCGGAGGCGCGTGACCGCTGTAATTCAATGCCGTTCCCCTCTGATCCAGCTTCTTCACCACAGCGCCCAGAACGACCTTGAGCAAGTCATCGCTCGACAGTGACCCGGGCTGCCCAGACCACGTCGTGGTGTCGACGATATCGCGGGTGCCGGCCTCTTTATGCAACTCGTCGTCGAGGTACTCGAACGTGCGCTGGATCTCGGGCGTCGGCGTGCCGATCTGGAACAGCTGCACACCGACCTGGTGCTCGGGCACGTCCATCTTGTCGAGTAGCTTGGCGACATGCGTCAGCGGGGCGCGAATGTCGTCGTCGAACTGCCCCGCCGTGATGATGATGAGGTTGAGCGCCGCGTCTTCCTGGTCTGCCTTCAGTTTGCCGCAGTACCAGGCTAGGATCTTGGACACGCGTGCGCCTAGGTTGCACTTCCCCGAAGGCTTCACGCGGTTGAAGATGCCCTGCACCGTGTGCTTGTCGCGGGATTCCGACCCAACGGCCTCCTGGTTGCCGAAGCCGCCGATGTTGCGGTAGCCCGACTTGCGCACGTTGCCGATTCCTGACAGCAGGCCCTTGGGCCGGTGGTTGAGGAAGAAGACGTCGATGCCGTTCGGGTCGTATTTGGCCGCGATGGGGGTGATGCGCTCGAGCAAAGCGCGCACGTCGCCCCAGTACGGCGCCATGGCCGCCGAGTCGTCCACTAGGAACATGGTGTCGAAGCACCGCAGGAACCCCAGCGTCTCGCCGTAGTCGTCTGTGTTGAGGCCCTCGCCGGCCTCGGTGTCGGCCGCGGTTGGTTTAGCGGTCGGCCAGGCCTCCTCTTCCACTTGAGGTATTTGGGGCGCGAACCTATCCATTTTGTCTGCTTGGTTCTCGGATCGGGTCTATCGCCTCTCAGAATAGATCTACGGAAGGGTTTGGCAACATGTAGAGCCATAAGACCCAGCCTGTACTCGGTAATGATAGGTCGGATTAATGTTGGTAAGTACTTAGGTATGCTTATACACAGTGCAGGCAGCGTTGTGGGTCTCGCACAAGGGATACATATGTAGTGTGATACTGTATTCCCCACATAGGTATAAGTACATAGACCCTTTGGTTACCAAGTTCTCTTTCTGATCTTACCCTCTGTTTATTTATATTTGTTGCTTGCACAATCGGCGATAAGTACACCACTTGTCTTTCATACATCGGGAGCGTTCGATGCTGTTTATACGCGAAGACGAAATGGAACGGGAGGAAGAGTTCTACTTTGTTGCCCCCCGAGAGCCGCTGGCCTTAGTGAAACAGGGTACATTAAGAGCAATGCTTTTTGATGGGACAGCTCGTGAACTTGTAAAGTTCTTCGCTATCCCTGTTCAACCACAGTATTCTGCATCTACTAACAGCCAAGCTCGAGACAACGGTGATGCTCTTATTCTTTCTATGCTTCCTCCAGAAATTTACTACCTCATTTTCGACCACATGGAGTGCATCGAAGATGTCGTTTGCTTCGGTTTCACACACTCATATTTTTGGCCATTCGCCCGGAGTTATCTCGACGATCACTATAAATCATTCCTGGGGATTTGGGCGGGAAAGAACTTTGTTTGTATTGGGAATCACATTCAACCGGATGATTATCCTCCCGATCTCTTCTCAGCTGAGGAGCTAAATAAGTTGCGTCAGCGGAGGGTCTACACACCTACTAGCCGTGTACCATTTGCGCTCTGTCATTTCGCCGATCCTAAAGCCGACCACCCCAGAACCGATTTTGTCGACCCTAGGTGGGAAGCGTTGGATGTGTTCCGGCGTTACTTCCACCGGGATGACCGGGGCGGCACAAGGGACGTACTAAAATTCAAGCCGCGTATGATCCCAACACGTTCGACTTACTACCCTCGAGATCAGCCGTGGGTCCTTCGGAATCTCACAACAAAAGAATTTGTCCGAGCTGAAGGCATCGCTATAAAGCCAGAATATGTTCATGGCCCCAATATTGAGCTTGCAGGCTTTGGCGAAGTTATCATACTACGCACCTGCTGGTCGGGTTCCCTATGTGATATCCCTATCAACGGTACAACTGGTCAACCTAGGGGTGTGTGGGCAGGGCACCGCCTTGATATCACTACTCTGGCAAAACACAAGAGTGAGTTAGATAGCGCTAAATGGAGCGATGTAAGCGATAAGGTTGCAAAGGAGCTTGCCGATATCTGGTTTCATCGATTCGGCACCGATATACGTGAGGGCCTCCCTCATTGGTATCAACGACCGCTAATGCGAGATCCTTTCAAAGAGTCCTGGGATTGCCTACCATTTTGAAAGAAGATTCCCGCAAGCCCGTGCTTTGTTAGGCAATATACAAAGCAACCAATGCATTCGGGAAGAATCCGAGGAGATGTTAAAAGTGGAAAGATTAAAACCAGCCACCAGTGTTTTGTCCACCACATAAGGACTACCTAGCTAAAACTCGCGGGTATTAAAGTAGGACAAATAGCAAGCCACCTTAACCCTCTGAGTGCCGTTTTACCTCCGTGACTTCGGGACTTGTCTACAATCTCTTACTGGACCGCCCAATGATTCGCAAGCTCTACCATTTGTCACACCGGGGACTACTGCCGCTGGTTGTCCTTGCGTAACCTGAACTCCTACTAATGCATACTACTGCAGGGCTCAAGTCGGACAAACCACCGTCCTTGCCCCACGGGGTCCACAAAACCACTGCTGCGGTTATTCTCCCACTGGCAAGCCACTTAAAAGTACCGACCAAGCCACAGATTAAAACAGAAATCGCGATACAGGAACAGGGAGGAACGCACAGCTTAGCAGAGATATATATATATAACATATGTACTTTGTATAACATATCCAAGCTGCAATTGAGGGTATCTATAGGTATCAAGGAGGCGACCGCAACTGAGAGAGACTGCAATGAAGAGGTGGCAATGAAGAGGTAGCAATGAAGAGGTGGCAATGAAGAGGTGGCGAGCTATAGACAGCGTCCGTAATTAAGAAGCAGCTTGCGATTAAGCGGCGGCTTGCAATTAAGAGCGACCGTGACTAAGAGGGCCTACATTTCAGAGCGAGTACTTTGTACTTCGTATGCCTGCACATATATACATGTACCTTGGCCTCCGCTCGGCCACCAGCAGAGTTACTACTACATGAGCTAGGTACTCCTACTACATCCTAACGCTACCAGAGCTACCGCAGGTACCAGACCACTAGACCGGAGCCACCAGCGCTGTTGCATTTCAACCCTAACTGTTGCATGTCTGTTTACACACCTTAAGCTAAGATATTGTTGAAGAGAAGTGGGGCTGGAGCCATGGAGGCTCCCGGCAGTGGTCACATGACGGAAGGTTATGTGACAGGCCCTGCAGGGCCGGCGGAGCGGCTACAGGTTAGTCCGGCCGCTCCATGGGTATATAGACCAGTTGTCGCACGCACACCTAGATAGATAGATTCTACCTAATAGATCATCCGAAACTCCTTGATTACTAAAGCCTATGACTTCCACTGTTAGCTATTCGACCCATTTCTCCGTCAGAGATATCTATAGTAGTTAAAAAGAGTAGACTTATCCTAGAGGACGGACCTAACAACTTTTATATCTGCAGAGTTCGCGCTATACTTATATTGTATGCTTTTACAGTTTAAAGCTATTTAGCCCTCCTTAATCTATAATATATTAATAAAAGCTAGAGGTTAAGATCTTTTATATAAGTAATTAGCTAACTAAGATCTAAAACTTAGCAGGCAAAAAGTAGGGATAATATATTTTTATAAAAAACTTTAACTTATATTATTTGCTATAAAACCTAAAGGATAAGAAAGCAAAAAAAGCAAACGAATTTATAAAGTTTATAACTAGCTAAAACTTTATACTAGCTATACTATATAAAAAAATTACTAGAATTAAAAAAAAACAAAAAGATTTAACTTTAAACTTAGTTTAAGTATTAGAAGATTTTGTAACTATATATTAAAAAAACTTAGAGTAGCTAAAGTTAGACTATAAGGTGCTATAAACTACTATTAATTTAATAATAGTGCTAAAAAGATATTTTAAATAAGTAAAAAGCTAGAATTAGCTAAAGCTAAATAAGATAATAGCAGTAGCAAAAGCAATAGCTTATATTATAAAAACTAATATATTATAAATTAATAGCAACTTTAATACTACTTTTGATTTTTTAATTAAATAGCTAATAGCAATAGCAAATATAGCAGTATTATACTTTAGCATACTAAAAAGTCTAGCTATATATATATAATATATCTTGTACTTGCATAAATATTAAAGGAAATTCTTTTTTCCTTTAAGCTTTAGTTTTATATACTACTTATTATAAAACTAGTCCTAAGTTAACTGTTATACCTAACTTAAATATCTTCCTACTTTATAATAATTCTAAAGCTTTTACTAAGAGGTTATTTATAATACGCTTATAAAAAATGATTTTATATAAAGTTAAAATAATTATAAGAAAAGATAAAAACTAAATATATTTAGAATGCTTGCAAAATAATACCAAAATTATTCTATAAAGTAAGTAATTGTAAGGCTTAACTAAGCTTTATAACTTTTATACCTTGTTAATTATGCCTAATATATCTACCGATATTACAAGCTTGCAAGAAGCTTTTATAAAAGCTTAAGCTTTTAATTAGCAACTTTAGTTAAAAAGAGATTAATATACTGCTAAATTATATAACTCTTATAGCAATATTAATTTATAATCGGATTTAAAAAAAAAAGCCAATAAGCTTTTATATAAGCTAAAACTAAAAAATTCTAAAGACTTTAAATTTTTAAACTCTTTAAAATCTTTTTAACCAAACTTAAAGCTATATTATAAAAGCTTTAATAACGATAACTTTTCTAACTTAGATTTTCTTACTAATTAAAACAATTAGCAATTTTAACTAAAATAACAATAATATTATAACAAAATAAAATTGGAATATATCTGTATTACCTCCGGGTTAGGGTTTAACGGGCTGTTTGTAAGTTTTAACATAGTAAAAAAAAAATTTTACCTTTTGTTATATATTTAACTTTTTTATTATTAGGGCTATATAGGTGCATCTTATACCATAAAATATAGCAAAATTTAAGAAAAAATATAATATAAATTATTATTCCGTGCACCCTATATTTGTTAAGTTATTCTTGTTTTAAGTTATACTGGTACTATATACTACTTATTTACTTTTTCTAAACTAATTAAAATGTGTTTTTAAACCCTGTTTTTCTATAGTACTTAGGTACTTAGTTTTATTTCTTTTTACTACTCTGAATTGACCCAATTAAAATGTGTTTTTAAACTCTGTTTTTTTATAGTATATAGATACCTTTTCTAGTTTCCTTTTCTTATACTTTGTATTTTTTAAAATAGATTTACTATATACTACTATAAGCATATATTAGCATATATATTTTGCGTAACTTTAAATTATGCTTTTGTTTACTAAATCTATACTTTTATATAAAGTAACATATAAGCATAAGCTAATTACTAATTGTTAAGCTTGTATATTTAGGTTACTTATACTTTAAAATATAAATTTAAATTTATTTTAGCTGCCTAAATTTTACTATATATATATTTGCTTAGCTTATGCTTTAAAAGCTAGCTTTAATATCTTTATATTAGGCAGATATAATACTGCATGCTGTTAATACATGCGCTAGTTATAGTATAAAAATGCTAAATAAGTCGTTTTTTAATCTAATTTATATT
The DNA here is from genome assembly GCA_022578855.1 of Nemania serpens. NCBI lineage: Eukaryota > Fungi > Ascomycota > Sordariomycetes > Xylariales > Xylariaceae > Nemania > Nemania serpens. Next base: position 144,307 of record MU396768.1, read on the forward strand.
TTATTACGTATATATAATTATAAAGCTATTGCTATTAATATATAAAATAGTAAGTTAATTTTTACTAGTAGGAACAATATTTAAAAATTTATTTTTTGCGATATTGCTTTAAGCAATATATGGTACCAAAAGTTTATACTTTAGCTTATTCTTCCTTATTATATTTTGCTATATTTTAACATAAGTAATTTACTTAATATGTTATATATTTATCTATTTTATAATGTTATTTATAAGGTTAAAGCGTAAAGCTCCAAAGTTGATACTATATCTTCCTATATATAAGCCCGTTTTTTTGTACCTGCTGTAACAGCTTTTTATTTATTTTATAATATTTGTTACTATTTTTTAATTATGCTTTAAAAATTAGTACTAAGTAAACTACCGCTTATTTGTACTAAGCGTACCTAGCAGCAACATAATAGGTTATAAAAGCAGACAATCTAAGAAGCTAAATAAAATAATTAAATATAGATTATATTGCAATTTACTCCTTGGTTTAGCTATGCTTTTATTACTTCTGCTTCTTTTTAAGCCTTTTTTGTAGCTATATATATAAATGCTTTATCTAGCGCCACACCTTTAAACTCTCCTACTTTAGCTATACTTTTAGCTACTTTTCCAGATTTTCTTTCCGTTATATTATTAAATTTTTATACGCTTACTACTTTTTTTGATGCTTTTGCCAATATACCTTTATATAACCTATTTTTTAGTACCTTTTTGCTATTAGCAATCTGCTATAGCTAAACCTTTACTTTATTATGCCCTACTAAATCTAATATAAATAACCTATTTTTGCTGCTTTATACTAAACCGCTAATATTTTACTCTAATTATAGTACTATTTTTTAGTTCTACCGCTAGGTATTAACTGCAGCTTTAGACCTCCTTATGCTTAATATGCCACCCTATATTATACGTAAAACTACTGGCGCGTCTAATATAAAAAATAATAAAAGCAGCTTTAAAGTAGGTATAACTAATAACAAATGCCTCAAAAATAGGGAGAACTACTAAGGTATCAAAGATTAAAAGGACCTTAAAAATAAAGAAAACGTTAAAGAATACAATAGCGCTACAATTTTCGATTTTAAAAATTAATAAGCTATAGAAGATAAAGAAGCTATTAAAGACAAAGAAAACAAAGAGGCTATCAAAGACAAAGAAGATAAAAAGGCTGTCAAAAATAAAGAAGATAAAGAAGCTGTCAAAAACAAAAAAAACAAAGAAAATATCGCAATTTTTAACATTAAAGATAAAAAAGACAAGGAGTATTACTAAAGCAGCAAGAGCAGCAAGAATAAAAAGTTAAATAGCAATTTTAACTCTAATTTTAACTTAAAGTATAGCAAGTCTAGCAGCAAGTTCAACAAGAAATTTAATCTAGAATTTATAGATAATAAATCTTTTTTACCTTTAAATAACCTATTTTTGCTATTTTAATAGCGTGGCTCTTATATTTAGTTTGCTATGCTTTTTTTTTCTTCCTTATTTTTTATACCTTTAAACTACTAGCTTTGTAAACCTTTTTTAGTGCCTCCGCCTGGCCGTCTATAGATATAATAAGCGTTTCTAACTCCTTCTTAAGCTAAAATACTAAAAGTATAAACCTAGCTATAGCATATTTTTAACTTAATATGTTTATATAGTAAGTTCTTGTTTTTTTTTTAATTTATTTTTATACTTAAGGCTAAATACTATAGCAGAACCTTTTTAAAAGCTAACTAAGAAACTAGATAGCTCGAATTAGTAGCTCCTATTTTTAGCTATCTAGTTTCTTAACTATTTATGCAAAAAATATTAATATTATAGGTTTAACTTGCTACTTTTTATATTATAAATAATACTTGTTATATTAACTACGTTAAAATATTTAATTTTTTGTACTACTTTTAAATAAAAATATATATTAAAAAGAAGTTATACTATTAGATATGTTTACATAAATAGTATATCCTACTAACCTTAATACTTATTTTATAACCTTTAAAAGTAATATTATAAAGATAAATATATCGAGAATAAAGCTTAGTAAACCTAAGGCGCTATATTATATTACTCTTTTTAACTATAAAAAGCCTAAGCTTTTTTTTTAATTTAGCAAAAACTAATTAAAAGACCTGCAGATACAGCTATTAATTAGTTATATATATAATATTAACAGCTATATTATATGCCTATAATTCTTGCGCGCATTTCTTTGCTACTTATTCTACCTAATATACCTGCTGTTATATGCTAGCACCTTGTTATAAAACCTATATTATATAATAAGAAAAGTTATAATTTATTATATACCTAATATATAACTTAGTAGTTTTAATACTACTTGCTTAAACACCGTTTATATACTATTTCTTAATATACCAAAGCTTTACTTTAACTAACCTATTTACCTTTTGTTTAAATGCCAATAGCTATTTATTAACGAGTACTTCTTACCTGCTTTTTAACTTAGCTATCCTATAACTACCTACTAATAATACCTACTTTTTTTTGCCTAAGCAAAAGCTAAAGCCAGTATTTAATTTCTTATTTGCAAAAAAGGTACTACCTAGCCGCCGTATGCTTAACTTAAATACCTAATTAAGTATAATAAAACTGCTAGTTTTTAAATTAAACTAAAAGCATACTATAACTAGTATATATTAAGTTATTTTATTAGTTTTATCTTTATTATATAAAAATATAATACTAAGGCATAAATTGCTAGTGCTACTTTAAAAGGCATATTATAAAAGTTTTATTCCTGCTATATAGCTAATATAAATCCTACCTATTTTAACCCTAACGTATTATAAGTTAATTTTAGCTTTTATAACATTTTTTGCAATATTATTTTACTTTCTAATAATAATAGTATGCTGTCGCTTACTATGCTTTATAAGCCTTAGTACTTAAACTATATATACCGCTAACTAGAAACACTGTTTACTAGGTTTATATTATATTATTAGTTATAATACCTTTTCTGTAACACTAAGTTTATTAAACTAATTAAAACGCCTAGCAATAAAGCGGTTATATATCCTATTAAGCAAGTAAAAGCATATAACTTATATAAATAGTATATTATAACGCCTAATTATACTTATTAGCTTTTTTACCAACTATAGTTTAAACTTTTAAGCTTTAGTTCTAATAACTTTTCTTAAACAAGCTAGTATAGCTTAATTACTAACTACTTATGCCTTTTTACTGTTTTTTAGCGTATAAAAATATAGCTATAAAGTATATTTAAGCTATACCTTCTAAATTCTACTGTTTGCCTGCCCTTATTTAGTATATAGCGCAAATATTATATACTATAGTTTTACCTATATATTATAGATATTTTTACACTATTTTGTAGCTTTTTGCTTTAGCTTTTTTTACTTTTTAACTCTAATAGCGCTTACAATTTATTCTTTTTTATATATACTAATAATTTTAACTGCTTTATTTTACTTTTTATAACATATTTTATTAAGCTTATCGAAAAACTTGCTATATTTGCTATAGCTAACCTAACTATTCTACAGTAGCAGTTTAATACTTATAAGTATATTAAATATTATAATACTGTAAAGCTATTTTATAGTTTATTATAGCAAATATATATAGGCTTTAACTTTTATAAATATAATTAGATTTAGATATAAAAGTAGAAAAAGCATTAACATAATAAAGCATACCTATTAATTAAGCGCAGTTTTAATATTAAATCGATTTATAATAAATATAGTATAATTTAGCTATTTAATAAAGCTATAGAATAGCATATACCTTGTCTTAGTAGTAATACTTACGCTAAACTAATTATTCTATTAAGTATATACTTAAGAAATAATTAAGCAAATATAGCATAAAGCCGTAGGCATAAGTATTACTGCTCCTTTTTTAAGCTAATTGCTTACCTTATAGCTATATTTATAAAGCGTATAGCTAAAATTATATTACTAAAAAAAGCAAACAACTCTAACAAAGCTAAACAAATATATATATTCTTATTCTAAGTATACTTATAAGCTATAGTTTATATTTATAACTATAAATTCTTAAATGCTTATTTTAGCTACTTTAACAAGCTAAAACTACTACTTGCTACTATAAATTAATTTAAACGCTTTATTAGCTTATATTATAAAACATTTAAAAGCTACTTCTATATTTTATTAGTTGCTAATATATACTGCATATATATATATATACTAAAAGTATTAAGCAAGGTTAAGGTTGCTAAGCTTATAAACAAAAAGCAACTACTTTTTAATAGTAGAATCCTTTTTCTAACGCTAGCTAAAGTTTATAAATAATATAGCACTAGTAACTAAAACCTTAATAGTTCTTATAGTTAGTACAATTATATTATAGGTATACTAAGCAATATAAATAATACCTTAGTATAAACCTTTAAACAATTTGTATAGCTTTACTATAAAATAAACATAGTATAAAAAGTATAAGCAATTAATACTGTTAGGATATATTATAAAGTAAACATATAATATATATTTTATAATACTTTTGCTAGCACTTATATTTTTGTTACTTCTAATTTTAAAAAGACTAAGTTTTTGGTAGTATAGTTTAATTGCCGTTAACTCTTTTAATTTAACCTTTTTGCTATTTTGTACTACTGTCCTATTATAAGCAAACGCTTTTATATTGCTAAAGATATATTACTTATATTACTTAGTTATAAGCTAAAGCTAATATAGAATAACTCTACTTATTGCTAGCTAAAGCTATATATTACAAGTTTATTACTATAGCAATATTATAACTATAGTTAACATTTTCTACTTAACTACTTACTTTAATTTAGCTAGCACTAAGTATTTGCCAAAATCTAAGCCTTTTTTTCTACCTTTAGGTACATTATACCTCCTAATAACAGTTATTTTTTTACGTCTGCTTAACCAAATAATAACTTTTTTAACTGCTTTTTTCCAGCCAATTTGTAAGAAAAGATATTAAAAGTGCTCTTAGTAGTTAATTATATACTAATTCTTACTATTAAGGTATTTGCCTAATCTTTAAACCCTAATTAAGCTATAAAACTTTTGCTTTTATAGTTTTATAAAAACCTTAATTTTAACCTTAAAAAGATCTAGCCCTACTATAATACTATTATATTATAGTAATAAGGTTATAAAATTAAACTAATAAAATAAGAAGTACTAGTAGTATATGCTACAAGTAATAACAAATGTTTAGATTAAAAAAAAGAAAGTAGTAGCAGCAGTATTACTAAAACTATGTCTACTAAGCCAAACAATAATAAAAGCAAATCTATAAATAACGACATATAATATAATAAGATATCTTTTTTGTATAATAAATAATAAAGTATAAACAACTTATACTAAAAAACTAGATAGCTATATATAGTTTTATATAGTTTATGTCTTATACTATAATAAATATATTTAAACCTAATTAAAAAACTAGATAGCTAATATACCTTTTTTAAGATATAGCTTTTATATTAATTTTTTATCCTTTTTATAACTTTTTTTTGCCTTTATATAGCTACCTGCAAAAAATTAACCTACTAGCTATTTAGATTTTAAATACTATATTTACTTTATATGCCTTATTAAATATGTTATACTTTTTATATTTATTTTTAAAAAGGTAATATATATATATATACTTTAAATGCTAAATATAATTATAAAACTTTATATTTCTAACAAAAAAAAAGACTTTTCTAAAGGCTACAATATATATAAAATTCTTAAGAAATATTTACGCTATATATAGCTAGATTAGTATTTACCAAAGGTAGAAGCTAAAGTATCTAAGGTATATATGCTAATAAAAATACCTATTAAAAAAGAAACAATTATACAAAATCTAAACGCTTTTTAACTATTTTAAATATTTGATTTTAAAGCAACTAAAACAACTATATATAATTAGGTAGCTAGATTTTTTATATTATATCTATATTTTAAAACTATTAATAACTTCTATTTCTTTGTTAATATATATAATAAAGCTATACTTTTTAGTTATATAGTTTTAAATTCTACTATATATTATATGTTTAACTTTATTATATTTAGTTACTAATTTTATTTTAGCTTTTAAAGTTTTAAAGCTTTATTATAACTACTAAGTTATAGTAGTAAATAATAAAACACTAAATATAATCACGCTAATAAATACAGTATATAAGATTTATAACAAATTAGAAACTAATTTAACTTAAATAGCTATTATATAATTCCTTAATAAGAAAATACCTAAAGACTAGCCAAATATAAAGCCTATAGATAATATTTACTTAACTTTTATAATTAGATTTGCAATAGTAACAGCGGCATATACGCTTTTAATTACTTTTTTTTAATATTTCTATATTTAAAGAGACAAAACTTATATAAAGCTTTTTAGCTTTACGTGCAAGAACTAGTACTAAGTTATTATATTTGCTAGTTTTTATTTCTATTAATAATATAGCTTATTAAAAAAAAACTACGTAAAATAAAGCTATAAACTAGCCTTACTACTACTTATAATTATTATATCTAATAATATAGTAAACAATTTATGCTAGCTTAACTTTTAGGTATTATAAGCAGAAAATAATGCAATAAGCGGTAACATACTTTTAACTTTATAAGTTGCTATAAATTTATAAAAACATAAAATCCTGCAAAAAGTATAAATTAATTACTTAGAAAAGTAGGCAGTAGTAATTAAATAAGAACTAAACGCAGCTTATAGCTTTTAGGAGTAGAAGAAAATTAACTATTATATTTTTTTAATTAACAAATAAATTATATTTATTGTAATAAACTAAAGTTTTAGTATAGTTCTACTTTATTTAAGCTAAGGCGATATAAAATATTTGCGCAAATAAATAGTAAACTGCGTTAGCAATATTATAGTTAAGAACTTAAAGCTTTTTTAATACCTATTTAGCGGGAGAACTATAGTAGACGTTATTGTTAACATAAATAATTGCATTATTTTTAAAAATCTAATAAATAATAATACTAAACTTAGTACTTTAATTACTAATAATAAAAATATATAGTTAAACAATAATAACGTTTTTTTAAAAATAGTAAATAAGAAAGCAAAATCTAAAAAATAAGATTATGTTGCAATAAATTAAATAGCTATAAGTAGTTCTAGTAGTAATAAAATAAGTGTTAGAAAAGCTGCTAAATATTTATATCTTAATTAGGAAAATGCTACTATTTTAGACTTCTTAGCTGCTATATATTGACCTTATTAAATTATTAATAAGCAATTTTTTTTTCTAAATACGATCTAGAAACTAAATAGCTATTAATTCTAGCTATTTATTTTTTTAGTTTATTACTAATCTTTTTAACATTTAGATATTTGTAATTGCTTTTTAAAGCTTTTAAGCTTCCTATAATTTGTTTATTTAGCTAACGAGTGCGGTACTAGTAAGACTATTACGTTTAGCGGTATACTATACTACTATTTAGAAAAAATAGCGCTTAAAGTAGAAGCTGCAGCAATTACTTACTATTTAAGCTTGGTTATTACTATAGTACTAGTTGTACTTTAAACCTTTAAATATTTAACTAGGTTTTTTTAAAGGAAGCTTTAAGTCTATTTTGCTTTTAGTAATAGCAAAAGCAAGCAGAACTATACTAAGAAATCTTATATTTTAAGCAAAAATAGGTTTAAAAAATTTATAAAAAATCTAGACCTAATAGATTTTAAAGTAAATTAACCTTAAAAAACTAAATAGCTATTAGTATAGCTATTTAGATTTTATTGCCTACTTAAACTATTAGAACTAACCTATATAAACTAGTTAAATAGTTATTATAACGTTAACTAGTACTTTTGCTACCTATTATATTACTAAGGTAAAAAAGTTAGTTAAGAATTTAACTAAAAAAAAGTGTAACAAACTGGAAATTTTAAATAAGTATAATATATAACTTAATGCGTCTACTTTTAAAAAGGTTATAACTATAAAAAAAGGCGTTAAAAAGCTAAAAAAACCTCTTAAAGCTATTAAGCTTATTTATATACTAAATTAGTTTAACTTTAAAGTTCTAGTTATTAATAAGGCCTACTTATATAAAAATATAATATATATGATATATTAAATAATAGCGTTTATTAAGCAATAATGTCTGCTTTTATTATTTATAACTTTTTTTATAAACTATTTATACAATATGCTAAGCTATTTACGCTTTAAATTTCTTAATATATCTAATATTAGTAAACTTTTTAAGCGCTTTAACTTACTTAAATGTTATAATATTAGATTTAATTTTTATAATCCGCTAGGTGCTAATGTATATATAGATTTTAAAGGCATATTCTGTAAAGCTAAAGTTTTTATACTACTATTTTTTATTCTATTTAAAAATGCTATAAAAAAAGAAAAAGAGCTAACTTTAGCTTATAAAAACAATAGTTATTACTAGTAGACTTTTTCCCTCTTACTGTTTAAGCTTGCTATACGTAAGTATAGTTAAGAATATAACCTCTATTATATAATAATTGGCGCAATTTATAAGTAGGTTTTTTTGCGCAAAAATATAAGCATAAGTATACTAAATCTTAGCAGTAAATTAATTTTACTTAGTAACAATATCTTAGAAGTTAAGTTTACAACTATTTATATAGAACTAGATAATAAAAAAATAAAAGCTTATAGCAAATGGTTTTATAAATAGTATAAAGAATTATACACTATTTTTTTTAAAAACGAGCTAAAAGAAACAAAAAAGTAAAGCTATATTATATATAAAAATAAAGCAACCAAAAAATTAACGCTAAACTTTAATATTTGGCGCAAACTTAATATTCTTGCTATAAACTCCAATAATATTAAAATATTATATTTTAGCAAAAAGAGTAAGAATAAGGCAGCGTTTAAAAAAATTAAGACTTAATTAACCTTTAAGCTTTTTATATCAAACTTCTAAAACCAGCTAGCTAAAAAAAAATAAGTAAAATAAAATAAACTAAAGAAAATAACTGCAGAGCCAGTTGTAGCTATAGGTATTAAAAAAGTCTAGCAATTAATTTATAATACTGCTAACGGCGGCGCTAGCTATATATTTTACTAAACTAAAAAAAATGCTAAAGCAGCTATACTTACTAATTAAATTAAATAGTACTAGTACTTTATAGCGCAAAATTAGCTACTTATATACTTAATTTTAGAAATCTAAAACTATGTTTAAAGTCTCTAAAATAAAATAGGTTTACTTAATTAGGCTATTGTTATAGTAGATTTGCCTTAGTTATAGCAGTAGGTTTTACCGACTCTTAAATCGTTTTTCTTACTTTTATTACAGAACATATATATATAAGAAGCTTTAAAGTATTACTAACTATAAGCTATAAAAAATTACTTATTTTATTTAAGCTATTAGATTTTAAAGTAAATATATTAGCGTTATACTATAGTTAAAAAAAGCATGCTAATATTGTTTAAACTTTTAATAATTTTATAACTAATATTAAAATCTTAATTTATAGTACGTAAATAATAAGTACCAGCATTAACCTTTACAGTAGTTGCTATTATAAGTTTGTCCTTATTTTGCTATAAAATATAAACTATTTAAATTAGCTTTTTAGCCGCCTTATCTAAATTAACTAAAAACGATTTATTAAATAAACTATTATTATTATACTTTTTATAACGTATAAGTTATATAAAGCTATTATATAAAAAAAATATACTAAATAACTTGTAGTAGAAAGCGACCTTTCCGACGGTATCTAAGGCAACATTAGCATCCTAGTAATATATAAAATTATTTAGCAGCTTTATAACCAGCTATATAGCAAATATTTAATAAATGTTCTAGATTTTACTTATTCTTTTGTATTAAAGCTTTATATTAAGCAGGTATTATATATAATATCTACTATTGCTTAGCTAGCTTTATAAAAGCTTAAAAATTATTAGTTATTTAAAAGTTGTTAGCTTATAGATTTTGTTGCTTATACTTCCTAGTTAGTTAATTCTAGTGCAAAAAAAGATTTTGTTATACTAACTATTCTTGCTAAACTAGTTTTTCTTATAGATACTACAAACTAGAACTTTAAGTTAACCTAAACTAATATAAAAAATAGAACATTTTTTTTAATTAAAAAGGCTATAGCAAAAGCTATAAAAGTTAATGCCTTAAAAGCTAATAAGATTAAAAAAGCAAAAAAGGCCGCAGAAAGAGTTGCAAAAAAGGCTGCAAAAAAGGCTAAAAGTACGGCTTAAAAAAAGAAAAAAATAGCCGATAAAATAGCCTAAGTAAAACAAAAAGCGGTAACTTAAAAGCAGAAGTTAAAATAAGCTAAAGCTAAAGCAGATAAAAAAAAAAATAAAAAAGGCAAATAAACCAGCAAAAAAAAGAAGTAATATAGCAAATAAGACATAAACGCTAAATAAAGTAGTAAAAAGTTTATAAAAGGACATAAAAATAAAACAACTTGCTTTTACAACAATATAATATAATTTTAGCTTACTTTATAGCTTAGTTTAAATACTAATAACTTATAAATTTTAAGTACAGAATTTTATAATTATATATTTTGCTTTTCTAAGGTATTTTAATAACATAGTAATATTATTAGCAACTATAAAGCTATCTGTTCTTTTAGCACCTATTTAATAGTTCCTTGTAAAAATATATACAAGGTAGCTTATATAATATACTTTTTTATTTATTTATTAAATAAAAAAACTTTATATTAACTTATTATAAAGTAGTTAAAAAACTAAATAGCTATAAAGTTAGGTATATGCTTTTTCTATACTAATACTTATATAGTAACAAACTGTTTATATAAGCTCAGCTTATTAGGCAAGTTAGAAGTAATTAAAAAACTAAATAGCTGTAATATAAACTTTATAAAGTTTTTTTAGCTAATTACTTTATTTTTGCTATAACTTTTTTATAAAAACAGCTATTTATTCCAGCTATTTAGTTTTTAACCCTTATTTGTTAACATTTCTTAGTTGTTTTAACAGTAGAATTTTAATATAACAAATATAGCAAAAAAACCAAGCAAAAGCAACCTACCCTTTAGTTTTAGTAAGGCTGCAAATAAAGCAGTAGGTAGACCTAAGAAATATCTTAATAAAAATAACAACTACAGGGGAGCAAACTTATACAAAATAATCTAAAAGGGCAGGTTTAATACTTTATTATAGTTTTATAAACCTAGCAATATGCTTTTTTAAAAAGCGCCAGCTAAATATATTACATTAAACAAACTTACCAATAAGGAAAAGAAAATAATACTAATTAATAGTATTTATAACATAGATTATCTAATAACTAAATATAATTTATAATAAGTAGCCGCCTACTTCTACTTTTTAATAGCAGTATTACTTAAATGCTATATGTTTATAGAAGGTATATTAACCCGCTTTTATACTATGTTTTATACTTTAATATATTTATAGCTTTTATTTATTTTAAGTTTATATATAAGTATTTCTAGAAGTTATAAGAAAGTATAAGTAAGCTAGTACTACTTATAAGCTTTTAAGCAAAAACTTTATTTGCTATACTTTTTTTTATTTAATTAAACAATAAGCTAGTTATAAAAATGCGCAAAAAAAAGGTACTTATAGCTACTAGCGACTTATTAAACGAGTTACTAGTTATTATAATAGCTAGTTTATTAATACTTATAGATTCTAACCCAGTTTAGTTTTATAAAACGCTTACTAATAACTTTAAGCTAAATATAGTCTTTATATTAGGCTATTTATTTAAGGATTAAAATAGAGCGCTTATACTTTATTAACTAAATGTTTATAACTATAGACTAAGTAGTATATATAAGTACAGCTTTAAGTTTATACTTGCTATTTCGACTAATGCATATAAATAAATACTAAAGTTTTAAATAACTAATACAGCCGTTAAAGCTTATAAGGTTATATAAAACGTCTAAAATCTTTATTTACTACTAGCTTATATATTTATAAGTATTAGCTAATTACTAGAAATTAGTATAGCAGATTATATAAAAGTATATATATTGCTAAATAATAGCTTAAACTTTAATATAAAGTTTATTAGCGCTATAAAGCTTGTTTTTAAGTTGTTTAACTTATACTTTATACTATATATAAATTTATGCTATATTTACCTTCTATTACTTACTAACTCTAATACCACCTGCTTATTATTAATACTATATAGTTATTGCCATAGCTATATAAGCAATAAAAGCTTAAATACTAAGGCTAACAAATATAGCAATATATTATAGTTAGTATAACAATTTAGCAGAGTTAATAATATAATAGTAGAATTTATTTTTATATAGTAGGTAACAACTTTACTTACGCTTCCTAATAAAACAACCTTTAATTTATTTATAAAATCTTTTACTTTTAACTCTTTAGTTAACAACTTAATCAAAATAAAGCCTAAAGTTGCTAAAGCTATTTTAGCAGTATTTATTAACTCTAAGTTAATTGCCCTTTTGGCTTATTAGCCCTATAATGCTGCTATTATTAACCGTTAATAAAGTTTCTAATACGTACTAATAAGGGGTCTCCTTATCTTGTAGATTAGATAAGGTGGAGACCTTAGGTCTCCACCATGGAGGCAAGCCCTACGGGCTACTTCTATTTAATCTACATCTTCTTTTACGGACTTAACTACTAGTATTAACTGCAACCCCTAGTACACTGTACTAAATGGTAGCTAGCGTCCTAAAGATCATTCTTCCCTTCAGGCTCTTTATTGGGCCGTTTCTTTTTTCCTGCCGGCAGATTACGTGTGCGGAATGGTTTGTAACCTCCAAACACGAAAATTCTGGCATTCTGGTTAGGTTGGCTTGCAGCACCTAACCACCCTCCTCAGCACACAGATCTCAGCCAGAGTGGTTTGCAACCTCTGCTGCGATTTGTGCGTTTCTAGTCATCTCACAGGCTACACCGATTGAATTGGCTTGCAGCATTCAATTACAACAGACAACTTCAATTCGGCCAAGCTACCTGCCGACCCTTCGAACACACATCGTCAAAGATTGACTCGCTAAGCCTTAAGCCAACGACCACACCTGCGAGATCGACGCTAAGATCTAAGCCAAGATCTACCTGCCTGTAGTTAAGCAAAACTCTACACTTTGTCTCTTCCACTACTCTAGCCGCAGACTGCGCTCAGACAGTTTAATCCTTTATCCTGCGTTAGCAGCCGTGCTATCTGAAACACTACCGTACCCGGTACTTAGTACACAATAGTCTATGGTTTCCTAGCTAAGTTAGCATATACTATATACTCTCTTATATCTATATCTGACACGCTCTTTTTGTTTTTTATACCAAAGTTTATTTTATATAGCCTTTTTTCTAAGTTTTGTAGGCTGTACGTAATTGTTTAAAAGTGTGCAATTTGTTGTAGAATAGCTAACAATAGGTGCTAACTAAGTAATACATAAATAAAGTTTCTTTTAAAACTTGCTAAATCATATTGTATCCTTATATTTATAGATATTCTACATGCAAAATACTTATACTCTATAAGCACTTTGTACTTTATATACCTTAATTGGATACTTATACTACTTAGTCATGATTAAGTCTTTATATGTATTTCTAGTATTATTTAAATCGGCTTAGGCAGTGATATCTAAAGTAGATTGTAATACTATAATCGAAGAATTTGGTAAACCTGTTTCTGTTAAAAACTTGACACTAGAGTTAGTTAAAGTAGGCTTAATACCTGTACCGCTGAAAGCAAAGTTACTACTTAGACTACCTCTAAGAACCAAAAGGAGCCTAAGTTAGTTTAGTTAACAGCCGATATTAAAAAGACCTCTGACTATAACTCCAATACTAATTGGCTTACCTAATAAGCCCACCTATTTTATAATACTCTAATAAGTTGATTGACTTCCTTTTCGATTACTTTAACCTGATTCACACACTATAAGTGCCCTGGCTAAATCCTTACAACAAGGGGCAGCCCGTAAGGCCGCACTGTTTTAACAAAATAACTCCTTCATTAAACCTGAGGGAGATAGTTATTCTAAGAGATAGGAACTGCTTAAATATGGTAACAATTTTTAAAGTTGGAAGTTTATCGAGAAAAAGTTCAAGGATTAGCAAACTAAAAATTAGATAATAGCTAATAAAATCTTTAATTTCAAAGAGAATGCAGCTTCTTATAGAGAAGTTAAAGAAGTTAAAGCTAGCGTTAACTTTTTTAAGTTATATATAATATCCCTAGCCGACAGCATTTTAATAATGTTATAGGTTTTTTAGGGTAGGGAATACCTAGGAGCAAGTTTTTGTAGTTCCTTTAAATAGTATAAGGAATCTGTACTGTTTTTATAGCTAATACTTAGCCGTGATAAAGGCAAGTCAAAGGCTAGGACCTTGTTTCTGTCGCTAAGTTTTAACTAGCCTGACTTACCTTCCCCTTCCGCCTTTTATTAAGGCAATGATAGCCTGGCAAGGCTTGCACAACAACGAGATGTACTTAACCAATCGAGCCAGCCAGCTACACCAGTCTAGGCGGAACAGCCAGTGGCGCCCCAGTTGGTGCAACCTCCGATGCGACAACCTGTGTTCGGCGCACCAGCCGTTCCTATGTCGGGATTCGGCCAACTGGCCGTCCAGGCGGGAGTTTAACTAGATGCACCTGGCATCCCAAATCCTTTTGTGCAATATGCTCACACGTCGGTTCCTGCACCTGTACCTGCACCTACGGCTGCGCCTCGAGGTGTTGCGCCTCAACTTGATCCTGCAGCTGCTTCCTTTCCTCAGGCACCTGCTGTCTATTTTGCTGAGAGTATTGCGCCAACCGTTGAGCAGTCACCCGAGCATGCCTACGGTTAAATATATTATAATAAATTATCGCAATACCCTATGTTATACTGTTTTACCAACAGTCATGGAAACTAGGGAAGGTCTAATTGATATAACCTAAGCACTTGCTAACGTTGTCACATACCTGCCGTAGGATACGGCGACCCAGATGGCGACGACAGCGACGATGAGGACAGCGATAGTCCCCTTGGCCAGATACTACGCCAGTCTAGGCTGCTACCTGGACCTCTAGGCGGACCACCAGGTGGACCACCAGGCAGACCACCCGGACTACCAGGCCCTTCATACGAACTACCATAACCATGGAACGAAGAAGCACCGCCTCCTGTGCCACCTTCTCCGCCGCCTTCCGGCGGTAATGGCAGCCGTTATAGTAGTAGAACCCCTATAGGATTAAATGCATCGTCTAAAAGATCTAATTGCCTTAAGCGATCAGACGTAGGATTGTTTGATCTTACCTAATATAACTCCAACGATGTTGGAATGATTACTAATGGCGACAAGTTAATATTTACCGACGTATACTGCTTTATAAAACATATTAAATTGTTTTTAGAAGATGCTAACACAGTTAATACCAACTAAGCCTAGATTTTTTCTATATAGCAAACATTGTTAGCAGAATTAGTAGTACAATAGTAGAATAACAAGTTAATAATAAACACTTGTTGCTCCTTCTGCGATAAAGAACTGAATAAGATATTAAAAGAGTTAATTACTTGTTTTACTATGTAAGCTTTACAGGCTATAGTAAAATTCAACAAAGGTAAACTTTCCTTTGAATATATGGCTAAGAACGAAGCAGCTATAATTAACTTTATTTAACATAAGTTATAATATGCTAAAGCTATAAAAACGCTTAATAAAAAGAACAGAAACTAGCATAGTACTATAATTACCATCTAGTCACAGATAGACTTAGACATTAAGTAATACTTCTAAGTACCTGAGTTAACGGAGTCCTTAGAGGATTATATAATATATATTGCTAGAGCTTAACCAATTTTTCTATCTGCTACGTACTAGAAACACCCTAGAGCTTCAAAATAGTTACAATATAACGATAACAAATAGAACAGATAAAACAAACGTTCCCATTTCCTTTGTTGTAAATAAAGCAACAAAAATAAAAAGTACTTAAAGTATTTATCTAATAAATACTGTTTGGATAAAAACAAGAAGTATAAGAAAAAAGAAGAACCTTTATAGAAAAAGAAAGGCTACGATTGCAAAAATAGTTGCAATTACTGTTGAAATAAGTATAACAAGTATAAGAAAAATTGTGCTAATATTGCTAAACAAGAATTAAAGAATAAGCAGCGTTGCTTTTCTTTCTTAGCCTTTTTTATTTTTTTGACAACCTTGTCTAATTCAGATGACAGCAATAGCGCTTATATTATAATTAACCATAGTATAACATGTAAATACTGCGATAAAACATTTGATTTAACCTATAACAAGGATTAATACACTAAATAGTATGCTTAGTATATTTCTGAGCAAATTAAGAGCTTACCTTTATTACACTCTGTTACCTGCATATGCAAGCGCTGTCACACCCTTTTCTTAAGTCGGAATAAACTGTTCTACTACTTTAAGACTTATACGGCAGACCTAGCCTTCTTGTTACCGTTTTCTAAGTTAGAATTAGCCTTTTTAGCAGCAGAGAACAAAAGCCCTAATTGCAAAGAGGAGCAAATTATGCCAAAATTATGCAAGGTACCGCTTAGACTTTATGACTCCGACAAGGTAGTCGAGGCTACAGGCAATAACTACACGTTTCTCTAAGTCACTGCTTATGCTCAATTTAACGGCGACAATATCACAGTATGTGTTAACACTGGTGCTAGCTAAACCCTTATCTTATAAAAGATCTTTAGATTTATTAATTATATAATAGAACAACAATTTAGAAAAATTAAAGGCATAGGCAAGGGATGCATCTATTGCAAAGAATATGCCAAATTTAAGCTATATATTTTAAGATTTAATAATTATGGATTTCTAGTCCTTTTTAAGATTAAAAAAATAGAATAAGTAATTAAAAAGGATATTATATCTAGCTTACTGTTAAGCAACGGCTTTTTAGACCCTAGAGGAGCTGTAATTGATTACTAAGACAGCAAAATCACTTTTGCTAACGATAATAACTTCGAAGTCTTATTCTAAGTTTTTCCTTAAGCTTACTTATGTGTTCGCAAGGTTACTTTTCCTTAGGATGTAACCATTCTACCTAGCAGTTCTGTTATAGTATTTGCTTTTTATAAACCATTGCTTATAGATAAGGATTTTGCATTTAAACTCTTGCATAAGAACGGTATAGCAGCTCTAGTTTGATCGACTACGCTAGAATCGGTAGTAATAGCTAATTTGTCTTCCAAAGTTAAGACTATTTCTAAAGGTACTTGCGTAAGTACTATTAGAGAAAGCAACTATACCGACAAGGCAGTAAAAGGTATATAGAAGTTATTTATTGCTGCGGTACTTTTTGCTGCAGGGATGGCAGCAGTTAGCGCTATAAACGGGCAAGCCGACGTAGCGCTATCTTCTTATTAGGCAACTATTGACGCTATTAACCTGAATATAAACGTTATAGAGACGGGAATTTATTTTCCTAACAATTTTGAGTTTCTAGATACCTTTTTCTTAAATTAACCAGTGTTTATGACTCCTATAATAAAAGCTATTATTATAGAATCTCCCGTATTAGCTTCTAATACGACTAGCTTAGCTAACCTAGCCGACCTAGCTATCTCCGACTTTGCAGACATGGTCGATCTGTTAGAATAATACGGAATTCCGACTGACCCGTCAAGTATAGCTACTCTAGCCCCTAAACCTGAAATTGCTAACATGGCTAACGTGGTTGACATCCTGGAATAGTGCAGCATCTCTGATCCTACAATTATATTTACGGATACGATTTATAACGCGATTAAACGCGCTTATATGTGCAACTTCAGCTAATGCGATCTCTACGATATTTTTGCCGTACTTAATACAAACTAATTATTTAACTTGTCTTAATTACCTGATAGGTTTAATATGCCCTAGCTACCCGATATATCGGATGAATATAAACCTTGTATCCTTGAAATACCCTTTATACTCGGCATCAAAAAATCTACCGAAATCAACGAAGTTAAAGCTTTTAATAGTTAATCTATTTATATAGGTAGAGATATTATAGCAAGAAAGATATTATAATTGCTTGACAAAATACCCGAGATTTAGAAAGATTAAGGCATTATTAATATACTAAAAGATAAGCTAATAAAAATCCTATTAGTGAATAACTAGCAGGAAATTAAGCTTAATTCCTAAATGTACCCTTTAGGCCCACGCAATTAGAAAGCTGTAGATAAAGTGTTTAATAAGCTATACAACCAAGGCTAGATAGAATAGGTTAATAAACCAATACTTTTTGCATACCTTACCTTTGTTATATAGCTATAGCGCAAAAGTAAAATAAAGTTTAAACCTGTTGTTAACTTATGTATGTTAAACAAAGTAGCTGTACCTAACAATTACTTACTGCTTTTGCAATCAGAAATCATCTTATTTATATAAGGAAAACAGTATATAACCGTTGTTGATGCTATAGCATTTTTCTACTAGTTTGGAATTCATCCTAATTACTGCAACCGGTTTACTATTGTTAGCTCTTATAGGCTAAAAAGGTTTACTGTTACACTTATAGGATTTTAAAACTTTTCTGCTTACGTTTAATGCTTTATAAATAAACTGTTTTGTTTTTATAAATAGTTTTATTGAGCGTTTATTAACAATATTGTGCTCTTTTTTAACACTAAGAAAGAGCACCTCTTTTATCTTTGAACTATTTTTAAGCTCTTTTGCGAGAAGTATATCTCTTTTTTACTAAAAAAATCTTTTATTGGCTACCTTTTTATTAAATTATTAAGTTTCTAAGTAGATGCTTTCGGTATATTTATAACAGAAAAAAGGCTGGCTATGTTTTGCAATTTAAAGTTTCTAAATTCTCTTAAAGCATTAGAGCAATATATCGGCAGCAGTAGTTTCCTTTGTAACCTTCTCTTTTATTATGCCTAATATGTAGCACTTTTGTAGAAGCAAAAAACTGCTCTACTAAGCAAAGGTTAATAGTTTAGTTAACTTATACCTAATAATCCCAGCAAGCGTTAGGCTTACTACTGTTTAACTATTTATAAGCTTATAAATAAAGAATTAGCATTTTTTAAGGCTGTTTAAGAACTTATTTGCAGTTACTCCGTTCTCTATTACTACGATCCTACTAAAACCTTGTTTATGCAGGTAAATAGATCCTTCTAGCAAAAGTTTAAAGTAATATTGTTTTATTTTAAAAATAGATATACTTAGGAACTAGGATCTTTTATACCAAGTACTTAAGTCTTTCCTGTTATATTTCTTAGTTGCTTACTCTTGATACCTAAATTAAGGTATAGTCTCTCTGAGCTAGAGGTCGCATGTGTTGTTTGGGCCGCTAAGTAGCTGTGTATAACTATTAAGGCGTTATATAGCCCTGTTGTAGTACTTACCAACCATTCTGTAACTAAAGGCATTATAAACTAAACCAACCTTAATACTAGATTAACCGATTGGGCTAATAAAAGATTGGTTAATGCTTTTATCTATCTTTTCTAGTACGGCCTATAAGTATATTACTTTTTGGGACGCCTTAACTTTGTACCAGATGCCTTTAGCTGTTTTAGGAATGTTACCGACCTAGTAAACAAAAACGGTAAAGTTTAGCGGACTAATAATAGACTAGTTCTTGACGAGATCTGGGTGACCTTATTTGAGCCTAATGACTCTGGCATTGCTGAAGCCGTTATAGATGAAGTTGTTTGCAACGAAATTGTTGCCAATTATAAGAAAGATCTTAAGTATAGCAAAATTCTCCAAGCTTTCTATAATAACAACGAAAACGTTGTGAACTTTTCTTGGCTTAGCTATTTATTTGTAATTATTAACTAACTATTTTATAATGTCGACCGAAAGAGTAAGTATAAGCTATGTGTTTTAAACGTATAAATTGGTAAGTTTTTTAGTATAGCTTATAATAACAAGCACTACTTTAGAAAGGAACATATAATGCAGAAATTGGAGCCTTATTCTATAGCTAGAAAGACTAGAAAGGTTCTCTAATACTTGGAATACTGCAATAGATGCAAAGTATGTAATACCAGCTAAAAGAAGCTATATAAAGACTATACTCCAATTAGGCCAAAGAATTTCAGGCTAATAAAAACTATTAGAATAAACTTTATTGTAGGATTACCAGACGTACCTTTTATAAGTACCCTATAGCAATTGGAAAGGTATATAAGCTATAACACTTTAATACCTATTACTTGCGCTACATTTAAACGTTTATTATTAATTTCTGGCTATAAGACTTATACTGCAAAAGACTAGGTACTAGCTTTATTTTGACAATTTTTCCTATCTGATTAAGGTATGCCTAGTGGTATTATATTCGATCGCAACTATAAGTTCATGTTTAATTTCTAGCAAAGCTTTTAGAAGTCCTTTAGTGCTTAACTACTTATAACTACTGCTTACTACCTGCAAAGTAATAGTTTATCTAAAAAAAAGAATTAGACAGTTAAAATTGCAATTTGGTATTACACTTTTATATACCTTAAACTCCAATAGGTTAATATACTACCTATTTTATAGTAAAACCTTAATACTGCATACTCTAATTTAATTAAGTTGTTACTATATAAATAGCTCTTTAGCTTCTGACTATTTAGCCTTAACGATATGCTTACTAACCCTAATACTTACACTAATGCTTACAGAGATTTTCGCTTTATATAAGAACACTTATGTAGGGATGTAGAATTAGCAATAGATTTTGCAGCAGCAAAAGCCAAACGGTACTACGATAACAAGCACAAGTTAATAAAATTTAACATTAGTAATACAGTTTATCTAAGACTCTATACCGGCTACTACCTGCCCGAAAAGCCTTCAAAGAAGTATTTACAACAGAAGGCTAGTCTGTAAAAGGTTAAACGTTGCATTAAGTGTTTAGCTTATAAACTCGATTTACCTAAGACTTTTGACATATACCCTGTTATCTCTGTGGCACACCTATCACCGGGTATACAAGGTAAAGATCTTTTTCATTGCATTATCCTTTTACCTGGCCCGGTAATAGATAACCAGGATTTAGACGAAGCAGAAAATTCCTTCGAAATCGAAATCATCCTAAAGCATTACATAAACCGCACAAAAGATAGTTTTAATTACTTAGTTAAATAAAAAGGCTATAGTTATAAGAACAATTGGTAGCAATCAGAATAACAATTGTATAACTCCACCAAATTAATTAAAAAGTATTGGCAACAGCAAGGAGAAAGACCTGCAACACCTACCAAAACGAAAGACGAAGCACCTATCAAGCGAGGCAGAGGTTGCCCTTGTAAACACGTGTAAATTAGCTTTTTCCTACACTTTGTTAATGACTTGACTTAACGTCGTTTGTTAAGGTTAACAGCTTTTCATATATGTTGCGGCACTTAATACGTACTGATAAAGGGTCTTCTTATCCTGTAGATTAGATAAGGTGGAGACCTTAGGTCTCCACCATGGAGGCAAGCCCTACAGGCTACTTCTATTCAATCTATATCTTCTTCTACAGACTTAACTACTAGTATTAACTGCAACCCCTAGTGCACTGTACTAGTTTCCGCAAGACAATAACTAAAAAGGTTTTGCCTTATAAAAGCTTAGATTTCGGCGCTTCCTTTTGGTTTAATAGCTTCTGCAAAAACAAAAAAATCCTACTACTAATAAGTCGTAAAAGGTATATCTAATTTATAACTAAACTAGCACTAGTAATAAACAAACTTATATATATAATGCTTAATAATAGCTTAAAAAAGCAGATAATAAAATACTGCGTAATAGTAACCTAGTTTAAATTAGTTCAACAGTATATTTTATTTATACTATGCTTTATTAGAAATTAAATAGCTAGTTTATATAGCTATTTAGTTTTTTAATAATATATTCTTACTATACTATATTAAAAACTAAATAGCTATATAGCTAGCTATTTAAATTTTAACCTTTTTTAGTAACTATTTGTTAACTTTTCTTATTATAATAAAACCGTAGTATATTTCTTTATACTTGCTGGTGTTATAGTATATAACTTTATGCTAGAACATTCTAAAAATAAAGAAATTGCTACTATTAATAACTTTGCCTAAAAAGCTATAACTGCTAAAGTTATAGTAGTTAATATTATATAAGTATAAAAAATAGCATTAAGAAATAAATTGCTATATTACATTAGGTATTTACTAGGTATTCTGCTTAGTCTGCTAACGCTTTTTGCAACTTTGTTTAGTATTTAAAGATTTATACATAGTTCTAAAATCTAATAAATAGTACTCTTTATAGCTAATATAGCTAATAACTATAATATTAGCTATAAATTATAAATACTGTTTATATTATTTAACAGTAGGTATACTTAAATACAAAAATAATTATAATTTACGCAATATTTTTAAGATATATTAAGCCTAAATATTAATTTATACTTTTAGGCAAGATTTTATATCCTATTTAATTTTTATAAATATTTTGCTATTTTAGGTATTAGTTTAGCACTTAACAAAATTATATATATAACAATAGTAAAAGAGGCAGAAAAGGCCGATAATACTAACTAGTTATTAAATATTAAACTACTTAAGCTTATATTAAAAATATATTTTGCTAACGCTAGCAAGAATATTGTTAAAATAAAAAGTTTGTATAATATTTATAACTTTTGTTAAATATTATAATAAGTAAGCTAGAACAATTATATGTTTAAATAGCTTGCTATATAAATTATTTAAAAAAATAAAGTTAAAAAATTTAAATTTTATAAAAGCTTTATAAAAGCATATACTTTAAAACCCTTCTATAATAAAAATAAACCTAATATAGCTAAAGTAGAAAACGGCGCTAATATAGCTAATAATAAAGCGCCTATATTAAACCTTTTTTTAACTAGTACTTCTAAGGCTTATATGCTGGCACTAAAACAGCATAATATAAAAATGCTTAATGCCTTAAGTATTAATAAACTTAATATAGCTAGAACTACAAACAGCGCTAAACTACTAGCTAACAATAAAGCATATATACTAGCCCTTTTTTAAATAAGGACTTTTTAAAATTATATGCCGCTATTAGTAGAAAATTTACTAATATTAAATAATATTAGCAATATATTTAACCTTATTATACTTATATAAACTTTAAGGCAATTTAACTATAGAAATATAGTACTAGTTAACTATATAGTAAATCTTTCTCTAATTTTTATGCCTAGCTAAACTAAGTCTATATAAGTACTAACAGGCTTAACCTTTTATATAACAAAGAAAATACCTAAACTTTATATATAGCTCTTTTAACGTTTGGTATACTATAAATTAGCAAAAAATAATGCTATTAATAATAAAGATATTAAAAAAAATAAAAAGCATAAAGCTAGTAAAAAGTTTATAAGCTATAAAATAAAACCTAGAAGCAACAAGCGCCCTAATAGTAAATCTAGGTTTTAAGGCCCTCTAGCAAAAAAAAAGCGTACGGTAAAGCTTATACTTAATATTTCTAAATACTAAATAGTTAGTAGCAAGGTTATATATTAGGTTTTAAGTTATTTTTTATTTATATAGCTATACTAGTTAGTACTTTATGCTATAGTTTTGTTTTTGTTTAAATAGCTTTTGCTAGTTCTTATAAATTAATTACTTTGTTTTTAAAGTTTGTTATAGTTAACTAAATCTTCTGCTTAAGCAACTTATAAAAGAAAAATATGCTGCTTTTTTAGCTTCTATATAAATATTCTAGCTAGCAAGGTTTAACTAATTATTACTAATAGTTCTATATTATTAAAAGTACTAGTATCTTATTTATACTAGATTTTACTATACTACTATTAAATTAATTAATAATACTAAAGTTAATTATTACTCCTTAATGCTTTTTAACCCTAATAAGGCATAGCTGCTTTATTAAATATAATACTACATTTAAAAGATATATTAGTTTTATTATATTTATATATTTACTTTATTTATTTAGATATTTATATAAAGTAAGCATTAGTAAGCTTTCCTAAAAACTAATTGTAGGTATAAGGTAAGTAAAAAACTAAATAGCTATAATAGAATATATATTAGTATTTATATATTTATAACTTTTTTTTCTTTATATTTTTTTTTGCAGGAACTACGGTTTATTATAGCTATACTAGCTATTTAGTTTTTTAACCCAATTTGCTATCTTTTTATAACTTATTTTTTTAAAGTTATAAATCCTAAAATCTCGGTTTTATTTATATTTAAGCTAAAAACTAGCAAAATTATAGCAAAAAAAACAGACCTATATATTTTAATCCTATTTAATAGTATAACTATAAACTATTTAGACAAATTTAACAACTACGGCGGAGCAAACTTCTGCAATATAATCTAATAGCATAAGTTTAATATGCTACTATGCTTTTATAAGCCTAATAATATACCAATTTCTAAAGCACAAATTAAATATAGCTACCTAGAACAATTCTATAAAAAAGAAAGCCTTCTGCCGTTAATTAAAGGTATATATCTTGCTAACTATAAGGTATTACTTAAAAACTTATCTTTAGCTACAGTATACTATTATTTTCTAACAGTTAAATTATTTATATATTATATGCTTACTAATAGTATGTTGTTTTATATAAAAGATTTGCTATTAGAAACTAGATAGCTAATACTATAGCTATTTAGTTTTTAATTATGTTGTAATATTAAGTATAAATATACTAATATACTAATATAGCTTTTAATTTTATTGGGTTTATATATACCTACTTTTTTAGCTAAAACTATAAATTATATAAGTTTAACTATAAAAAGCTCCTTTTAATACTTTTATACCGCAGTAAACTAGTTAAAAAGTTATACAAAATAAAAGTACTTATAGATATTAACAACCTAAAAAACCAGACTATAGCAGTATTATTTGCCGGTTTATTAGCACTCTTTAAGTTTGATTTTTAACAGTTTTACAAAATATGCGCCAAAAACTTACCGTCTAAGTCAGTTTTTGTAATAAGTTATTCAATAAAAAATTAAAGCTAAGTAAGTATAATTTTTAAACTAAACTTCTATATACGTTTTTTTAAAAATATATTATTATATATACCTAATAATACGTTTAAATTTACAAAAATAAGACCGGTTTTTTTAATAGTTCGTAAAAAAATTCTTAAGTTTTAAAATACTTAAACTATAATAGTTATTACTGCTATACCTGCAACTAAGTTACATATACTTATTAATAACTCCTACAACGTTAAAGTAAGTCTAATATAAAACCTTAGTCTAACCAAAATCTTAATACTAAAGCAACTAAGCATATAAAAGGTCTTTAATACAGAGTTTACTAAGTATATACTATAGCGCCGCAACCTTAGCAGCATATTAGACATTATAAAGTCTGCTATCTAAGTTTTTGCTTTAGTATTAATAGGTTTAAACGTAGAAAAATTTGTTTTATAAAGCAAAAATCCTACCAAGTTCTAGGCGCGCAAGTATAAAGATATCTTCCTTATACTATATATAAATAATAAACTCTCCGGCGTTTACTCCGAAATCGATTTTTATAATATAATCTTATAAATTGTTATTAAAAGTAATGCAATTATACCTATAAAAGATATATTTAAAACCGGCAGCAACAATAATAATATAATAGTTTATTTATATAGTATATAGTTAAAGTTTGCCAGTATAACCTATATTATAAGAAATAGTTACTTTTATAAAGATAAAATAGTGCTAAATCTTTATTACCTATTTTAAAAAGATAGGCAGCTTATTTTATCTTTTTTTAAAATATATTATATTTGCCTAAATAGCAAATATATATATTCTAAAGCATTAGATTTAATATGCTATAACATATATATAGGTAGTCTAAGTAAGCCTTAAGAAGCATAAAGCTATACTTTGCTACTAAATGCTTATTTAGATAAAAAGCCAGGCCTTTAATCCAATTTATCTAAATAAAGTATATTTATAAGTTTTTTTATTTCCTTTTAACGCCGGCTACATCTGCATAAATAATAATATAGAGCACTTATAAACTAGTAGACCTATTTTACGTTTTCTTTACTGCATAATAAGGTATCTAGGTACTTTAAATAGCAGTACTTTTTACTAAGTAGTTCTAGTTTTATAAAAAAAATATATTAAATTAGTAGAATAGTTATTACTTGCTTTTATATTCTCGCAAATAAATTTATATACTTTTGCGTTATATTTAATTGTTATAACAAAGAATGCTATAAATACTACCATACTATAAAAACCTACTCTTAAGGTATTTTATTAAGATTTAAAACAATAGTTAAATAAGTTATTTTAAAAATATTCTACATAAAGCAAGTAACTTTAATATAAAGAAAAGCTAGAAACTATGATAAATAAAAATAAGTTAATAATATATAAGCAAAAAGAATAGCTAAACATATAAAAAATTAGTAAAAAATAAGGCATACTCGACTAAGGTAATTAAAACCTAGCCTTTAACTAAGCTACTAGGTAGCTTAATTATTACCCTTTTCTGTTTTTTTGTTTGCTAAATATAAAATGCTTACTTATTAGATCTTAAATTAGGTATATATAATAAAAATGTTTATTAATTTATATTTAAAAAAAGTTCTTATATTAGTTAAAAATTTAGATAGCTATTATACTATTTTTTAGCTTATACTAGAAATAATAAGTTTTTTTTTTTTACAACTTTTTTGGCAGAAACTGCAATTTCTTTAGCTTTTTTTTAGCTATTTAAATTTTAAATGCTAGTAGGCCTACATTTGCTAAATAACTTATCCTTTTAAAATTAAAGATTTTAAAATATAAACTATTTAAATAAAAGTAATAACTATAGCAGAGCAAACTTATGCAATATAATCTAAGTATATAGGTTTAATATGCCGCTGTGTTTTTATAGCTTTAGTAATATGCTAATTTATAAAGCGCTAACTTAATATATTGACCCAGAAACCTTATATAGTAAATATAATATTTTTAAAAATATTGATAGCATATATTTTTTTAATTATAATATTTTGCTTAAAGATTTATTTTTAGCAGTAGTATATTATTATTTTTTTATAGTTAAATTATTTATATATTATATGTTTATAGATGGTATATTATTTTATATAATAGAGTTGCTATTAGAAATTAAATAGCTAATGCTATAGCTATTTAGTTTCTAATTGCGCTATGAATTTACCTATAGATATATATATACTAAAGTACTAGTATAGCTTTTATATATATTAGGCCAGTATATAAATACTTTTGCAATAAGAGTAACATAATTTATAAGAAGATGTGGCAGGTAAAGGTCCTTTTAATACTTTTGTTACTTAATAAGCATAATAGAGTAATTAAAAAGTTATAGAAAGTATAAGTACTTATAAACATTAGCAACCTAGAAATTTAGGCTATAGTAGTACTGTTTGCTAATTTATTAGCTTTTTTTAAGTTTAATTTTTAACAGTTTTGCAAAATAAGCGCTAAGAACTTACTACCTTAATTAGTTTTTATAATAAGTTATTTTATAAAAGATTAGAGCTAAGTGCTTTTAATTTATAATATAAACTTTTAAATATATAGCTATATATTTATATTTAGATTATCTAACTATAGATTTAGATTTATAAATATAAAAATATATATAAGAACGGCCTTTTTAATAGTTTATAATAAGGTTATTAAGTTTTAAAATAGTAACTTATTAGCAAGTTTTTATATTAAGATATAAGAAAGCGCTAGTACTTAGTTAAATTTAAGCTATATAAGCAAAGATGCCTAAATTGCAAGAGTTTTTTTTATAACTTTTATAAATAATTTATATAAAGTAGTTGCCTAATCTTACGATATTAGAGTAGGTTTAATATAAAACTTTAATATAATAGAAATATTAATACTATAAATACTAGGTATATAAACGCTTTTTAAATTAGAGAAAAACAAGTACTTACTATTTTGCCGCAACTTTAACATTATATTAAACGTAGTATAAAGAACTATCCGATTTTATACTCCAGCGTTAGTAGGTCTAAATATAGAAAAATATATCTTATAGATTAAAAATCCTACTAAGTTCTAGGCGCATAAGTATAAAAATAATCTTTTTATACTATATATTTACGTTAGATACTACGCCAATTTTACCGAAAATAATTTATTTAAAGACAATTTATTTAAAAGCAATAGAAGGAATAACCGGAATGGTATTTTAAATATACCTTTATTTAATATATTTAAATTAAGTAACAATAGAGATAAAACAATAGTATATAACTATAGTATAAATCTAAGGTATGTTATATAGGCTGGCATAATACTAAGTAGTTACTTTAGCAAAAAGGAGATAGCCCTAAGTATTTTTTGCTTAATTTGAATAAATAAAAAGATTATCTTATTTTTTTCTAAAATTTACTACATTTGCTTAAATAATAATATGGTTTACTATAAAATAAAAGCCTTTTTATGCTTTAATAAACTCTTATAATATACTATTTATGCAATAGAGAGCATAAAGCTATATATTGCTAATAGATTTTTATTCTGTTAAAATAAGACTGCTTATTAAAGGCTTAGTTATTAGGCTTACTTGCCTAAAATAAGTTGTACTTGCATATTTATTTATTTTCTTTTAGTATATACTATGTTTATGCAAATAAAAATATAAGGTACTACAAATAAATAGCCTTACTATGCATTCTTTTTACTATATAATATAGCATTTAAAACCTCTTATATATAGTATATTCTAGTAATTTTAATTAAATTAATTACTTATAAACAATTAAAAAATAAATTATAACTTATGTTTACATGTTTAAAAATAAACCTATATATACTTATATTATATATAAATATTCTATTTCTTTATTTATTAAATATTAAGTACTAAACAGCTAGGTTTTAAAATATAGTATATATAGATATATAATTAAAAGAAAAGTTATATAAAACTAAGAAATTAAATAGCTATAAAACTATTTTTTAGCTTATATTAATAATACTAATTTCTTTTTTTTTATAACCTTTTTGTAAGACCTACGCTATTTTTTTCTTATTTTTAGCTATTTAGTTTTTAAGTACTAAATACTTATCTACTTAAACATTAGTTCTAATAAGCTCTTTTTTCTATATATCCGATCTTGTCACCAAATATAGATATAGCAGAAAAAGCAAATAAACAAGCTTTAACCGGCAGCTTTATTAAGCACAAAAATATTAGTATAGCTTTATTTAACAATTACTTTACCGTAAACAACAACTATAAAGGAGTAAATATACTTAATATAATTTAAAAAAGTAAAACTAATACTCCACTATAGTTTTACAAACCTAGCGAAGCACTTTTCTAACAAGCCTTAATTAAATATATTAATTAAAAAAAGTATTAAAAAAAATATATAATTTTATTAATAGTCGATAGTATATATACCTTTAACTATATAATACTTTTTATAGATTTATATTTAGCAGCTGCCTACTATTATTTTCTAATAGTAGTATTAATACTTTATTATATATTAATAGATAATATATTTTTTTATAGCTATAATACCAATCTATATTTAAAAACAATATAAAAAAAGCTATAGCTATCTAGCTTATTAAAAGTTTATACTTTTATTTATAATTATACTTTAATATATATATAGCTTCTACTTATCTTAAGCCTATATACTAATACTGTTAAAGTTTAAACTTACTATATATAAAACCAATAAAGCGTATATATATATTAGCTATACTTGCCTTTATTAATAGGCCAACTAAGCTAGTTAAAAAGTAGTACTAAGTAGATATACTTATAGACTTTAGTAACCCTACCTTAATTATTCATGCTATAGCAAGAATAGTTACTGCCTTACTTATACTTCTTTAATCTAATTTATAAAAGTTTTATAAAATATGCCTAAAAATCTTACTGCCTAAGTCTGTCTTTATATTAAGCTACTTAATAAAAAATTAGTACTAAGCTACTTTAATTTATAAGTTAGATTTTTATAGCCGTTTACTAACCGTATATAAATATAAGTTAGCCAATATAGCACTAGCCTACTTAATACCGCATAATAAAGCTTTTAAGTTCTACTATGCTACTCCGTTTATTTACCCTTATATTAAAGCCCTAAAAAGTTTTAAACCTAGTTTATCGCTAAATAATAAGCTAATATATACTGGCTTAAAAGGTAGCTAAACTTTAATAAATATTTTAACTACTTTTATATTTAATTTATATAAGCTTGTTGCTATATTATATAACTTTAAAATAGGTTTAATATAAAACTTTAGTATAACTAAAGTTTCGATATTATAGCAGCTAAGCCTTATAATACTATTTAATATAAAGAAAAAGAAGTATTTAGCGTACTATTACAACTTTGCAGAATTATTAAATAATATAAAATCCTTCTTTTTACGGTATACTCTTATTTTATTTAAGCTAAATATGCCTAAATTTACTTTATAGATTAAAAACCTTAAGAAGTTTTAAGCGCGCAAGTATAAAGACATTTTTTTTATATTATATATATACTTAGGTAATTCCGATAGAAAGACTAACAGAATTTACTAGCGCTAGTTTCTAGATTTTAGCTTTTGTTCCAACTTATATTTATATATAAATACAAATAAAGCTATTTAGTATGATTATAATACCATATTATAGTTTATAAATCGGGTATTCTTTAAGAACAATAATTCTTATAAAATATATTTCTATATTAATATATATTACCTAACTAAATTTAACTACAAGATTTTTTTTTCCTTTTTTAATACCTATTTTATCTAGTTAGATAATAAAATAAAGCATACTAAGTTAAACAGCTTTTTATATATTATATTCCTTTTATTAGATTAAATAATTATATATTTTAGCTATTATCTCTTCTTACTATTATTACTTCTGCTTGTTTATATTTAAACTATTATGCAAAATTAGCTAGCTAAAAAATATACTTGCTATTTTATAAATATACTTAATTAGTTAATTAATGTTTTATATTTATAATAAATTATATATATATATTTTTACTTTAATATATAATAAGGGTTAAGATATTATACTTAGTAAAATATTATAAAGTTTATTTGTTTAATTAATATATATTAATAGCTAGATTTATTTAAAATCTAAATAGCTATATTTACTTTTTTTTAAGTTAGCTTACTTTTGCTTTTTTATCTTTTTTATATTATCTTTTGTAACACTTTAGCATATTATTTAAAAAGCTGTATTTTTAGCTATTTAGTTTCTTAATTACCTTTTTTTATTTTATTATTAGTATATAACATATAATACTTAATACTTTTTGCTACTTAGTTTTCTAATTGCAAACTTTATCTATAAATATTAAAAATTAAAATTAGGTTTTATATAAGATATTCTGTTAATTAAGTTCTAATTATTAACCTTTTAGTTATTTATACTTTTTTAATCCCTTTTTTATATATACTAATATATTAGATACTTTAAATAATATTAAGTAGTATTAGCCTAATACTTTAAAAAATATTAAGTAGTATTGGCTTAATAATAGTATAATTAGTTAATTTAGCCTTTTTAACTTTTAATAATTGTACCTAAAGCTAATAATTTTAACAAAAAAGATAGCTTATTGTTAAACTTACTTATTAAAAAGCCTTATAAACCTATGCTAAATAGATAGTTTACTTTAGTACATTAGCTAAAACTTAACTTTAATAACTTTTTAGTAAAAAAAGCTTTAAGTTATAACATTAAATTATTTAATACCGCAAAATAGGTTAAAATAGTTACTTTTTGCTATTTTAAGAACAAGTATTTAAAAAATAATATATATTGTTAATCTAAAAGCAAATTTTTATTAAACAGCTATTTTATACTAAAACTAATAAAAAATTGTTTAAACAAAAATTAAGCTATATTTAAGCTAATTCTAGCTAGAAATTTCCTTTTTTAAAAAGCTATTAATATTTAAACCGCTAATATATACTTATTTTATATTATTAATTACTTAGTACTATAGAATATTATTATATTACTAAGCTAAAGTAAGATTAGAAAAGGTTTATTAGCTTTATATATAAAGAAAATTTATATAATTTATACTAATACTATATTTAAGCAATTATATACTGTTATATTAAGCTGCTTTTATATATTCTATACCAATTATTTAATGCTATAGCTAAGAATTTAAAGCATATATCTAGTATACTAATAGTTAATGACTAATACTGCTTGCTTTATAAGCTTATTTATTTATTAAATATATTCTCTACTCTATATAACTATAAAAAGATTAAAAAGTATTATTAGAAAATATGATTAATATAATATATACTAAGTTAAAGCTTTAGCAGAAAAACTTTATATAGCTTTACTAGCACTTTATAACAAATAAAACCTTTATAAAATCTACAATATAGTCTAGCAAAATTTACATATACTTTAGACTTATTCTAATAGTGTTATTAAAGCAATTAATAGATTATTTAACAATATACTAAATATTATTTAAGATTTAAAATAGTAATTCTTAAAGGATTTTTATACCAATTAATAAACTTTGCATTAATAATTAGTATATATAAAAAAGTAGGATTAAAAAGTGGTTAATAGTATATACAACTAATAAAAATATATTAAAGGATTAAAATTAAAGATAGCTAAGTTAAAAAAAGTTAAAAGTATGTAATTATATAAAGACTATAGCAATAAAAAACTAAATAATTAATTTTTATTTTTAATAGCTATCTAGTTTTTAAACTTTTAATTATTAGTATTATTAATAAATTAATATTTATTAGTGTTATTTTATATAGCAGACCTATTTTTACTATTTTAGCAATATATATTGTTTTTTTATATAGAGTAAAAAACTAAATAGCTAAATTTTAGCTATTTAATTTCTTACTCTATGTTATATATTTGTTATTACTAATATAACGTTAATATTAGCTTTTTTAAGTATATTATATTATTATTAAGTTAAAGCAGCAATTAACAAACTTAAATATAATTCCGACACATTATTCCTTAATAAACTAGCATCTAGTTATTATTATAATAATAATATATTGGCGCGCCCAAAATTGCGCCTATATTGTTTTTCTTTTTGCTAGGCCTATCTTTATTAAAGTCTAGAAAATAATAAACTAGCTACAATTAATATATAGCTTAGCTTTGCTTAGCTAGCTTGTTATATCAAGATTACTAATAGTATAATATGCTAGACTTACTATAGTACTACAATTAAGCGTTAGAATATATAGCAGGTATATTAAAAAAAACCTGTTATAGTATTTAATAAAAAATATTAGCTAGTTAAATAGTAAGCTATATAATAACTACTAATGTTTTTATTTTCTAACTATAACATAAGTATAAAAGCGATATAATATTGCTATATATTAGCTATAGCTAAAAAGTAGTAGCAGTTAAAGTATAAAAAGTATAACTAAAACGTAAGTAAAAAGTAAAAATAACTAATATAACATTTCTATAATAGCTAATAAGTATATAATACCTAATTAACCTAGTATAAAGCCTATAGCTATATTATTTATCTAACTATAGTATAATGTATTCTATAATTTGGTACGCTATAGCGTTATATATTATAGCTCCTAGTATATATTTTAGTAGTTTTATTAGCCTTTTTTATTTTAGTTAAAGATTAAATTAACAATAAGAAAAATAAACAGTAATAATAGTAGTAGTAAGCGGTTAAAGCTACTTTAGCAGGCGGTAACACGTTTATAAAGGCGTATAATAAAGTTTATACTACAACTATAGATAAATTACTAAAAATAGCATAAAAGTAAGGTTAAAACTATATACTTATACATATATTTATATATATATGTTTATATATATATTGGCATATAGAGTATTATAATATATTATTTTGTTTTATTGCATTTATGTGTTAATATATTTCCTTTTTTATTGTTTTTAAGCATTTGCTATACTTATTATATTTTAATAATTTATTTTCTAATAATTTATTTTCTAACAATTTATTTTTTAACTATCTACTTTTTAATAATCTATTTTCTAATAACTAATCTTTTATCGATTTACCTCCTAATAAACCTACTTTTCGATAATTTACTTTATAATAATGTTTTAGGATATTATATTATCTAAGTTTAGCGCGCCAATAGTAAAAAATACCTTAGAACTGCTAGCAAATAATAACTTTGGCTAAAAATAAATTAATACTGACTTAGATTATTAGTCTGCCTTTAATAACAACAAAATCTTCTTTATAAAGGCGTTTAAATAATATATAAAGCTTTATATACAATAGTACTATAATATAAAGGTGGCCAAGATAATCTACCTAGAACTATTTTATATAGAAAGCTACTATATTAACAAAGAATACTATACAACTACAACTAACTAAGAGAACATAATATATAAAAACTTAATAGAAAACTAATAAATAAACAAAGATATACTAAGGCATAAGTAGTTCTATATAATATTTGCTAGTATAAACAATAAAATATTCGGCAAAATAATATATTACTTATGCAAGGTTTACTAAGATCAGATATATATTAAATAGCTTTTTTTTAATCTTGTACCAAATAATAGCAAACCTATAGACTTAATTTTTGCTATTAGCTAATTATATATTATATAAGTTAGTTAGCTACTCAACCAGAGTTACTTTACTTTGAAAGAATAAGTAATAACTGCTGCAATAATAAAATAGGCAAAAAGAGTACTAGTTTATACAGAGTCTATGTTTGCTTTTTTAGACATAACATATAAAAACAAGCGCTTTTATAATTTAAAGCTGCTACTACTAGTACTAATAGTACAAAATATGCT
Organism: Nemania serpens; assembly: GCA_022578855.1. NCBI lineage: Eukaryota > Fungi > Ascomycota > Sordariomycetes > Xylariales > Xylariaceae > Nemania > Nemania serpens. The sequence goes on from MU396768.1 coordinate 179,054, forward strand.
TTAATTTTAGCTAAAGCTTAAAAAAGCAACAAGAGAAAAAGAAAAAAGGTATAAAGGATTAGTATATTAAAAATAATTCGACAAAATAAGGAAAGTAATACAGAAAATAAAAAAACAGCAAAAGCATATATATTAAACTTATTATAATATTAAATAAATATATTTAATATATTTTCTATTTAATTAAGCTACTTAATTAATCAGACTATTTATATAGCTATATATATTTTATAGTATAAGTACTTATATACTTTTAATTTAACTTTAATAATAAAAATTAAAAAAATATAAATTTATATTATTAAAACTATTTTTTTATAAAGAATTTAAATTTATAACTACTTTTTTATAGCTTTAAAAATAGATTATATATTTATAAAAACATAAAAAGTACTAAAATATTAAATATATATTTTTAATTTTTTAAATAATTTATATAATTAATTAGCTATAAATAAAAAAAAATACTATTAAATTTTAAATTAAATATAAATTTTAAATATATTAAATATTTAATTATAGCTTTAAAACTAATTAAATTATTTAAAAATTATTTAGTTTTTTTAATAAATATTTTTATAAAAAAATATATAAAAAAACTATACTAAGCTAAAATAGCTTAATTAAAAAAAAATATTATTTATTAAATAAAACTATATATTTAATAGTTTTATATTAAAATTTATTATTTTTATAATATTATATAATATAAATTAATATTTTTAAAAAAATTATATTATATTATTTATTAGTTATAAAATTTTATTTTAATTTAATATTATATATTATAAAAGTTTTAAAAAAAAAATTTTAATAAATTTTAATAAAAAGAATTACTAATATATTTTTTATATATTATAAATATAATACTAAATAAATAATAATATTAATATAG